>JAASAY010000082.1:0-194854 GCA_014822085.1 Fusarium stilboides
CGAATCCCCGCTGTTGCATGTTCTTTTTTCCCTCTGAAACGTCTTTCCTTTTTGCCTGGGTTGACCATGTATCTGTAGGTGACCCGTAACGAGAAGGTTCATTGATCAATTTGGGTGTGACCTGGCACAATATGCGGCCAGCATGCGGCCAGGCTTAGGTCATGGTCAAACCAAATTGATTGTATTGTGATTTCAAGTGCATAGTACGAATCAACAAGTGCAATTGGGTTCGTTCCATATATGCTTGCTAAAACAAGGTCTAAGCTTTATAATCCCAGCCTTTAAACAAGCTGCTCTTGGAACAATCTCCTTTTGAGGGCAATTCCTCTTTAGTCATCCAAGTTAAGTGTCTCAACTGCTACCTGGACATAAGAAGCCGATGAGATCTTCTATCAAAAGAACTTGTAAACAGAAGACTACACTCAAGGGCTTGAGTCCAAGTCTAGGTAAACTGGTAGAGCCTAACTCGCCGGCATAACTGAGAAGTTCATCGAGAAAGGCACTGCAAATCTTTGCCAAAACGTCTTCTTCACGAATCATCAATCCTCGCACTGTTTGCGCATTCCGTCAACCAGCGTATTGGGCGTTCAGCAGGACGAGATGCAGAGCCGAAAACACAAACCAAAACGTATCATTAAGAGCAAAGTCACATTGGTTTCCCCCCACTACGGGTCTCGTTTCATTATTGCATCCGCAGTCAAGAGTTATTTTGGCGGAACGCGCAGTAATAATAGCCGCGCCCCTCACCTATCGGCTCATCCCCAGTTTGAAAATCCCATTGTTCGCTTCGAACTGGGTCTGCAGAACCGCCTGGGTGCTACAGGCCAGCAACCTATACAACTGTGCTTCCACTCTGACTTCAACGCCTCGCCTTTAGCAACCCTGTCTCTACATTTCGAAGGCTTCTCTATAGCTAGCGATTATAAGTCGTCGCAGCTGGATCCGCCTTCGTAGCCGAGAGTAGTTGTCGACCTGGGCCACGTTGGTGTTCTTCTTGATGATCCGCGCTCTCTGGCACTGCTAGAGGAGTAGATGCAATGTGATATTGTACAAGATCCCGAGCCCAGTCGATGTCAAGACGTGGCTGTTCGACCAGAATCACCACCTACTTCACCCTTGCTTTCTTGGTTTCCTCTGCCGCGCATGACGACCATGGCCTATGCCGCATCTAACGTCGCCCCGACTGCCTTCAACAGAGTCTTTAACATGGAAATCGGCACCAAACCCAACGAGGAGCATATCTTTCCGTCCAGCCAAGTGCGCATTCTAAACGAGGCAACTAATGCCATACGAGAACCCCCTGGGTTCCAATGGCTATGTTCCGATAAGAGCCACAGACGAATAGGCAGTGCTAGCAGAGACGATGAGGAAGCTGGACATGGGTATCACAAACAGTACCACGGACACTGGGAATACGGCAGAGTAACAATGGACTACACGAATGAGCTACACGCCAGGGTACGCGGCTTTATCCACGAGGTCGAGAACGATGTCCGAGATAATGGCTAGGAGGATCTCTCGTATCCTCTTTGGATACAATCCATTAATGGTCCGCGTTTATGATATCAACCTCACAGCGATTTGCTAGTTCCTTCGTGACTGCTCCCTCCCAACGTCCTCTCACGAAGCTTAACACCCGAGCTGCCTAGCGCATCCTGGCATTGACCATATACTGAGCGATCTTAAGCCATGGAGCAATGATGCACGCAATCGGAACGAGGCAAATGTGGAATAGGTGCAGGATATACTTTGGCCCCATCATTTCGCTTCTCTTCGACTGAGTCAGAGTCCTCACGCAGCTCATGGACGCCTCACAACAGACAATTCAAGTCGCCGAGATCTCGAAGCGTACCGAGCACGGCTACTGCACAGGGTATGCATCTCGCACGACATCTACGGCAAGACCAATGCTCGAACAGATATCATCGATCCGTTGAACTCGCCGAGGAACTGGGTCGTCAACGAGTCTGTGGAGCATGTGCAAATGCCGCAGCCGACAGAACAACCGACATTTAAGATGACTCTGTATCAGGAGAACTAGCAGAGGTATGAGAAGCTGCAAACATTGTTGAACTTGTCGTGTTTATAGGAGGATTGTGGTGACTAAGAGCAGGATGATAACAAGTGGACAAAGAAGAAGAGCCGGACGACGTAACATAACTGCCAGCGGCCATTAGAAGACCGCCCGGATCATAAACATGCCATCGCCACTTCCCTTCTACAGCCAGTGACCTAAACCGCCGCACATCCACCGTCACCAAGACGGATGTACGATTTTAATGCTATTGGGGTGGTGGGACGCTTGGTGTATGGGCGCGATCTCGAAGTTCTTGAGTCTTTCTTGGACGTTTACCGTATAACTGACCTATCTACATGCCCCATTCCAACCTCCTCTTCACCTATATCTCAATCCAAATAAAAAAAAACTCTCCCAAATACCCCTCCTCGCCTTCGTCGTCCATCCCAACCTTCTTGGCCTTCACATACCCATTCTACCACTCATTGAGCCTGTAGTCCTTTGCAATTCTGTCCATCTCGTAGCTCAGCACCTGCAGCATCTCCATCGCATCACATCGTACTGCTCTTTACTTAATAGGTCGGGATGCGGACCGAGCCGACACATCAGGGCCGACATGGAATCCCTATTGTCGTTTAGGGTGTTGGGCGGTTGCTAGTGCCGGGCGAGCCATGTCTACATCTCTGTGCGGTCGCTGGAGCTCCATTTGGAGCGGCGACAGGGCTGAACTAATAGTTCAGTGGATTTGCCGTTGTAGGTGCGACGGGTGTCGTCGTCGTTGCCGAGTGGTGTTTTTTTTCGTGGTTGAGAGAGGCGGCAGGGTCTCATACAGCACTGCTGAAAATGTCCATGTTGAGTATTAGTAGTAGCGAATTTGGTAGCATGATATTGCATGATCAGGAATCGAAGGAAAAGACCAAGGTGTAGTGCGTTTCAATTTTGATTGCCAGGATTCAGACGACTCGACTTGATCAAAGACTGGGTAGAGGTTCGATGCCTTCATTCTGTAGAATGTAGTGACACCCCCTTGATTGCGACTTGTCTTGGCCTTGAAAGAGACCATTATCATGAAGTTGGCTGACTTGGCTTTTCTTTTTAATTGAATCAAAATGGAACGGAGCCACTTGCGTGTTATTAGTGTCAAAAATTACCAGTTGTGCAAACTACAGGGTAGGTCATTAACTGTGAGTGGATAGAGCACAACTAAAGCCCAAACCCTGCCACTTTTCAGCACCATCACTATGTCTTACCTAGACTTTACTTTCTTTCCCTTGAGAACTATCACCACCTAAATCTAAAAGCCTGAGTTACTGGAGGTAAGACAATTTTAAGGGGATCAGCCTGGCCAATCATAGACGAGGGGACTGATTAGATCGGATTTCCATTCTTCCGTTTTCGACCGTGGACTAAGACACGGAATCTTTGCCGCATTGATGATCACATGCGAGGCCACGTGACTGGACAGAGCATGCCTCCCGTCGTCCACTACCGATCGCTTGCAGTTCAACGATGAGAAATAACTCAGCGGCATGTCCCCAAATTGCGTCGCCCGCATATTTAACCATGTATTCTATAGTTACGCAATACAGCGAGCTCACGAGGATGAGATGGTCGGCTCATTTTACACAACCCCTGCCTTTGCTATTACGCGTCTCTATGACCACTTACGAATTGACACGGACCAACATTTTGTGATGCGACACGAGACGACGAGCTGCAGCGATGCGATGCGGTACGGTTCGGCTCGATACGATGTAACTCCTCAAACTGAACACGAGGCCACATATACTATTTACGAACATGCCCGGACATATTTAGCCCATCGAGTCGCGGCTCCGAGCATAAGCTCTAAACACCAGTGTCCATGCCGACGACCCTCCCGGAGCCCCCAGCTTTTATCTTTCAATACGTGACCGATTATGTCGTATAGACCGGTGCGATTTATCTAGACACTTAGTACTTGCCACTTTCTTGAGCCAGTTGGCGCTCAAGAACCTTGACATCTATTATGTTCCGGTAGATAGCTGCGGGGCTGGCATCTGCCTCATACTCGCTCCCTCCTACCAACTACATCGAGCCGGAGACAAGCATATGTGCACACTTCGAATCACTGTGTTTTGTAACACACGCATGTCTTATTAAGCCTTCTCCAAACTATGCTACAGAGTCCGCGCCCTCGCCCGTAACACCCCCAGCGCTGGAGTCGTTTAAGTAGTCCTGAAAGAGCCCGCCTATATCATCTTCGCCGCGAGCGACTTCACCTTCGCCAAACTGTGCATTACTCGCTTCACCCAGGCTTGGTAGACAGATTCGTCATCCGTATGTCGTCTCATTGGAGTAAATCAGTGACTCGAGTGTAGCTTACCACCGTATCAGCGCTATCGACAAAACACAGACTTTCCAGAATGTCAAGGCTGTCTGTCAGTCTGAGCAGGGATCTGGTCGACCGAGTCACATCTCTAATCTGCCGACAACGCCGACGCAGCTCGGATTGTTGCCCACTGATAACGAAGTCCTTGTTACTTGAGCCAGTTTCGGGGTCCTTACGCCGACGGCCAAGCAATTCACGAGATTAATACCGTCAGCGGGTACAAGCTCCTTCGAAGTCGCTGCGGTTCGCGGCCCCGATCACGGACGTGTTCGCATGTACGCACAGGGGCCCGTACAAGCAATAGACATCCGACGCCCTCAACATGTACAAGTTCAGCGGGTGCTGGGCTGATCTCCCTGCCCAAGTATACGTTGATCTACTTAAGCGCATTCTGATACACGGTCGCAATGGCGCTCACAGCACTATTATCCCTTTGCTCTTCTCGTCCGAATTCACTAATGGGGCGTGCCTAAATATCAGGGCCAAGACCGTTATTATGTATACCTGGCTTTGAAGGTCCCGTCGCTGTTTGTCGTTGGGGACTCGGTCGAGACCGGGACGTCGCCCCCGTCCTCGCGGTAGCCCCTAAAGCTCATCCTAAGCGAGACCAGGAACACGCACTCGATCTGGATTGGGAACCTTCTTTCGAGCGGGGGCATATCTAGGGCTAGATACCATTTCTGGGCTGTTATGTTGGGGATGTTGCCGACGATCTAAATGTGGTAGATGTACTCTTTGTTGTTCGAGTTGCGTCTTGAAGACGCGATCGAGTTCTGACGAGCCACGAGTGCGTACACTCGAGACTACGGAAGTCCCTTTACACGATTCACACATTAGTCGACGATTTACTCCTCAGTGAGCAGGGCGACGTCGATCTCCTTGGTATTCGCGATATTAGTCGTCACCTTCGACGGGAGCGAGGAGTCCTTCACCATCGCCTTCACGTGGATAATTCCGTTCTTGCCCGACTCGCAGCGCTTTATCTTTGACGACTTCGTCCTCTTATATGCAGTGCAGTACTTGCGTTGGTACACGCACAAAATGTTTGGCTGGTACAAGGTCCCGTACCTGCCCGGGTTCCCGTCCTCCTAGTCGATCAAAACCACGAACGCGAACTGGCAGTAGCTGGTTCGGTGGTTCGCGCTAGCACATGGTCGCGATCTTCTTCATCAACGAGTTCAGGGTTCTATTCGAGTTAAGTCTCTTGTGCGGCTTCTCCCCCCTCTTACTCGCGTTCGAGTTCCTGCGCCCTCTTCTCGACCGCGTTCGCACTACCTATCAGCGGTCTCACTGGCAGCGCGTACTTGTCCTTGATCGCGCATGTCTCGTTGTTCCTGTCAATGGTAGTGTTCGTGCTCTGGCAGTTGGGTGTCCGTGCTCGCGTCCTCCACGGACCTTGACTTCTCCGCGTGCACGATCTCCCTGCAGTCCGGGCACATGGCCTTAATCGTCCTCCAACACATAACCACGACCACGAAGTCGGCCCCATTTACGTTCATGGTCTTGAGCTCGATCTTGCACGGGCTGTCCTTCTTGGACTAGTCGCACAATCAATACTTGCACCAAACTCACAGCCCTAATGACACTTGCCGACAACCTGTATCCTACCCCAAACGCGCCCCCAGACTTGCGCATTCCTTGTGATAGAATTACCACCGCCATCTACACGGTTAAACAGACCAACACACTACCCTCACGACACATATATTAGGCCATATATGCCAGGCACGTCATAAGGCTCTCCATAAGAGCTTTTGATAGGTACTTCTTGCCACGAACAGGCAGATTCGCCATGATGTCCCCGTTGACAAGACCGAAGTACCATGCGAGCCCACCAGGAAAAAAGCTACAAGCAAATAAGGCGGCTGTGTATGCTAAGATCAAGAGACCATTTGCAACCTTATACAACGAGAGGACCGACCTTACCCATGACACTGCCGTCATTGCCGACCTGGGTGTTCTCGCTTCGTCAATCATCCACGCATCAGACGGTTCTATGAGAACTATTCGACCTTTTAATTACGCGTTCCTCTATAAGCTAATCCCGGACACATTAGTGTTCCCGTGATTCTAAAGATATCGACGTCCTTCTTATTGTTATAACATGTCACTATATTCGGCAACTATCGGATACTACAATCGTAGTCAGCATGCCCCTTCAGATTTCGCTGAACGCCCCAGGTCTATAAACGACAGATCAAGTGGCGCTTCAATTGACAGGTTCCTCCACGGTTTCTAGGCACTTCCCACAACACCAGTTATCCCATATTCGCATTTTCATCAATCGCTCTTACAAGAACATTTTAAAAGTCACGCCACCCCACAATGGCTATGCAAGTGAGCGTTGGTACCTTTTGCAAGCTCTTCACGGATGTTCTGAGGGCAGTCGACGATGTCAATCTTGCCACGTCGACAGCACGACAAACAAGGTCTCCGAAGGAAACTTTCAGTGGCTTGCGTAAATGGAAACTCAAGTTGTTTGAAAACCCTTCCGCTGGATCTGCCTTAAGTGTGATAGACACCATTAACAACATCACTGACGAAGATGTTGAAGTGGTTCCCGCTATAGGAGTAGACTCCTGCTCCAAAGTTTTACGCAATATCGCTATGTTCTATTTTAATACGGTATGGCTTACGGGAGAACGCATCGTCGGTCTTGATCAAGCTAAGTGAGAGAGTGGATTGTTTCGGCTTGAACCTACCCCTGGTCCCTGCAGTCCAGTTGCCTCAAGAGACGTCCCCGTGGCAGCGAAATCTAAAGCTACGACGGAGAGACTTATCCGTGCTGCGGTTGAGCAGAAGGTTGACCTATCGGCTTAGCTGCTACGAAGATTGCGCAAGTTCTCGTCTCCCACGGCCTCTCCCTCTTCTGCCCCAGTTAACCCGGGTGCCGTCAAAGCCTCACTTGAAAGCATCTAAACATACAACGTCTGCAAGCTGTAGTAGTGAACCCGCGCTACATAGGCTCTATTATGACACCTGGCCCTTTGTCGGCGAGGGCCATCTCCTTGCTAGACGCGGAGGCTTTCGCACAGCGTATGGCCAGCCATACTCCGCCCGGTGATGCCATACATATTTGACAAGGCTTTCACTATTACAACGTTTAACGAGCAGACTTGGGCCGAAGTATTGAGATCTGATGGCGACCTCTTACTTCTAGCTACATGTGTAAGGGACTTGAAAGATCCAGTGACCTAGACTAAAGACGATGGTTGTCAAGAGAATGTTAATTTTTCAACTCTTTTCGGCTCTTCCGTTCCGAATCGTTGCTCAGCGTCGGCCTTCAAGATACACTATGAAACCACATCTCTCCAAAACCAATCTACTAGACAAGCTACGGAAACGTCGTGGTGATCTTCGTTGGGTGCAAATAACTGATGGAAACTCAACCACTACCATTCCTTACCTAGGTCTTGCTAACGAGGTTGTTTAATGCTACGTGTCCAGGAAGTATGGGGATGAATTAGGAACTGGATATCCCAAGGCAATAAAGAAGTTTTGTACTAAAGTCGAAAATGCTAATGCTTCGTTGGTCAAGCCCTCGAACATTTAGATGAACCCTTACAGGAACCTCATCCAGTCAAAGGTTGCACAGCTCTATCAATTCCCATGAACTATGGTACTGGCTTTGTCAAGGCGGCGCTCAAACCGAGGGGTATGAACTCAGAATCTTTTTAGGGATTTGATGTCGGGGCCTCATGATCTCCTTAGAATTCTACCCACTGTGATCTTCAAGCATTAAACCCCTGAACCTATCATTACTGCCGAGTTCCTAAAAGGAGTAGGGTCAGCTCAGGCTCTAGGACTCAAGGAGGCTCATTACATTTGCATCACACACGAAAGCCTCATGTCAGCTAATCTTTTCCGAGTTATCCTGCCTGGAAAGAGTGTAATAGACGATAAAGAATCCAAGGAAATAATCGGCCACGACGGACGTGCAGCGAACTGGGGCTATCAAGATGCCGATCACATGCTCAAGATGTCAAAAGATGCTCCTACGTTAATTGGAGAGGGACTTATGTCCCCTGTTTGGCAATATGAACCACAACGGATCGCAGTGATTGTACAGTCGTCTGTGTCGGCGCAGTAGGCTTAGCCCAGTGGAGGACGCATTGAAACCGAAAGAAGCAGAGCGTTGT
This sequence comes from Fusarium stilboides, assembly GCA_014822085.1. Taxonomy (NCBI): domain Eukaryota; kingdom Fungi; phylum Ascomycota; class Sordariomycetes; order Hypocreales; family Nectriaceae; genus Fusarium; species Fusarium stilboides. The sequence continues at coordinate 8,528 of JAASAY010000082.1, forward strand.
CAATCAAACTCCCTTTTCTAGCCGTGCAAATTTTCCTGACTTCACGGGCTACCTGTATCATCGCCACTCACACTGGAGAGCCTTTCGGCCATTTACCCCAGACTGAGCCTTTCAACGGCCTAGAAAAGATGTCACAAATACTTTTCGCTGAGCTTCAGAGCGTGCTCTTGTAATAGCCCGAGGCCAAATGTGGAAACACGTATGCAAAAGCCAAAGTGGCGGCGGCTGCGGCAACCTTTGATAAGGAACGTCGGCCGGGATCTTCGATAGCATCGGAGGTAACTCGAGAGAAAACACGAGCTATTCATAGCGACTGACCAATAGACCGAGGCAAGCGGTTTGTCGCCAGTACCGTTGTAAGCTCAACCACGACCATGCGGCGAGTGCCTGACACGCTGCGAGAATTCTTCTCTTTCGCACGGGATGCCAAGCAGACTGGAGTCTCTATAAAGCTTGCCAGACGAATCCCTAGAGTCTTTAATGGTAGACTAAGAAACAGCCAAAGACAAGGAAGAACCTTGGGAATTGTTGATTGCCAATCTAGTCATGGAGGCGAAGCATATGAGTTTAAGGATCGGCGCTTTGGTGGAAGATGCCGGGATAACTGATGAACTGGAATCCTGATCCGTTATAACAGACGCATCGCGTTTCTACGAGCTGCCAGAATGGAGATTCGAAAGTAGGTATTCGAAGCACTAGTTGTTAATACGCTACAACAAGCAGTTGCTGGCCTGAAGACGGCCGCTGTCAAGTCACTCCTGTCAGAAGTACCCAACAATGCTCTGGACTAAACTGTCATTGGTCTGGTAGAGCTTTCAAATAGAAGCTCTCTCGATAAACCCCGCTTTCAGACTCTACGCAGACAAGCTCTACAATGAATCATCTGACGATTACTCGATATACAACTGGTAATTGGGCGTGCATGCTTTTTCCTCGCCTATAGAACGTTTGCTAGCCAGACAGAAGTTTCATCTTGCGCTCCAAGTAGCCCAGCTTTATTCGATACTACCAAGGACCCCGATACGCCCGACGACTGTTAGTCATTTTCATCTTTCAGGGACATCAAGGCAACAAAGGGCAATCGATCGGCTCGTTACTGACGGTACTCGCCCGAAATGACTCCAGGCCTTCGTACACTAATATTGTCATTGCCGAGTGGAAGAATAAACCTTTCAACGCCCACAGCATTGCAAAAGGCAGACCTACGGTATGTATACCACGTGTAGCTCAGAAATACGTCGAGAGACTCTTTGCAGCGGGAGACGCCTGCTTTAGGCAAGCTTCTATGGGGTATTCCGCTGGCCATTCAACACTATGTGGAGGCGGCACATTGTCTTGGTCCATGTCCAGCCAAGATCAGGAGTATTGGCAGGCATAAGGTCCGAACATTTAACGGACTCGTGGAAAACGGGAACGACTTCGTTATATCGTCTAACCCATCAGAATACCTTAGCAACCGGGAGGTCAAGATAGAATACTGTCTAATAGTCAACGATATTGTAAAACACTGAATGGATCCTCCAACACATGCCGCTCTCCACAAACCCTTCGACGGCATTGCTTATCGGTAGGTCTATAAGTTCCCAAAGGTGAACCTGCGTTGCAATGGGAGATCTCGCTCCAAGCCGTGGTTTTGTTCGACTGTAGATTATCCGTTCAACTGCATGGCCAAGGCATAACTCGATACCAATGTATAGAAACGGCATCGTAGACATCGTCGTTACGACTACTGTCAATGTTTGAAGACTCGTTCGATTAGCAAGCAGAAAGAAGGGGAGGAGAGCAGATGGCAAAACAAGGATGATAGCCGAAGACGAGTCAGACCTGAAGCATGGCTGCGTCGACTTCGAGAACGTGCATGAGATCGGCTCCATCAACGCGTTATGGCACAACTCTTATCTTTATGAGGAGCGCTGTCATGGGAAACAAACGGCAGCTTGTACAGTTTAGCTCCCTACACCACCTGTATTTATCTCCGTACTTACTAGAGAGCTCGAGCTTCAGCAGTACGGGACTGCAATGCGGAGATATTAGAATTTTCCGATGCTAGCCAGCTATCCATCAGCCACCAACTAGAATGCTTCTCCAATACCTCTCGCCATTCTTCTCGTTGGACCTGACTACAACGACCAATTGTCTTGCAGGTAGTCCTTGGAGACGTGGCGGGATGGGCATGGAAGTATGTTGTTAAACCAATAATCATCACCTCCGACTTGGTCCCTATTACAACCTAAGCTCACCACGCCATGGCAAAGCATTTATACACAGCACATCGTCTCAATCAAGTTTCAAATCTCTACCACTTCCCTAAGACACGATTCGACCCAGTCGTCTTGTGTTTTCAGCCACCATAGCCTTTAGGGATGCAAAAGAGTTGTCCCATGGCACCTCAAACTTACTCATACACTACGACTCACGGCAAGTTGGCGGTCTGCATGTTCTGTCTAGCATCAACCGGGTCATATAGGTGGTCTGTCGAACTGGGGGAGCTTGCTGACGAACACTCGCGGTGTCCACAATCACGCTGCACCACCCAGCGAGGGCATAGAGATGCCAACAGTGACGGGTGGTTTTGGGCGACGAGTTTGATAAGGTGACGGAGTATTTGTTGCCAAGACATTGGTTTGGAGGGGTGGACCTTTTAGACAAGAGTGACTCAACACAATGAACAAAAAGGGTCAACAAGAGGGATTTCGCTTTCACAAAATCTAATTACATGCTGCATCACCATGCTCACAAATCCATGTCTGATAATGGAGTGTCGCGAACAATGGGATAGCTTGAATCACTAGCTCACTCTCAGTGCAGATGATGGCATCGCAGATGGCTGAGCATGTCAACTATCGATGAAGATGGTGAAGAAACAACCATTGAAAGCTCTAGGAAACAAACAAACAAGCACTAATCGATCTAGAAGTACGTTACAGCTTCACAAAACTTCCCATCTACTTGGGCTGTGTTCCCAAAGATATTTGTGTGCTCAGCCCAGCCAACACATAAATCAAGCCAAAAATCTGAACCAGTTCTGGGCTCTAGCAGTTTCCTCGTCGACACTAAAACTCTCAATAACAACCTGTTGTGCCTTATCATGGTATTGCTTTTTAGCCATAATTTGTTGACGGATGTCAATCTCCATCCGCACGTCGTCGAGCTTCTTCCGCGCATCTGCGAGCTGTTGCTGTATTCCGGCGATATTGTAGTCAGGGGAGCCATGTTCAGTCACTGCTTTCTGGAACAAAAGTTGTGCGCCTTCCAAGAGATACTGGCTTTTCGCTTCGTGGATAAGAGAATCCGCCGACGAGACTCGTCGGTTCATGACGCTGTTAATGGACGATGTCTCCAAGTGGCTAGTGCTAGAAGTGTCGCCGCGAGTATTTACAGTCTGCTTGAGCATCTCCATCGAGCTTATGAGTCGCTCTTCGACTCCCTTCGCGAGATGATATTCGAACAGCCGGCCCTCTAGGCAGGACACATCGTCTTTGGCATGTCGTTCGGATAATAATGTAAAGAACTGTTTCTCTCGTAGGTGAGAGAGCGGAGTTCTGGCGAGCAGTGTATGAAAGGAAGCATCCGAGGACATATTCTCTTGAACTTCTCTACCGGAAGACGCCTCTACGGCAGTGGCGGGGTTGGGGGCATTTTCCGTGACTTGGGGAGTCGAATCACCTTGCTCGGTCGTCTCGAGGACACCGGTGCCCTGGACAGGAGCGTCATGCGTATCCTGAGACATGACACGCTTTCGCTTGTGAGGTCTGGCCGCAGAAGTGTCGCGGAATGGAGAGACTGGAGCCTCGTCAGGCTGTGACGAGTTATCAGCTTGAGGCGAAGCCATAGTATCGTCAACAGATGGACCAGCAATCGATGATGAAGAATGCAAAGCTTGAGGATCATCGAAAGACGCAGGATGGGATACGGAGGACCTGTTTTCTCCCGCTCCAGCTTCGTCAGCGACCTCTAATCCTTCGATCGGCGACACTTTAATGCTCATACTCTCGCGCATAGGACTTCCGTTAGAACCCAGAGAATCGGAGTAGATCTCCGAGTCCCGGGCATAGCCCAGAGCGGACTGTAGGTGGATCTCTTCATCCTCGCCATCAAGCTGAGTGTCTCGTTCAGGGCCAATGATCGTTGAGGTCTGCCGGATCTGTTCGAGTAATACTTCAGCAGCACGAACAGTCAAGTAAGGTGCTCCATTGTCGCGGGTTGCAGCACGTCGTAGAATGCCTTCGGGCTCCCAGAGTCCTGCGAGTCCGGACAAGTCACCTCGCTCCGTTAAAATAGTGGTGATTCCATGCAAAGCGATAACCACACCGCTGGGAATTTTGAATCCGTGTCTATTTCCGTAGCTGCTCGCATACGCCTTCCGGATATCGTCTGGCAGCCAGCCGGGGCCACCCCAAATGCGGTAAAGAGCAACAATGGCTTCCTCCACCGTGGCAGTGGCCTTCTCGTTGGACATGATGGCTGTATGAGCGTCGGATGTGGTGTCGACCGACTGGGAGGATGCAGCGCGAGTAATGAGCAGAGTCAGAAGTGCTTTCGGCACTAATGAGTGAGAAGAGTCAGTGATATGAAGACGACAAAGCTCAGACAAGATCATGGAGAGCGACACATAGTAGCATGGGGAAAGAGGTTGACCGAATGAAAGGGACTTGAACTTACACCGGACCGCAGCGACCTAAGGTCAGATAAAGCAGCTGGAACAATCTTGGCAAAGAATGGTTGTCAATGGTTGATGAAAGATGGCGACGTGTCGGTCAATGTTGAGGAGTTGGTTATCTTAAACGTGAGGTCTTTCGAGTCTGTTTATATCCCATGGAGAAAGGGGGTAGAGTGGAATCAAGAATGTTGATTCCATGGCCTGGTCTCAAGGTTAGCGGGAGCCTGCGTCGGTCGTTAAGGCGTTCAGGTCAATGTTTGCTCGTTGCGTTTGTAACGAATCAAGATGGAGACGATCTAGCGGACGGGTAATGGCCACATGTGAGCTGGGAGGTAAGAACTCTCTCTTGTTTTTTTCTTCTTGCTTAGATATGAGGCACGAAAACGAAATTTAAAAGACTCCTTGAACCTTGTTTCAATCTCTCTCGTAGTTCATATGGATGGAAGATATGTATACTAAGACAAAGTAGTAATAGAGATACTCTGCGGATTACGTTCCCCAGGTTCTCCATGTGTCTGGCAGGAAATGTGGCTTGTGCCGCACGAGACTGGCCCCTTGCAGATTATTGAGAGTGCAGGTAATGAGAAGGGGCGCGAGGCATGGCCGTCAGTGGTTACAATACCGTGGCGTTATCAAACAGTGATGGGAAGGCACCGGTACCAGCCGTGTGGCTGAAACTCGTAGCCGATGGTTGATGATGTCGGAAATTACCAGTCAAGCAAAGAAGACCATATACTGGTTCGTTTGGCGAGATGATCGGGGCGTTTATCGGCTGCCATGTTGTGTTTGAAGGCGAAGCTCAACTCATAGCGTACAATCTCCCCAGTCTCCAATGATGTGAGCCATAGACTAGCAGGGACGCGACAGGCGAGTAGCTTATCGACTGGTCGGAGGGTAGGTTCGATCTACCATATGCCGAGGTAAATTGAAGTAGTCTTGTAAATATAGGACAACCAGAAATAATTATGTTACTCAGAGCCTCATTTGATGACTCAGCCAGAGTAGCGGTCGTTGAACAGAGGAGGACGTTTCAATGGTCAATGCTACCATCATCATATGATGATGTTTTGAGGAAATCAATTGCGCGGAAAGTGGAAGCTATGGAGATATTTGGATCGGGGGGGGGTCGATTTAGCTCTGGGGACGTTGAAGAAAACGAACAAGAGGACGTGATATTCCGAGGGAAAACACTGACCTTCTTCAGCCGAGGATCATAAAAATAAATTCCAAGTCTTGGCCAGCATTCAGATCAAAATTTATCATTGGATAGAAAATGTGCCAAAAGCAACATGGGTGGAGACAGGCACAAGCAGGTAGGGATCACAAGTCATTGTGATTGGCCTCGTGCCAAGCTGAGGTGTTGAGACTCAATGATTATCTGCAACCCGCAGCCGGAATTTCTGTTTCCATAGACTCCCCTGATGCTGACGGCGAGCAAAATGTCCACATGGCGCACTCTGAAGTAGTCCAAGGCCAACGATGTCATTTTGCCTACGGGCAACATGGAGTTCCTCAACCTCAAGCCCTCAAGCTGATGTTAGAAAGAGAAAAGGTCCGAAGCTTTTAAACAACCAATTTAGCAAAATACCCACCGAGTCTGCAACAGGTTTCTACCTATAGGTGCATCAGTGACAAGTGAGAGAGGTTATATACAGGAACCCGATGAAGTGCCTAAAAGCATTCTGCGTCGAATTTGGAGATGTCGTCGTCTCGGATTGAGAGCTTTCAGGCAGCTTTCAGAATAGCGCCAGCACTACTAAATTTCGCTTAGTGGATACTACTCCGCTTAGTAGTCACTAATCTTTGGTTATCAGTCACTAATCTTCGTTTATCAGTCACAAATTTAGGGCGCTATCGGGATTTACCGGCGATTAGCATTAGTATCGGACTGCCTGCTCTAATCTCTTTTATAAGCAATCGTTTCCCTATACCTTAACGTCAATATCAGCGAACATCGTAAGTCTTCCCGTTGTTCAAGACAAGTTTTCTAGTCAACTGGCGCCTTAAGGTCGATAGAACGATTGATGTTACCCATATGGCTTGTTAAGCTTGCTATTTTGAGTTGCGACTTTGTCACGCTTACGAATGACTTGTGCCATCGTGTATATTCCCATCGCCATTTAAAAACGCAAAGTAAATAGTGCAAAGCTCTAAAGGATTACTCCTTTTGCTCCGGAGTCTGGGGCTCGACTTGGAACCAACGGTCACTTACTGAGACACGATGTGACCACGTTGAGGGTGCGAGCCTGAGGTCTCAGATTGGAAGGAAGGTGTACGACACAAGAGGCGACGTGAAGCTGGTAGCGGGACGTCCCGAGGCGCGGTCAAAGATTTCGAGGTGCCGAGAACCCACAATAGACATAATATTGAAGAGGGAGTGGAGTCCTCGCGAGAATCTTGATCTCAAGTACTGATGATGCAGTGATCTATTCCAAGCTATATGAGAGTCCACGGGAAGTGCGCAGTCGCTGAGAAGTTAATTGGCCATATTGAGTAGAATCTAGCAATACCAGAATGACGTTGAAATAAGGTCAAGATTGAGTTTGGCCGTCGAAAATAATACATCATTAGCCCAGTTGTCCATCTGTCTATACCGCATTCGCACAAGGGTACCAAGAGAGAAGTATGGCGCGTATGTCCGTCTTGTTTCCCGCTTTCTCTATCACCGCCTCTATTTTTATGTTTAGGGTCTCACCGGATTTCTTAATCCCTCCACCGCTATGTGGGAAGATATACCGTGGTCTTTTGTCGATGCGCAAACTTGTGTAAACAGTTATATAACAAGGTCCAAACCTCTATTACTAACTATCTAAACAGTTGATTTGTGATAGTTGAAGGAGAAATTGACCTGTTTTGCAGGCAGTAGTCGGTTTGGCAACTGATGGCGCAATTAGTGACTGACGAGTTAAATGGTGACTGAAAGTCGAACAGTTCATGACTGAAAGTCAAATTGTTAGTGACAGCTATTCGGGCATCACTGGCTAGTACCTAATCGAATTGATAGTGACTGACGATCGATTGATTGGTGACTGACAATCGAAACTTACTGGCTGAAAACATAAGCCACAGTGGATTGATTGTTGGTCGATGCCTGTCCAGTCACCCTTGGCAGCACAAACGCCGGCTCCACCAACTGTACTCATCCGATGCTTCCATTCGAAAGATTTGGTCGAAATTCCTGTATATCGTCCTACTGCTACGAGTTGTAGTGATGGTAAATAACTCTTGGTATTTAGTAGATTAGATGGGGCTCTCAAGATCTGCCATATAAAAATACTTGACTACCTTTATAAACTTAAAAAATGAAGCTTGGTTTGTACCGGAGGTGGAGGGCAACTGCATTATGTACGCCTTATCACAGACCCCTTGTCACTTATAGCCAACCAAAATCCCGAATATGATAATCGACTTCGGCTTCGGCTGCAAGTTGGCTGTTAGACCCAACAACCGTGAGTGCCCCCGGATCAAACAGAAAAAGCAAACAGATTAGAAAGGAGAGAAAAAAGAGTGGCCCGAGAACTTTCGTTCCATCATTTTTTTCTTCTCAAACATTCTCGAGACAAGCCAGTTCTCCAACACAAACCAGTCGCGCCAGATCCAAAGCGATGTCTCCCGACGTAAAATGCAATACATGCCAACAGTACTACTCTTACTCCCATTATGTTTCTAATCACAAAGGGAACTGCGAAAGATGCGAGATTTGTTCAAAATGTTTTACCAGCCACAGGATTGAATCACACCGCGAATTCTGCGGGACTGGAAGAGGCCATATATGCGATAGATGCGGCAGGGGATTCTCCAGGGAATGGAATCTCAAGATACACCAAGAAAAGGAACGGCGTTGTCGATATAACTGTGGCCAATGGGTCATGTCTGGCACTACTCATGAGCGTAACTGCCCAATGAACCCCAGCACGAAAGGTACCCGCTCTCGATACGCAGCTCCATACCTAGTCACTCCGGCACCAGATACCGCGAATACCTTACCATCACCCTCACCTTCCAACACTAGCAGCGACAGCTCTTCGCAGTCGGTCTCGGAAGTCGATGACAACCTCGAAGATGTCCAAGGTGGCACCGACGTAACAGCCTCATCAATAGACCGACCCTCATTCCCTACGCTTCTGGCATACTACCATCCCCAAGCCTTGAGAGGTCTCGACGATGCGAAAGCCGAGTTTACAAGACTGCGCAATGTTTCAACCGACGACATCCGCGCAAAAGTAGACTCCATCCAAATGGCAGAGATACTCGCGAAAGTCACTATCGGAAATATAATCTCGGTAGACCATGCTCTCAAAATGGGCCCGGAATGGAGTCCCAAGGAGACATTCATTTTGTGCTCCTTGGCAGATGCACGTCGTCTTTGTGATGGAGATCCTCCACGAATACCCGTTCTGGTTGTCGGATTACCTGACGGGCGGCGCATGACGATCGAAGACTTTCTTAAAACCCTCGAGACCCGACAGACTCTCAATGTCCACGACTTCGAAGACATCCCAGGTGAAAAAGGTTATATACCCCATAGGCGGCCATCGAGAGATGTCATCGAGTCATTCAAAACGCGCGGAAACGGAAAAGGCGCGCCTATGAACATGGTAAACCTCGGCCGGGTCAAAGACAACCCCATCCCAGCGTGCCTTCAGGATCGCAATGATTACAAACTCATTGACCTTACCCGCACCGACAATGGAAAAGCTGAGGAACCCTCTCTTGACGATTTTGACGATTGTGTCACGTTCCAGCTGCTAGCTACCAGAGGTGCGGCACATCTCCCTCATATTGACCGCCACGGGGTGTATACTACGGCACTCAACGAGGAGGGGAGAAAACTTTGGATAATGTGGCCTCAACTCACTCTCGAGGAACTCAAGTCATGGCGGATGGGGAACATCCCCGATGGAGGCATTGCTGTATATATCGGACAAGGGGATATGCTTATCCAACCGCCCAACACATTACATTCCCCAATCACGCTGAACGACTGCCTTATGACTGGTACAATGCATTGGCATAGCTCGCACCTGCTAGACATCTTACGATACACCAAAGCAGCAGTAGAAGACCCGGGGATTACCAACGAGGCTATAGCACAGCAGTTTATCCCCAAGATGACGAGAATCATCGAGCAGTGGAAGAAGGACCTTGCAGCGCGAACCGAGAGTCACTCTGACGCGTATACCTGGCCTCCCCCGGAACATCTGGATGAGTGTGATGAGATTTTGGAGGTAAGCTACTCTTACTTCAATATGTGACTTTATCACTGATAACTATACAGTGGCTCAAAGACGGTTGCAATTGTGAAGGGAAGTGCACTACAACACCTCGGGGAAAACGAGACCCTTGCAAATGTTTAGCAAGTGCAAGAACTTGTGATGATCGATGTCATTACGCTGATCATCCAACTTGTCGGAAACGTATCCCTAAGCAAAAGAATACTGGTCAGTCAGAAGCCCAACAGAGTCGTGCTGGAGGTGGTGTGAAACCAGCGCCAAAAAGGAAGGGAAATCAGCAGAAGCAGAAGCAGACGACAGCGACTCAGCCATCGAAGCGTTCCAAGAGACTCAATCCAGGCAACTCGTCACTGGCATCTCAGTAGAATCATACAGACGGCTTCAGATGTTATGTTATGAGGGTATCCAGGCTGCTAGCTGTAGTGATAGAGCGGTTGGCATGTTGCTGTGACAGGCACAGGAGAGGGATGCAGAATTACATTATTTAGCAGATCTGTTACACTGTTCTTGAAGGTCATGATGGGACAATCATAGCAGTCACTAGATCTGCAATTGCAGACATTGTCATGTCTTTGCTCAAAAGATTTACTGGATGTTCCGATTGTCTATAATCGTAATCACGTACAGGTACTCTGAGTCTTGTCTAACCTGTCCCACCAGTGGCTTTAAGTCTATCATTGAGTGCGACTAGCAGAAGTTAACCAATTGAAATATAGCACCGCAAAATCCGTACCTCTCGTGCTGTAAATTTATTTGGTGAAGATGGCGCATTCGATTTCTTTGAACTCGACCCTGAGATCTGAGTCCCCGCACTATTGTAGGGTAGGAGAGGCAGAGTAGGATTTCTTGATCACGGGTATTTCTAAAAGACATCCATCGTCCCATCTCCACCACCAGCGAGTTGAGACCACTACTTCTCAGCTTACTGGACTCTAATAAATCGTCAAGGTACGGCAACGGTTGACTAGGAGATGAAATTGCACATCTCAATTGTCGCCATAAAAAAACAGGACGGTGGGGGTCTCACTGCCCCATTGTTGCACAAAGGGCAACCAACGCCATCACGGAAGGAGGCAATCCAGCCCAGGATGTTTTTTGATCTTGTTGTTATATATATATTAGATTTGGGCCTGGTAAAACTTGGGAAATCACTTGTGTACTAGACTCAGATAAACGAAATGATCAAGAATTGGCGAGAGAGCAAGGAACATCCGGGCAGCTAACAAAAGCGCTCCACTAACGTTGATGAAGGACGCCTTCAACATGCCATTCAAAAGGAACCCCCAAAAATTAATTTTCGCTCAAGGCAAATGATATTGATATTGCTGCAGCTTGAATGAGGATTAGCAGCGTTGTCCGCTGATTTGCTGCAACAATGAAGTTTCCGTCTTGTCGAATCAACTTTCTTGCATTGGATGTCACTCAGCCTGAGGTAGCATCAAATATTTGCGCTCACAGGGGAGGAAGAGCTAATCGCCTCCCCTGTATTGGAGAAGTACGCCGCGTAACATGAGTTACACGTTTTAATCGCTGGCTATGGTGCTGGATGAAAATCGAGTTGCGGGAATGGGTTCCCATTATTGACGAGACAGTCCTCGCCAATTCAGAATGCTTCCCACGGCTCTGAGGAAAGAACTTGGCCATGGTAAGACAAACGATGCCAACCAAATGCAACCCCAGCTATTTTTGGCATTCCTCCCCAGCACAGAGGCCAAAAGGCCGTCACACACTGTACTTGACATTGCCTTTTTAGGACTTCTAGACTATTGCGATTGGTTCATGAACGATACAAGGTTTCGCCGTCGCCTATCGTGATGGAGGATAGCAAGGGGAGCCTAGCTACCAACTGCAGGAGAAGACAGGAAACGCATGACAGTAAAGCGAGATGGAAACGGCTTTCCACTACCTCCGTATTGGTTCATCGTTACAGGAGATAGTGATCCGGATGCAGTGGGCAGTGCCATATCCAGCGGACCCGGGTGACGTCGTTTCTCGCTCCAGGCATACTTCCAGATGGCGTCATGGGAAAACTAATAGCCTCCCTAGTATTGACAACGGTTATATGTGTACCTCCAAAGGCCATCGGTGGCCATCGCCAACAAGCAATTACTCTACAACCCCCCGTTCCTCATTACGTGTAGTGTGGGACAAGCAAACCTGAAACGCTCAATAGTGGGAAATAGGTCAAGAAGCTGGAGAAAGAGTGCAAGGACGTTCTTTTGATGGTTTGGTGATAAGAGATGTGTCCTTTGTCAAAGCGTGGAATGAACTAATCCTGAGATTGGCACTATGGACGTTGATTTACGGTAGGACTACCCTTTAATCTGTCATCCAAGCCGTTTCTGATGACCCGGGCGCAATCATGCATACTTCGAGGAAGGTGACGCCCCGATTCCTCTTCGAAAAAGCTACTGTCTCCTTACATCCCTCAGACGCCGACCTAGTTGGGGTGACAATCTCACCTACCTCTCTTTCAAATGGTTTGCCGAGCATGTAATTCTTCATTTGAAGTTCAATTCCACGTGAGAGGCCGTGGCTACATAATATGGCAGTTGGAGGCCCGGTTCGACACTGTCCCAAGCTATGAGACGCCCCAAATCATCCACCACCTTAGTCTTGAAGTCTTATCGTCACATGCGAATACAATCTCGTCACGATGTTGAGGTTGATTCAGGGCTCTTGCAGAAATTTACTATCGGACTTGGCGTACTTGACAATGCAGTGACTTCTGTTCTCTCTGTTGAGGACTCAACTTCCTCTATTTCCCGTTTGGGGCCTCGTTAAGGCATGCGGCCGGAACATAGCATGCTTGATCAGTCGGTGCATTTGTAAACGGTATTCCAATCTGAAGCTAATATCGAATGTGGACGACCTCAAGAACGGTTTGTTCCGTGAGCTGATACACTGTCGAGAAGACCCAGAGTACTCGTGCTCCGTTGACCAGACTTTGTTGTCGGCAATCCTCGCCAGCAAAATGCTTCTCTTTCATAGCGGCGAGCATCTATAATCTCTTAGCTATTTCTCGAGCTTCGGCAAACCCCACGATTTAGCAAGAGGTATGAATAACTATCATGATTATCAATGCTTTGAGATAACTCTCACCGTCCTTCGAGTACCACCCGGCAACGGTGCTCTGGGCGTTCGGATCTACGTGGGGCCGACCGACCGATCGGCGCTGCACGGCGGATGTGTCAGAGCTTCCCGGAAACGCGTGTTCTTTTCATGATCCAATTCAATTCCTGAATCCTAGGGTAATCATCAATCAACATGACGTCCCTTAGGTCTCTTTTAATTGCTGTTGGCAGTCCTCAATTACCCTTCCGTTACCTGATAGTGCAAACTAATAGCGCGATGCGACGCGATGCGGTACGACACGACGAACAAACCACCGATCTCGTCCTACATCCTCTCGCCCATTTCCCGATTCCAACACCAGGCATGATCCCGCGAATGTCGCGTACTCTTCCAAAATGCCAATGAACCCGATCCCGCGTGGTAACGGCGACCCGTTGTCAAGCCCCTGTGAATACGACCGACGAAGCGAAGCGAAACGAAGCGCGAAAGAACCTAAATCGCTGCTACTCCCGACCGAACCATTAGATCAGAGTAAACGAGACTGGCGTCAAGTAGACCGTCGCTACGTAGCCACGCCCTCGTCAGTGATTTTTTTTCGTCCAGGTACCGAATGTCTGGAGAGGATGAACCACGCGCCATGACCTTGTCTTGCCCCTTGGCCGTCGGTCGTGTGAGCTGCCCAGGAAGCGGTTGGCGGGTTTTGGCCCTGGCCCGGAGAGGCATGTCATCCATCAGCTGCTCCAGTCTCTGGATTGATCTCATCACCGCCGATGATATGGTTCTACAGTCGAGCCGCCTTATCACAGCTGGTTCGAGACAGTTGCTCTAAGAATCCGGTTTGCAATACACCAGGGCCGTGGCCATCTCGGGCTCCTTAGTAGGTGGAATTGCTCGTTTTGCGCTCCCTTAAACTCTATGACATTGCCATCTTAAGACGAGAGGGTACTCTAACCAGCAATGCCAGCCATTCCTCGTAGGAGGAAAACGCAGAAAGTCTAAATGCTGTCCGTTATTGCGATGCTCTGCTCTTGAGATGCTGAAGTAATTGGGTATTAATCAGTTCAATGGTAGGTTAAATAACAGATGACCAACTGCTGGGTGTTCAAGGCTTGTAGCTGTTGCTGGCGTGTTGTCGTGACCTTGCATAATTAGACGTAACCCCATCGATATATTTGGTAGACAGGGACTTTTACGAGGTAGACATCTCGTCTAGAATAGAGGCGAGAGTATATCAGTAAGATGCTGGCATATGGCCTGGAAGTGCTCTGGCTGGACGAATAGCTTAGCGTCTCTGGTGAACAGCTTGGTAGTCCGACAATCCCGTCGGCTCAGTGCCCGGATTATTACAGTAATCCGCAGGAAATTTAGTGGATTATTTTAGTGAACCACGAGCATCTTAGCGGCTAGAGCAGTCTATTACAGTGGTCCCTAAGCGGATTGTTTTACCGAGACAGGAGCATACCAGCAACTGGAGAGAATTGTTTTATAATCTGGACCCATGATCGTAAGTCGAGCCTCAAGCTGAAGTCGATGTTGCCCGAAGGCATGTGAAGATAATCTGGAGCCAACAAGCAAACTGGAAATGGTGATTATCTTCTTGGCTACAGCTGTGGGGGCTATGCCTACGCCGAACCATCACGGCATTGACAAGACCGACTCGTGCAAGCCATACTCAGTAGACCTAAACCACGGAGATTTAATAGTGCGAAGGACAGCGCCTTTGAAAATGCGATTGCAAGTACGAACTCGCGCCTCAATAAAGGATTATTGGCATTGATAAAGGGCAGGATGGGTAATGAGCTTTGTTGTGACGAGCCGCGGTGTATGCCCGGATGTTCATAGCTTTTTGTCGGGCTTTGTCAACTCTGCTGCAAGGCTCACAAGGAAATTATGTAGCTGGCACAAAGAAATAGCCTTATTAATTCAATCACGTAAATGAATAACGCTTTGAGCCAACAACACATGCTCATGATTCTCTCAATACCATGGTGGACCGCCCCTGCATACCGTCCACTTCCCGAGAAAGAACTCAAGGCTTGATAAGTCTGAATGCGACTCTAGACCAAGCAGTTTGCAAGTGTATTCGAACCTGGACCACAGAGCGTCCACAGGTGAAGACTTCACTTCAATGAGCGGTGTATCGAGGCTCGTGTGTGAGCAATTGCCAGGCTGGTCGGGACGTAACCTATTGGATCGATTAGATTTCAGGGAAGCGGCATGAACTTTGGAAGTTGGAATAAGGGACTTCTTTCCTCATAGTTGGAACTTTGGAACATAAATCCATAAACCTGGGGGGATCTTGCGGGAAGAGATGCCAAAGATGGTATGGCACGTTGTTTTCTGGGAGAGTCGGAGGAGACAAGGTTTCGCTGTGTAACCTGATATCATTTCGTGCCGTGCCACAGAGACATGTCGACGAGGCTTTGGGACTAACGGAGGTGATGCTGTATAAGTCTTCAAATTGGCATGGGCCGTATTAGTATACTTGACTATGTTTCCCGCGAGACCTCTACAGTAAGAATGAAAGGTCGAGTAATATACCTACAAGATACGAGACTGCTTTCTTCAGTAACGAATGATCTGGAATGGCAACGAACGGCCGGGCCTACAGCGCAATGGATCTTTGTTGACATGACCAACTAAGAGTCCTGGAATGTTCTTTGATTAGAAGGCCGCTTTCACTGCCTTCTATATGATTTTCCCTTTGAATTCTTTCTCAAATCTGAACCTGAGAGTTGGAATCAAGCCAGAGTTTATATTTGACTTACATGAAGACTGTATCATGCTAGAGGAGACGTAATTTGACTCATAGGATTTCATCATGAAGTCATTATTTTGATTCGAAGAGCCCAAATATTAGCTCCTCCAGTAAAGAGTATATGATCGGAGCCAGTAAAGCCGGAGTTGTCGAGGTATCCCAAGTCTACGCGAAGTGAAACCGGTAATGTAGGTCGGGCCTCCGTGTTAGGGTATGCCCGCGTCGGCAGCAATCGTCATAGAGAGATAAAGCATGGGCCCAGAGTATGATGTCTCCTCCTCTATAGATATAGTGCCGTTTTGAGTGTGTTTCGGTAGTTTGATTCCGGTAGGTCGGACGGCATAAGATCATTTCCAGAGGGCCATATGAAGGCAAGCATCGTCGCTATTTTGGAATAGGCTTTCGATAATCGGATCTTATATTAACGGGTAAAGATCCCCTGTTACATGAGTTTCTACTTGAAGATATCGTTTAATTACTCAAGATTTCGAAGGACTTGGGTCGATCGTAAGGAAGAAATGGTGTTTGTGGTAAGTCTAGGCAAACAAACTTGGATGTCCTCATGCCCCAAACATGCCTAGAGATACAGTGCTCACTCCACAACTGTAGGTATTTGAACAAATGGGATACTCTCAACTATACATGGGTATGTAAACGACCATTTCGGTGTGCCTCCAAACGGGCACTTGGAAGCATACCAAATAGATCGCAATACACGCAGTCGCTTTGCAAACAATTTCTCTTCTCGTATGGGGGTTTTATGATTCCCTCCTTCCTTTCGCAATTGTCGCTCCTTATGTTTATTACCTCGTTCCTTGACCTCACCAAACTTTCTTCCTTGCCAAGTCAACCCTTAGCCACATCACCAGCTCCGTCACCTAGGAAGCCTCTAAGACCAGGGTACAATCCGTCTGAATTTTCAAGATCTCTGGTATGATCCCGATTGATGTCGAGTATCTTGCTCGATCTACTAACAAGTGCTGTCAAAGCTCCCACTCCACCGCATCCCAAATCGCATTAGGGCCAACCCTGAGCTGTACTTGGCCTTCTATGAACCTACCATCTCGCAATGGCAGAGATCATTCTCAAACCATGTCCGAGACCACCAAATCGGCACCTGGTAACGGCGAAAGCAGCAAGCGATCCAGGGACTCTTACGATTAACTCCCCAGCGCCAGGAAACAAACAAGACCCGGCGCCTTGCGAGACAGACTCTTAAAGGCCGTCCAAACAGTTTCTATACTTTCAGTATGAGCACGATAAAATCAAAGAGAAGAAAGTCGAAATCGCGCATAAAGCAGCGAAAGAAGCTATCAAGAAGGCGAAAGAACGACCCCCCCTCGCACAGGCCAAACTCGAGAAGTCCTCGGATATTTATATGGCGCGGCAGGCTCTGGATAAGTTGGGAGACGATGGGTCCAAGCTTTTAAAGGCTAGAAAGATTTGGGCAGAGAGTAATGACAAGGCCCACGAGACGCGTGGCAGAATGATAGAATGCGATCTGGAAGTGCTGTTTGAAGGCATGCCTTCATGTGAACACCAGCTTAGAGCAAACCCGGAGGAAGATACTGCCCAAAATAGACAGGAGCACGAACAGAATCCTGTAGAGGAGGTCGAGGAGAAGGAGGGGGGGCCGGACCTCTGGTCTGCGGATGCCTGAGCTTCACTCTAAGCAGCATCACCACTTTCCATACATGGCTTGGGCAGCTCAGTCCGGGAACTGGTTGCTGGGCTTTTTTGTTTGCACTTATTCTCTCCTGTTTCTCTCCCTTGTCTTATTGTTGTTTTACTTAGGTACGGTTTTGTACTACTGGCTCGAGAATGTTCAATATGGTGGTGATAACGTTGTTAGGGTTTATAGGTCGCGCTTGTTGGGTATGGGATGCTCCTCAAAGTCAAACTGTTGCTATTATTCTTTCTTTCTGAGTCATGCTACGCTCTTGTATATCGGGAGTCCATGACTCATGAGCGACAAGTGCTGGCCAAATTTTGATGCTGGCTTTCTCAAGGCTGACATCGGAGCCGCATGTCCCGAGTCCGGAGTTCAAGCTTCAGCTCGATTGTCTATACATAGTTGCTACGACTCCACATCTCTTTCCAAAGCTATTTCATCGTGATATTTTGCATAAACGCGGCTGACCAAGTGATTGCCTCAAAGCTCTGGCTTCACGAAGCCGGAGTCCGACCTGCTTGAGTTTCACGGCAATCACTTGGATCAAGAATATAGTGGTTGTGATTTCATCGAGATAGATAACTCCATCAAAAAACTCCCTAGTAGCCGCCGATATACCTTTCATCAATATATGCTCATTACCAAGGGTGTTACTGCTTTCAAACGCTATATCTTGGGGCACAGTGACCTGGGACTAGGTAATATTTTCTCGCTTGGGAGACATTTCAGTCTCGCTCCTGCTCTCCCGTGTCGATCTCGTTGCGTGCCATTTGGAAGAACTACGAGACATCTTGTGGTGTCAATGCCGGAGAGCATAACCTCCTGCTCCCAAGCGCTTCGGAATGGGTCAAACCGTTCCATTGGCTGAGCTTACGGCCACGGGCGAACGCGACCACCAGGTTTTGGCACTTAAAAAATGACATGGGACACAGCTTGGAGTGATTCGAGGTCGAACCTAGGTTAGATCTATTTTTAGTCGGGAACGCAGACGCAGGTCTTGGAAGTGGAGGTTTTGACTTGACTAAAGGTTCATGGTCTTCTGATAGCAACTACCGTTGGGCTTTGGCGGCTGCTTTTATTGCTTCGTCAAGGGCTTCGACGAGGTAGCCAATTGAACAATTTCTTTGCAGAGACAGGTCAAGTCGGCGCTGAGAAAGACAGAGAGTAGAGACAAAAAACGCAAAGCAGAAAGTGATGAAGAGAATTGATTCATCATATGCACTCCTTCTCGCCTAGAGACGGTTAAGAGAATCTCCTGTACATTGCTGCGGTTCCGTCGGGTATGTTTCAACTACACCTGAAGCGACCTGACACATAGCCAAACCCAACCCTCGGTTTTGGTTCGAATACCTTCAAAAATGGACTTGAATTTCTTTTCATTCTTTTGAATGTTCTAGGTCACTTACCTCTATAGTGCGCTTTCAGTCACTTCTGGCACAGTTCCATGACGTCTCATTCGGCTGCTTTGGCGCCCTTCTCTACCCACCCAACACCAAAAGTCCAATCGACACAATGCGGGATCATCTGGCCTTGAGAAGATCACAACTCAGCGCGCCGTAACGTCAGGCTGTAGCAACAAGCTGCAAGGCAAAAGAACTAGGCTTTGAATGTCGAGGGAAAAGATCGGAGTGCTTATTCCTACCTCGAGTCCTTGTTCTAAATTGTTCCATCCTGTCGCTCGGAAAAAGGACATCAATGGCCATAACTCATGCCATGACCACTTGATCGGAACCAAATCGTACTTGAACACGATCTCAACACCCCAAAAGCGAAGTGCCTATCGTGACAGTTGATGTGAGCTATGATGTGTGGTCGGGTTACGAGGGACGGGAGACCAAGGTGGCGGCCGGAGATGACGGGCAATGGCTGTTCGACCACAGCTAGTCAATCTTAAGGCACAAACCTTGATGCAAAGACCGGATAATTGAGTGCCTGACGACACAGTGTCAAGATTGCCGGCGATACAAGCTCACCATTGACCTCTCTCTCCACTTGACTCTCGAGAAAAGTTGGGGCTTGGCATGCAACACCAACCACCTCAGCTGGGCATTGCCAACCCCTTCGAGAGATCCGCCCTTGTCTGTCTACTATTCTCTTACCGGAGCGTCTTTTCCCGGCTGCAATGTTTGCGTTTTCTCTGGCAATTCCACACAAGCCACAACTGCTCATCTAATGATGAAGGGAGGGGGAGGGAAGATCATCTAGGCAGGGGTTGGAGAGGCTGCTGTAATCCCAGCTCCCTCACACAGACACCTGCTAGTAGCGGCTCACTTCCGCTGCGCGTCCAAGTATCAGGCCTAACGCAGGAGACAATATCACCACCGTCATCCATCAACATCCCGACCATTGTTTGTTCTGCCGCGTAATAAACCATTCTCCATTCGATGCCATACCTTACTCCTGCCAGATTGCCATCAACGGCGGTTCAAGCGAGATAGAAACACATGTCCTTCCGCCGACAGGACCAATATGCAAAACACGGTCGCGGAAACGTCTATGGCAGTCCGGACATTCACGATGCTCCTACCAACCAAGAAATGAAGCGCCAGCACGTTTCGGATCAATCGCGTCCAGGTCCAGCAGTTTTTTCAGTAACACATTGCAGTATATACCGTTGCCGGTAAACGCAAGCGCACACTCCTACATCCATAGTAAGCAACACTATTCGATCCCATCCATCGAAGCAAAGCACCTCTTCATCCTTCGATTTCACGTATCCATAAACCCCCGCCTGGCCCGTGCAATTGATCTGGGTCTCCGTCAACTTGGACGCCATGGTCGAACGACGGAGATGACGAGGATATCGGATTTTGATCCTCCGCCATCCGTCCACCCAACCGAATTACTCGTCCATCAAAACACCTGACTCGCGCAACAACGACGAGGCTTCAAACTTGGAGCATCTTGAAAACCGACACTTGGACTAGCGTCTCGACCCCGTTTACCCTCTCCCCAAGCTGAGCCCCATTGCGCTCACCACATCATCCGTTCAGCTCGACGATCCGACCGTCCCTTATTGTCCCACTCCCTGTCAAGCGCCATAACCTCGCCGAACGTCGTTAGTTCGCCTTTATGGAAAGAGCCAGTGCGGCTCTCGATCCGTGCACATGGTTGACATCATCTGGACCGCCTACCTCCAAGACCATTTCGAAAATACAGCCAAGCTATCAAAAACGCGAACATCGTATTTCTCGAGAGAGGCCGTGCCGTTGGGAAATGTTAGGATGGCAAGACGGAGGTAGCAAGCCCACTGAGCGGCATAAACTACCAGAACATCGCTCTTACTCAATTCCCTCGCGCCAATTGAGATAGAGCTCTAGGTCGTAGCATTGCCTAGCGGCAGTATCTTTACTTGGTGTTTATCATAGGACCGGCAGTAAGCCTTTAAAACCCGACGAGCCGAAGGGGATTTGATTGACATTGCTTCAAGTATCGTTGCGGACTAGAAAGAATGACCGCCAAGCCGAAACCGTTAGGAAAGCTTCTGACTGTGCTAGACAAGCCACCAAAACCCTACAGCTCCGTCCTTCGTGGCTTTGTATAGTCCGACAGCCATAGTGATAGAGGAATTAAGAGCCAATCGAACTCTGCTTGTAATTCGCTTCAGAAGCCTGTCTCAGGCCCCTGTAAGCCAATGCGGTAGATGTGAGTCCGTTTTTGGCCAGCCATAAGCGCTTTCAAAGACGACACAGCGCGTAGAAGTCACAAAAAGCCATATGGCAATCTCCTCTCCTGCCCCTCCAAGAAACACACCCTCGCAGTATCCATTGGATCAATGTCATAAATGTAAGTTAGGTGTCCGCCTATTGAGCGCTGCCATTCTGGCAACCCTTCTAGATGCTCAGACTGTCACTCTTGAAATGGGTGCCACGGTGATGAGTGCATTGTCAATGCTTCTCTCGCCCACCCCGTCTCTTATACTCCTCTCAAGCATGATTCGTCACAATGCTACTCCTCCTATTCAAGCATAAGATTGATTGCCACATTGTGGTTCTTGTAAGCGCCCTGCAACTTGCGGGCCTTGACCTTAGGGCCGACCTTTCCAGGAAGACATTTGCGACCGGCAAGACCATCCCACTTCCGCGATGTGTTTGCCTCGGTATCTTCAACATCAGATTCGGCCTTGTACGCGGCCAAGTAGCCTTACGAATCACGATGAAAGGGTGTTCTCCAACGAGTCTGGTCTGTCTCCGGAGGCTAGGCCTCATAGGAACGTCCAAGTCATGAAGAGCCACACGATCCTCAACAGCCGCCCTCACATCATGCACTATCTGCTGGAGAATGCTGCTGCAAGTCAAACAAGCGCCTAGGTAGCCGAGGCACAACGGCTTTCCCGCCGAGCTTGACGAGTGTCCATGTGCGGATGGTCTCGTCAGCAAATCTTGCTAGGGGTGCTTTCGGGACCAAGCAGGGCCCATCTTGGGACACAGTTATCTCAAATACGTTGCGACAGCTGCTTTCCTCTAAGACCCTTCCCCCCCAGCTATGGTCAAGGTCCACCGACCACTCAAATCATGACCTCTTTAGAGGCCCACTCCAGACTCCTGCTGGGAAAAACTGTTGAGCTCAAGGATCGTGAGTCTCTATCCTTCTCATCATTTCTAATTACCTCGCCTGGGGATAGAGACCAAGACAAGACCAGCCGAGGAGTCCGTGTTCAGTGAGCAATGTTCGTCATACCGAATCGCTCCTCTCCCAGCCGGTCCTGGGGCGACGCCAAGTCTCCTGAGCGCCGAGTAAGCTATCTGCCTCCTGGCAAGCAGTTTCCCGTTACACGAAATGTTCCTTGCCACTGCCGTCTAAACGATGACTTTGCTGGCGCTGTGAAATACGAGGAAGCTCTTATTAACGACGGCGATAACTTTAAGAGCGGCATAGGTGATAATGAGGATGGCTAGTTAAGGACTGGTGGTTTAGTGAGCTTGTAGCCGTTGAAGGTTAAGGATGTGAGAATAGTAGATAATTCCAGAAATGTCGGTGATAGGAAGGTTATGGAGGATAATAAGATTCCTGATATAGAGGACGAGGATGATGATTGTCTGACGATATCCTGATCGCGAGCGGTGAGTTCATTAAATTTCAAGGCGTCCTCGTGATTAATCCCAAGGGCCAGCTGGAGCCAGTTTCAAGTGATGCTAAATTCTTCATCCTGGTTTGGAAGGGCGAGTGAGATCGGAAAGCTTATATCTCAAGCGAACGGTAGATTACATGCGCGAGCAGCCTTCAGAGCGCCAGGCGATGTTTAGGGGCACAAAGCTTGCGAAGGGACTCGAATCCGAGACGGGGTGTGAATCTTGCGTTCCAACGGAGGAATACATTGAAGCATAGCGGGAAGCTCTTGTATGTAGTCCGCATAAGCCCAGCGTGGCCAAACGTGTCTAGGACATCGACTAGAAAGAATACCCTGAAGGAGGAGAAGAGCGGTAAGGAGGACGTTGCCGTTGAAAGTCGAGATGTGAAATCTGATAAACCAGCTCATACTGGATACGTGTCCCAGCATCTAGCTCCCAGTCCCATCATCATTGACAAAGATGCAGTGATCATCTCATTAAACACCTGATAGATACACTGCCAGCACTTGCATGGCGAGCTGGCCTTGAAAGCCACGAGACGGAAGATTAAAGCCCGGCGGATCCCCTATCTGGATACCGCGCTATGCAAAGAGAGTGTATGTTGTCTCTCTCTCGTACGAAGTGACTCATATGCTCTACAGACTCGGCCTTCGCATTTTGGCCTGCGAGAACTATTTGCTTTTAAGACAGTGAGCTCACTAGCCATTCTAAGCCCACGCGAGATACCCAGGGACAACCTGTGGATAAGAGCGGCGACTCGATCGCTGATCTGACGAGGACACCACTACCAGGCACCCCCAATTGCTCCGAGTCGCCCAATCCTGCTTGGTCCACTGTTGCTTAACAGATGAAACACGAACGACGCTGCCAATGTTACATAGGAGAGGTGGTTGTATAGTTTTACCTGATGGGTCTAGTTGCGAGGTCTGGACTGGTTTTACGGGCGGTATGCATGCTTCTTAAATTGAGCCAATGAACTGTTTGCGCAATAATATATCATTCTAATCGAAGCTGACTTCAGCAGTAACAGACAATGCTGTTTCCTTTCCATCATGGTTGGGTTAAGCCACCAAAAGACAAGAATCTACATGCGAGGATCTCTCGCAGACCAAGATCGGGCTCTACAGACGATGGAAACTGAACTCTGACATGAACACGCCCGGCATTTAATTTGATCCAGCATCATTCTGGACGATTTGCTGTCCATATAGCCATCACATAACCCCGCCTGCCTCTACCCTCCGACAAACATGGCATTAACCACTCAGAGCCACCCGCTTCAACCAATACGCTCACACTTGAGCAACTTCGGGCATCCATAGGCACTAAATCATTGTGCTATTATTCTCCCAAGCATCTGTCGTGGGGCACAGCTGGGCCGTCAGCTAGTTTTTCTCGACGGGGTGGCAGAGTCTCTTGGGTTTATCATGAGAGCCAAGAGATGTACCCAGTTCTCAGTTAGCCTCCGGTGACGATGAGGATGATGCGCTTCTTAGTGACTTTTCTCATTTCAGTTATATGCCTGATTCGATACTCAGAAGCCAGCCTCGGAATGCTCGTTCGGTTTCGCGTTCGATGACTAACCTACTATTATACCCACGTGCTTTCCAACCCCAATCACGGCTTCAAGGCCGGATCGGAAATATCATTGAATGCTTTCCGTTATACGTCACAAAAGCAAAGATCTCGCGCTAAGGGTCTTTTCTTCATAGATGTCGAAGGCTTTTACAGAGGGGCTACTGGGCAAGCTAGAGGTCTTCACCTGATTTGAAATCGAACATTTCCATCTGTCCTGCGAGTCATTCAAAGAATCATAAGCATCTTTTGCCTTGGTACCCGAGGCGCAGTCGCAGGCTTAACCACTGGCTGAACTCGAAATACACCAACTCCGGTAGGGTCACTGCTGGTACCTTTGCTTGAGCCGTATAGTTAGGTGCTTTCGACACATGTAACTATCAGACTTATAATTCAACGAGTGGAAGAGCAATTCAAGACGCGCCGGACTCGCAAAATATGAGTCTACCATAAATATCCACGAAATTGTCTTACAGTAGCCCGGCCTAAGCGCGGCCAATTTGACGAGATCCCACGGTATCACTCCCAAATGGACTAGAACAGCGAGGAAGGAACCAGTATCCACAAGGACAACACGCCGAAAGGCAAGGAAGACACTCAAGTGCGAAGGATAGGATTATTATCCAAAAATATGCAGATTCCTAATACATAGAAATAGAGGCAAATCTCGCGCCGCTGATAAAGTCAGTCACAGCAAGATCTGCATCTCCGTGATATCTGCCCATAGTACTTAGCATATCAACAAGCTCAAGCTTACGGTCAAGATCACCAGAGTACTATGGGGGGAACAGCTCCAGCAGCTCCAACTGCTTCAACCGACAAAATAATCCAAGCAATACCCTTAGCCGTAAGAGCAGCATCGATCGGTTCCCCAGCGGCGGCCACAGTATTTTCGGCACCAAGAGGACGTCCAGCAAGATACCACAACTGAGTGAAATCCTCGTTATTTCCAGCCTTAAAAGCAGCTACTACAGTCGTTGCAGTTGCATTAAACCTGGAAGAACTTCAGTAATATGGTTGGTAACGACGGGAGCCTTTGAGATAGCAGAAAAACAATCAGAGTCAACAGCAGGGAATTGTGCAGCATTGAGAAACCCTCAAAAACGGCATCAAGAGGCTTCTCAGATACAAGAGATGCAATAGCAACAAAAAAGGTTTGAACAACAAAGGCGACATCTGCGATATCCCTGTTAGCAAGCCCCAGATATTTCCCAACGTCAACGTATGGAAGCATATCGTCAGCAGAAGCAATAGCAAGAAACTTTATGACAGGACAACGGTCACACCACAGAACGAGCCCCTGGCGTCGATAATTCTGAACATGAGAAGAGGTGGCTCCATGCGACGCTAAAGTATGACTTGGTATTTATTACCGGCTCGTTCGGGTGTGCGCCTTCGAGCGTGATTATGTTTCTGTCTCTGCTATTGCCGCTCGCTCGCGCAGTGCCTTCAATGTCGGCAAGACTCGGCTGTCTGTAAGTATGTATATGAGTGGAAGCAAGTTATAATATTATTCTATTGCGCTCTTATATGTAATTAATTTGTGTATCCTAAGGTGGTAGGTACAATCGAAGATGTGCTCTTGGTCTGGACTATCGTGGTCTTGAATGGAACTGGGATGCAAGTTTGGAGTTACAACATGAATGGAATACAAAAAGGGTTTATCTACGTCGTCCTAAGCCACGACGCTTTTCCATCACTATTCCCTGCTTTCCAGCCCTGCTGCTTCGTCCAAGATCATCAAACAATCCGTAACTGTATCATACTCACCCGAACATGCCGGGGAACCCTATATACCGGGAATGGGGAGTAGGGGCAAGGAATACCAGGATACCAGAAGACAACACCGCCAAGTATTCAGGCTATCGTCAGAGGAGACATCCATCTGACCTCGTCATCGGGCTCTTATGTTCGCGCTGTGTTCTCAACATCGGTAGTAGTACGGGTCTCCTAGCCAACATCAGCAATAGCTCCGTTCTCTTCCACCAACAGTTCAATCTCTAATGTATAGAAATTGGGGCAGATTTTGGTCAAGACGAGCTGTTACCATTCAATGGCCACAAAGATTGGTCAAGGGTGGTAGTAAAGGCGGATGGTAACGGTTGGCATTCCCTTCGCTCACTCTCGACGAGTAAGTATTAGCTCATGTACAAGGCATCCGTCAAACGTTGTATGTATCTATTTATCTGCGTGAGTTATTTGTTCTCGTAGCGCACTATAATACGGCTAGGAAACTTCCAATATACACTATGGGTCTGTTCCTCAAGGTGAAAGTCGTCACAGAGCAAAGTGGGTAGACATTCAGGGGCCAGCGCAGGACTCTACCTCCTCGGCCACTGCGTTGAAGCTCCCACAAACTCATCTTCCTCTCCATAGTTGGTAGTATCTGGTAGCCGCATAAAGGTAGTAGTCGCATCTTGCTTTGTCTTGTCTCATGACAGACATGACATAATTGACGGAGTCCTAGTCATTCTCAAATAACGCTCGTGATTGTTGGTGTGTTCAATCCTTTTAGATATACGATCATCCTAGTAATAGTGCTCAGAGATATTTTATAGTCCATGATTCCACTAATAAGTCACTAGTATTCTCCTATGGGTGGTTGGAAACTCTTAGACTTCGGACCCAAGTACACGATCTTCAACATCTCCGCATTCATCCTCGCATTAACCTCCACGAATGGGATCCCCAATATGCTCGCGACGAGGGCCAAGTTGGAGTCCACGCTCAGGGCGTTGTCTTGCTTCGTCCTCGTGTTGATATCCGCGTACATTAACACCTCCGCCGGCAATCACTGTCGTGGCATATACTTCAGGACCGCGCACCGAGGCCTTTTCTTTGGACTACCTGACTCGGCAGACATGTCATCTTTATCGACCTTTCCTGGCGCGGCGTCTTCTTTTGATGTGTGTTGATGGTCGGTGACGGTGTTTGTGACGAGGTTTCGAATGCGCCTAATAGAGTCACTATCGAGGCAGCCATGACAACCGCGTCAAACACGTTTCACTTAACGAGGATGACGCTCTCGTCGTCCGTCGCCATATCGCGCAGCATAAATCACGATGTTGAACTAGCCCAAGCATTAACGACCAACATGCCAAAATGAATCGGACAATCCAGATCGTGACGGGGCATTCCCCATATGCGCGAACATAAGGGGGCCTCTATATACAGTAACAGATCCAAGCTCATATACTTCGCTGGTAGGTAACCGTGATGTTGTCGATGTGTTTCTTGACTGCCGGCATCACTTGATCGGTACCGAGTCTGTAAGGTCTCTTACTTCTGCATCGAGAAGATTATCGACTTTCTAGGAGCGACGCCTTTAAGCAGTGATCCGGCCGTTGCCATCAGGGTGCATTCGCATGGGTGCGAGGTCGCTGGTTGTCGATCGTCTACGCAAGAGAGCTCCTTGGATCAAATGAATTCAGCATAGATGCTTTCAGGGCTAATGACTGTCAAAAGTCGCACGACCTAGAGCTAAGTATACGGTTGACTTGCTTGTTCCAAGGCTCACCTTTTGATGTAAATATACTTATTGCGACGTTCATATGCGGTGAGGACGATTAGATGGCTTCGGTAAGACGCGTCAAACATGTGTCAAGGACCACGATCAAGCGCTTGGCCTGAAATTAGGCTCCAGGGTGGCGGGATATGATTCATTAACTGTAACCTTTGCCACGAGGTGGTTATAGTAAGAGGAGTAGCGCTGGGCCCGAGAGTGTCGAGAAAAGATTGTCTGGAATGTCGAAAGCCCATTCTTTCGAGAGATATATCAGGCTTGCGTATCAGTATTTGATAGACTCATGGGAAGAAGGGTCATGTTGGGGGTGGGGGTGGTGAGGCTGCCGACAAAATCAACCTGTGTTTGCGATCCCACTTGGACCTCAGGCTTGATTCTGGTCGACAATTCCGGTGAGCGGTGATCGCTTTATCTGCAGTTCTCTAAAGCCATGATTGTATTACATGGGATCGGGAATATATCCCAGACATTGGTGGCAAACAACAACTAGGAAGCCGACAGCATCGAAGTTCGAAACATGCTAAGTAACGTTCATCGGTCACGAGGAACAGTCGACCAACTTGACCACCGACAGCAGCCTCACCCTCGTGTGGAGGAGTTGTTTGGCTGGCTGCACGGTGTGGTCTCGCTGTTGCTGTCGTTCGGAGTGGTGATTGCGATGGTCTTGCCCGCGCGCGTCTTTCGCGTTCCATTGGGTCCGCTGGTTGGATTTGACTGTTCACTGGCGCTTAATATCCATGCGTTGGCTTTAGCGCTATGCTACTTCATTGCAGGCCCATCGACGTCAGCGTTAACGTTGGTGTTTTCGGCGGCCTTCTCCAGGGGGAAAGCTAGAAGATGGTCCATAGACATTGTTGAGTCTGGCCCATAAGCGTTTTCAACCGCCGTCGCCATAGCCTCGAAGGCATTCTTGGGCCAGTCGAGAGGTGCGGGGAGGTAGGCATCCGATGGCCATTTCCAAGGCCATTTGCTCGATACTTCCTTGGTGCGCTGATAGCTTCTTTTGATGACAGTTTTTGTTGAAGAAGTTCTCATGTTGTTACATGATGCTGGGATGAGTTCCAGCTCTTTGCGCTTCCTCATCGAGGCTGGGGAGGTCGTGAGTTGGGATGTGGTCGGCGACGAAGGAGCAATTGTGTGATTAAGGGGAAGAGGTGAGTGCCCTAAGTTACTGGTAGATATTAATGGAGGAAAGATGAGAATAACATTATCTTTTGCCTCTAGCGGGTAGTCACTAATCTTTGGTGATCAAACACTAATCTTCGATTATCAGTCACTAATCTTCGGCTATCAGCCACTAATCTTCGGTTATCAGTCTCTAATCTTTCCAGACTGAGTTGATGTTGTGTCTCAGTTGGAAACACAGAGTGCGGAACATTTATCCGCCGATCATCCGGGGCCATGCCACGCAAATAAACATTGTCCAACTTGGTCCGATCTGATCTAATCTGATCGATCTCATCTCATTTCACCTGATCCAACACCGACCGTTAATGTACAAGATAGCGCATGGTTTAGCGCCGCGACGGTGGAACCTTAAATCAAGCGAAAACGTTGGGGGAATCAGAGTGCGTAGCCACTGAGCTAATTGGGACTACAATATTCTACGAGGAGCACATACTTAGCACTAACATCAAGTGCTCAAGTACAGCGCCAAAGCCGAAACACTTGTCGACTCTCCTCTCCCCTCCTTGATCGTTACAAGAGCACGAGGCCGTAAAAAAACATGGCACACCAAAGTCCCAGCTTAGTATACAATCTACAGGCAGTATAATAGACCCTACCTTCTTAATCCTAGTTTTCTTAGTTTTAAAGGAAGTTTAGCAAAGAGTGTTATATTATGGTCTTAATTTATTACTTTCAAAGTGTGCCATATTTCTTTACGACCGCGTGAAGAGGTACCGCGACATCCTTGCAGGCAAATCCCCCGATGAACACGGTGGTCGCTATACCGCATGCCGGCCCATCGCACCTCAAGGCGGTGTCGCATTCTCTAGGGTAGGTGAGTGCTTGGTTAGTTAAGTTTACTTGAGGTTTCTTAAGGCGATCTCTTATTAGCATACGACAAGTTATTCAATCTTGGGTCGACATTAAAAATTAAACGGAGGGTATTCCAGCAGCTTCGAAGCCTGAGACCCTGAAATAGCTGAGTGATGTCAAGCTGTGGAAGGTCAAAAACAATCTTTAGAATTTCAATACGTTCCTCGACAGGTACCAAATTGGTGAGTTCCGTGTGACAACGCCCAGTGGCTTAAGACTCCCGACTCAATTAAAGGGCTAAGTAGGTAGTTGCCTTAGAACTCAAAGACACGACTTTCCACCGTGCTAACCAGTTCTTTTTAAGATCTTATTTTTCACTTGACTCTACACTTCACACTCGACTGGATGGGAGGAACGCAGCCAACGGATGACATAAATGTCAAACAAGGCTTGACCGTTCACGCTTTGTCATGATGTATTTGCCATGTCTTAAAACACAACAATTACACTTGAGTATTTTCGCCTGCGAATAGTTGGAGTCTGGTCTCTATGACGAAAGTTTCTTGTTGGAGTTGGGCAGTACAGTGCCAGCGTTCCGTATATAAAAACTGGGCGGATGTACTGGCACACACTGTACTAGCGCACTAGCGTACTAGCGTACTGGCACACAGTTAAAGCCTCCTAGTACGTCCTCTCCAGTGATAAATGGGTATAACTGCATTTATGATAAATTGTTTCTTTTAAATGCTTAGCGTCGTGACAGAATATTGCCCCAATCAGATCGAGGGCCCACTATCATTGGAGATTTATCATTTTGATTGGTCAAAGGATGAGCTCACGTCAGCTACTGGTGTTGCTAAAGTTTGCTGGGTTCTTCCAGTACGTCCTCATCGCTCTCATCATCAGACACGTGATTTGAGCCGATGCATCATTGTCGCGCACCATCCGCGCTAAGTCGCGCCGCGTCGTGTCACGTTTTACCAAACCTGGCCACTCGGCCGAAATGATGCGACCTTCGGCCAACGCCAGGAACAAGCTTTCGTGATTCCGATCTGATCTACACTACCGGCACTCCGCAATGGAGGCTAATCCGACGCCGCGTCCCACCGACCCGCCTGGCCTGGGGGTAGACCCAGCTCTTATAGACCCGGCGTTGAGTCAAGAAGCTCATGGTCAGGGTCAGGGTAGCACGTTTATCTCGACAACCCCAGCCTCCATCTCACAAGCGACATCGGCATCTGCTTCAGAAGTCTCTCTGCCATCCACTTCCGCCTCTAAACCTCCCGCTCCCGTTCTCGACAAACCCCAAGTCCTCATCACACCAGACGCTCCACGACCCCCCGCCGAACATAATGAACAAGCCCATCAACAAGTTACGCCGCAGCAGCTCCAGCCTCAGTCGCCAGCCAAGCTGACCGACAAGTCCAGCACCAACGAAATACGTGACAAGAGACTTGCACGCCATAAGCAAGAGCTTGACCGGGACTGGAGAGGTCGCGACAACTGGGCTCGTCGACCTTACGTCAAATCACCCAACGCTCTTGGTTTAAACCTCGTCAGCTACCTCCGCTCCCTCACCAACGCCGCATTAGTAGCCAAGGTAGAGCTCAGTAGTCTCTGGGAGCCCGACGGGGAACTCTTTGAGGAGTGCAACGTATTCAACAAGCCACAACCTCTGTCCCAACAACGAGCCCGTCGTGCACTGATCGCATTCAAAAAACACCATCAAAACTCTGGCGACAACGAGACCGACCTCGACTCGAACCCTTTCAACACTTCTGAAGTGGCAGATGGGGACTCTGCCCACGATTCCCCAACAAGTGGTCCTAATCATCATACCGATCACGCCTCGTTCAAACGAGCAGGCTCACCAAGTGACGCCAAGCCTCAGGTTCGGACACACAAGCGGGCGAGATGCGATGGTCAAGACCATACGGCCAGTGCCGAGGTCGCAGGCTCTGGCCCTGACACCACCACAACTTGCGTCGCGGCACCTTTGTCGTATGGGATGTGCGAAAGTCAGTCTGTTGGGCTGTACAACGTCAGCGAGAGCAAGCTCCATCAGGACTCCGGCGCCACCTTCGGAAGCTTGGTGAACCCAAGTATGTATGACACCAGCTGCTATTCCGCTCGCCCACACTCGGTCAGATGGACTTGAAGAGTCATCTCAATTCAAGGGCATTGGTCATTGTTGCAACGTTTACCGCCACCTAAAGACCGCCTTGCCAAACACACGCTAATCACATACAGTAGCCTCCAGCCTTGTCAAGTCATCTGCTTCCCCGTCCTTGACCGATACCCTCGCTTCCATTCCCGAAATGCCACCAAGACGGACAACACGGCACGGCTCATCACCCCTTCTGTTCAATCAACTGTCACTCAACGCGTCTCCCGGTTCTCACTCCCTTTTGCCATCTGCTGAACGACTCCATCCGACCCAAGGGTCTTTGGCCAACTCTCGTGCCACCGACACGGCATTCGACGCGCACTTTCAACACTCCATCGACGTGGAAGAAGCAGAGCTCCCCGGGACCAACCTCACTCTCGAGACGCAGTCCAAGGCCGCTGCCCAATTGAGTGATCCGGAGAAGCGATTGACGGACGATGTCCTCGATTGCTTGGCGCAGTCAATCAAGAGTATGCATGGAACTGACAATGACTTTATCGTTGATACGTGTTGGCTTCACCTCGACTTGCCCGACAAATGGCCCTCAACCCTTCCAAGGCGCGCTTCTCAAGCAGCAAACCTCTACATTTTCCTCCATCATCTCCAATTGCAACATTGGTCGCTTGCCTTGCTGCACCTTGAAGACGAATGTGCGACGATCGTGCACTTTGACCCAATCGACGATAGCAATCGCCATGAAAAGGTGCAGGAGGCTTTCACCAAAGTCTTTGAGACAGCGCTGCCTGGAGTTCAATCACGATTCGAATCCAGAGTAGGTCGGCATGAATCCTGCCTTCAGGCGTGGACTTAACTAAACCTGCAACAGGATTGCCCGCAACAACGAGACAAAGTGAACTGCGGGGTTTTCGTGCTTGCTTTTTTCACCCGATTACTCGAGAATAGCAAACTTCCCGATGACCTGGATGCCAAGGAAGAACGGGGCCGACTATTGACTTATTTGACTTCGCACAGCCAGCCGCCACGCCCTACTTCCATTCCGAGTGCCATTTCACCTATCATCGCACGAGCTCCATTCAGCCATGATGGCAAGGAACAGAACAAAAATGAACCGCGACTCTCCCTCAATGCCCTGGAAAAGGCTGGGCTGATCTGTCCGTTTGACCCAACCAAGTCCGATATCGATAAGAGACTCACCGAAGCCCGCGATCGAGTAAACTCGTTGCAAGACCTGGTTGAGGCCTTCAAGTTCCGCCCTGCGCTTTTTGAACCGTTCAACGCAATCAAGACTGCCTACGACCAGGCACAAAGAGCAGCGAGCGAAAGCCCAGACACTGTATGGGATTCGGCGACGGAAAAGCATTCCTGGGAAGGGTTTATGGATCAAGTTCAGGGAATCTGTCGGGCAGCCATGTGTCTCTTCACAGCCGATAAGTGTCGTGGTGCTACCTCAGAAGCCACCAAGGAGGACTTGAAGGCAATAGAAGCGCAGGTCAAGACTTTGGAGCAAGAAAAGAAGCGAGAGGAGGCAAAGCGCAAACTTCAAGACGCCATTGATGAGTACAATGAGGTGTTTACGTGAGTGATTGCGTGGAGTGCTTGGTACCGGATGATGGGCACGGAGTCTTGAGAGCATGATGCCTGGGTAAAAAAAAAGACTTGTAAATGGAAGCCAGCATTTGGCGCATAACCATCAAAATATGGGAATGGAGTAAAATAGGGAGATACAGTCCTTTGAGGACCTCGGAGAAGCACGGGAAGGACGAGGAAATAAGATACCCGCAGGCATAGAATCTTTCGTTGTTGAACGGCTAGCATGCATGGCGAGCATGATCAGAATCTATCTCATGCTATTGATGGATGTTTGTCGTATCTCTGCGCTTAATCAAGACCATATCATCCCAGTGATTGCTTTGGGCAGCATTGGTCAAGGTTTGGGCTGTAACGATGTCTTATGGCTGGAGGAGAAAGATTGACCCTGTAATGTAATATCGGTTTATAACGACGAATTGTTCAGCAACCACACTGACTGTAATCTTTATCAGACGGAGGTCACGAAAGCTTTATGATAAAGGCGTTCAGCGAGGTATTATTGTGCCAGTACGCAGACAAGCAAGCAGTTCGACAAGTATCGTCTTAACTTGAGGTCAGAGAGCTAAGATATGTTCAATTGGTCTGGCATGTGCGGCTTTGAGCTGCCATTAGAATCACGTATCCTCAACTCATCCAAAGACCCCTTGTCATCAATTTCCAGAGTCCTGTTGTAGGCTTTCGGTGATTTTGTCGATTGCGCCGTCAGCTTTGTCTTCCGGCGTGAAAGGGAGTGAAGACCCAAATTGTCAGCCTACACCACCTCTAACCTTCGCGTAATAGATATTTGCCAGCTACTTTTTAGTCGAGGTTTGCCAACTAGAACGTCCCCAACAGATGGTATAGTTAACCCTGTCGGAATGCAGATTAGGTTGGGACTATACTATAAGGAGCAAGGAGCTCCCAGTTTCCAAAGATGCCGGTTAGTTAAGCGCTGGAAAGGACCCTTGATCAGCTTGAGGATCTCCCTCTGCTAGTCACCGCACTCATCCAAGAACTCTAAGATGATATTAGCCTGGCTTTCACTAGGCGAAGTCTGCTCTGTAACCTTCAAAAGATGGAAAAATCAGCTGGTTCTACACCTGGCGCTTCATTCACCTAGACGGCCATTGACCCCAGCTTGTGGGCGTCTGGGCGTCTGTGCGTCTGAATGGAGGGAGAATAGAAAAGCAAGAAAGGTGGTGTTCCTCTTGGCTATTGATACCAGCGTCTCTTATTTGAAGAGTTGTAGACGCAGTTCCACCTAGTCGCACTTGGGGGCCAGCTCTTGACACAAAGACTTGACAGATTGATCACCGCATTGCCTAGATCAGAAGAACTCCGACAGGGATGGATGATATAGACAGCTGCTTAAGAATCTAGCTAAATGTGTCAAAGGACAGCGTGAATCCAGCTAAAACCCTTGGCTTGCAGTTTTCCGTGGCGTTTACTCGTGGCTCCCCGTTTGGCCCTGCAGGTTCCACCTCGTGTCTGGTCAGGCCGCATGCTGAACCATGGGCCACTGGAGGGCTGTAGGGCACCTCCACAGATGGCAGTGTTCATGTTGAAGAAAGATGGGCAGATAAGGTCAGAAGAATTGCGGATTGGAAAGGCAATGCTAATTATATAAGTAAAATGCGAGTTCACTTTTGCGATTTATGGTGATAAGAGAGCCTGTCCTTTTGGTTGAAGCCGTGGCATGTCTGCTATTGAGTAAAGTGGCTGTCGTGCTATCGCAGACCTGAACATGGCTCTCGTCTTGTTTACCAGCCGAGCACTTATTTCTCTATCCTCTCCGGGAAAGACTTTGAACAAACCAAGTTAGACCAAACCATTTATTTGAGGCGAAACTATCCGGCCCCCTGTCTCATATTCTTGTTCGATCACCTTCAGCGTTTGTCGGTTCCCCACTAAACGCGGCAGCACACTCGAAGATTCTTGTTTGAGACGACTTCGACCCCGTTTGCCCAAACGCGACGCCAAGCGATCGACTGGCGTTGATCAATTTTAAATACCAAGTCGTGGAAGCTCACAAAATGATTGTCTTTATTCCCCCTTCCTCATGCGATTATTGCATATCGTCTTTTGACATCTTTGATAATGACTACGCAAGAAACCGAGAAACTTTGCAGTACTCAAGTGGGAGCCTCTTCATCTATATCGGCCCTGAATTCACACCAAGTTGATTCGAGTACAACTCAGACTGAGAGTGTCGATTATCCACGCTATGTTCTTCGCAGTCGTAAACGGAAAGCAAGCCCAGTAACTTCCAATGAACCAACTCAGAAGCGCAGTCGTATTGATCCTGAGAAACCTACCGGTCGTAAGTCAGCACCTCAAGATTTCAGAGAAAGGACACACTGACAGATGGATCTTAGCCTCGAAGTCACCGGTTGCTACTAATAGTCACAATAGCCGGCCTGTAAGAGCACCACGGACCAAAAGGCATCCTCAGGAGTCAACAGACGAACATCTCGAAGGAGGGGCAGAATCCTTCCGCCAGAAGATCAAAGTGGTGATGCGTCAAGTCGATAAGAAGCACAGCGAGTCCTTCAAGTTACGTAAGCTTCGACGGCAAATCTGGGACACAATCGAAGAATGCGACACCTCTGTTGTGGTTGATCAACGATACATTGTTGGGTTGAACCGTGGTGATCGGGATCACTTCCTTGGGAATCTTAATACCGTCGACCGAAAGCTTGAAAAGGCGTATGATAAGATGGACAGTATTCAGGATGCACTTGATGACAATCATGCAAAGGTGGATGAGTTGTTGGATAAGCATGAAGGTCTTGTGAAGGAGGTTGTCCGGATTGAAAAGACCATTCGTGATCGTATTATCAGGGCCAAGGATTTGTGAGCTATTGGATATGGAATACATATGGGCATAGATGGGGTTTGGAATAAGATTGAGAGTTCTGTTGGTTATGTTTTAGGCTTGTTGTAGATATCGCTTGAGTTTAATGGCTTCAGGTGTTAGTGTTTGACTAGGAGTTTTGCATGTATTTGAAGATTGCGTCAGTCGCTCTTTTCCTGGAACTTTTCGGTTCCGTTAGTTTATGTGAGTCTTCCCGCCTCCATGTCACGAAGATCGCCCATTAAGGCCTTGTACGAGTTAGACATGGAATATGATCCTGTTTTTCGGTGTCCTTCGGCACGAAGCCCGCACTAGCAAGGCATGATTCCTCGTGATAAAGAACGCCCGTTCTGGACGGGTTATTGAAAACAAGGTCCAGCCTCAGTAAGGGAGATGAATCGAGCCAGATTGATGAGCGAGGAAAGAGCTGTTAAGTAAGTCAGAAGCTAAGATAGAGTATAGGAAAGCAGAAATGCACTCTCTTTGATTCGGCTGCTCTACCCTGGCCGCGGCCAGTTTCGCTCAACTGGCAAGATGCGATTTTGACAGCACTGCCGGATGCCGATTACGGCCCCACATTTCCGGCATGGCGCCGTCGTAACTTCCGATGACCTCGAAGCAAAGCAACCAAAGCCTGCACAAGAGAAAGAAGATATTGAATGGTCAATTGAAGCTTTACATCTATATTACTATATTAATTCATTCCGTTGTAGGATAGATAGCTGTTCAATATCACTTATAACTGCTAAGGTCAGTACATCAACAGTTTAGAAAACAACGTGGATTATTTTGGATAGGAAGCACACGGTTTGACTAGGCTGGAGAGCCACACAACTTGCCATTTTTGCAACATATAGTGAAAGACAGGTTACTTTCTATTTTTGTCGATCGTCGCTATTCTGACAGACTTCCGCTGACTACGAGGGTTATTGGTCCTAAAACGTAGAATATCGCGACAGTCCGGGAAATGTGAGTCATACACAGGTGAGACTACCCTAGATTCTGAGTCAGCCTCGGAGTTGTCGTCTGCATCCATCGGAGCTTTTGGAAGGACACTCACTGATGGAATGGGGCGAAGACGCCGCTAATAAATTAGCGAGGGCGGTTGAAGGAGTTTCCTCGGAATCATCTACAATTTCTCTGACAGAATTCATCCAGTGGCTGATATGCAGGGCTGATGAGATGCTTGGGGGGCAGATATTGTATGAGACTTCTAGCGATGGTTCGGGATGGGTCGAGGTGACTGATCGTAAAGAAGTGGCGGCTCTACGAAATTTACCCATTCCACGAGAACACGACGTAGTAATCCTTCAGAAGTTTCAAGAGACAAACACAGCAACGACATTAATAATACACCGTCCGTCCTTCCCACCCCGATGTCTCGGCGGAAGCGAGTGCCAAGGGTTCGGACCTCTACTGCAAACTGAAGAGCTCCTCAGAAGCAAATGAGGAAGGCAAAGACCACAATAAAACGTAAAATTAACCATGACAATGAGGTGCCGAGATCAACATTAGAGGCAAGGACGGAACCTGAGTCGGAAACACACCCAGGTCGGGATCCTGAGCCGGATCCCAGTATGGAGATAGACATGGATCAGGGCCAGGGGCAAATTCAAGTCAGATGTTCTCCGCATCCTTGAATCCATAATTCACTTTACCCTTCCTGTCTCAATTGCCCTTGTTCGCGTGAGGCTGAGTGATGACGTGGGGATCTGAAACTTTATCTCGATCTTATACCAATCAAAGAAGCTTGAGTGTCCTGAAAAGGCAAGTCAGGGAGCGGAGATAAAACGGTGGTTAAAGATAGAGGGGGACATCAGTGACGTGGTGAAACCCTTGGGTGGCTGCGAACACATGGCAGGGAGGGAGAAAAGATTTATCCTGTTTGTTAAGCTGCTTGGGCAATCCTCTTCGTATCAACTGGTGATATCTTCTGCCTGATTTGTGAGGCGTGCTAAGTCGCATTGTTATTACTTGCGATGGAGAAGCCTCGTTGCCGTGGATTGACATAGATAGTGGCGGCGATACTGGTTCACTAAAATTAGCGTTTGACTTCACTCGCAACGGGAGGAATAAAGCGATCCATGCCCTCGTGTATAAATCTCTCAATGGATCATTCGGTCGTTCAGCTATCATGTAATGGGCTCACTCACGAGTCAAGACCAACCAAGACGATTCGTCCTGCAACGCATTTAGCAACCAAGTATGGCATGCTTCACACTCATCATCATTGTTACATCTCACCAGCCTGTTTGTTCTTCACCACCGGCCACGCCAATATCGATATCTTGGCCCGATTTTATGTCAGTTCCTCGTCTTCAATAAGCACTTCGTGTTAACACGTTCAGGCCGAAGCGTATTCACAACGCCATAACCAATTTTCTAAGACCGTACGAGCCAAGTCCAAGCGAATCACGCATGTTTTAGCAAGCCAGAGGCCCTACCTATACCCATCTCACGATAGCCCACACTTCGATCGAAAGGATGTGGGAACTTCAACTGCGGCCAAAGTTTCCCAGACCAGTTTGTTCTCTCTAAATAGTCAGCGCGAAGTGCCACTGTGATGGGATTAATATAACCATGCTGACACGTATGAGGTCAGTCCTGTCTCTGACACAACATCGTCCCCAGGGTTCAGGAGCGCTTGAGAACCTCAGTTCTCCTCGCCAGGCATCGGTGGATGTGTACTCCATTGATCTCTTTTCTCAAAATATATAGCTCTTTAGAATGTAAAATTGCTAAAGAATGTTCTAAACAGGATTATAAGACGCCGCGTTGTGGCTAGTACGAGATCGATATGACGCAATTTCACCTGAGCATTAGCAACCATTGAATGGTTCAACATGATCCCATCATGATCAACTATTAACCAGACCACTACCGCTCCATCTCCTCGATTGCCCATGATAATCGCATCGCACTTTTCGCTATGCAACCGACTCAAGGGCATTTGATTGGGACCGACTGACAGCCATTCGCGAGATCGAACCTCCCACCCCAAGAGCCGTCTCTAGTTCAACAACGTCTGGCCCTTCGACAAACCTATCCGACCCAGGGGCCATCCTTCAGCTACATAATCTCCCAAATATGTACAATTCACTGTAAAGCCAAGCCCCACTATCATTCGTAGCGAGACATCGAACATCCCGCCTTATGCAACCAGATGCCGACAACAGCCCTTCCGAGGCCGCTGACACCAACGTCTGCATTTGAGCCCAACCTGTCTCGTACAAAAATGTGACTTCATTTCTCTCTTCTACTGCGAGTCGTTGACACCGGTCTCCGGAGTCGACGCTACTTATACAGGAAATTTTGCAGGATTTCCCACCGGCCTCATCTTTGGTCCGGCCACGAGCGTGGACATGATCGTGACAATCTGTGCGAATTCCTACCACGGCACTTGGGATAATGGTGCCCCTCCTCCTCGACTAACAAACGATCAAATTCCCCTCGTAGTT
Organism: Fusarium stilboides; assembly: GCA_014822085.1. Classification (NCBI taxonomy): domain Eukaryota; kingdom Fungi; phylum Ascomycota; class Sordariomycetes; order Hypocreales; family Nectriaceae; genus Fusarium; species Fusarium stilboides. The sequence continues at coordinate 48,086 of JAASAY010000082.1, forward strand.
CTTTCCTGAAACTCTACCAAAGCGCAGCGCTCGATGCAGCAAAAAGCACGCCTTCTAACACAGACGAGTAAGAAGTCTTCCGCAAGCCACAAACCGCTGTGCCACAAGGACGAGCCACGAGACGATGAGGGACAAGCCGCTCATTAACCATACCTCAGATTATATCCAGCAAAATTGGCGCTCCTTCCAAGACACTCGGTGGAATTCAAGCCCTCGAATCTCCTGCACCAAGGGGCCTCAACAAGCACATGACTCAATCAGTTAACATTTTGCTTTCTCCTGCTGATACCTCCTTCCACCCACCAGCCAAGATCCAAAAGCGTTTGCAAGATATCTAGCCGAATTGAGCTTTGCTGCGGAGCACTGCGAAGCACCGTGACACCGAAGTTCAAGGTGAATCTGAAAAGGGAGAAGCAATCAAGGCCGCTACCAAAAACGATCGTGTCCACCAAGACCGGCGCTTCTCTCGTAAAACATCGAATCAATCAATATTGAGCATTATTGCCTTGTAAGCTTGGCTAAACGATAGAGCCACCTCGCTCTACCGACCAGCCTAGGAATTGTTGGACCGAAGACCAAGCACGAGCCTGAAGAGATGGAGGGTAAGGAGAACGGCGAGCCAACGGACCAAGACAACCCTGAAGTAGGTTAGATGCCAGCGAACGAACCTTAATCTCTCACTCTACAGCCAACCGTGAGGTAACACCTCGAAGCCAGCGACAAGGAGGGCCCCACCCATCAGCAGCATCGACCGGGAGAGGGTGACAAGAGTGAATTGGAGGAAATGGTGGTGCTTAGCGAGAGCAATCGTCAAACTTCGTTTTGCGACTCAATATGATGGTTGATAGTACACATCGAGGCCAACCATGGGGTCACCTTCTCCTTCACTGAGCATTCCGATACAACTGGTCCTTTTGGCTTCCTTTGATCCGTTTTGACATGAATTCGATTGAAGGCTTTAAAGATTGACATTATCCAAGGTCGTAATCAACAATAATATCTTTTAACAACATCTTTTGCTCCGATATTGCCAGAAACCACGGCCTGATCTTTAAGTCTGCCTCTAATATCGCTATTTACCAATCCTTATCTGCCGTGATAACTATCGAGCTGATACAAAATATGACCAACCGTGCCATGCAACCTGGGATTACCGAACTCAATCGTGTCAGCCCCAACTCTGACATCACACCCAGTGCTAGACCTATTTATGATGGCTTACTATTTTAAGATTGGGATCAATTATTGGTGGCCGAGGTTTCCCTCAGTCTCAACACAATGACTACCACCAAGATGGCCCTCAATGGCACCTTGCTATAATAACGACTAGCCTGACAGACTTGGAAAGCCTGCCACTTGACGAGATTGCTACGTTTGCTCTTCAAACGCAATGCAATTGTCGCCTCCCTCTTCTAGCTCGATCTAGACAGCAGATTTCTTGGCTCAGACGACTCGATAGATAGCACAACGTGGGCGTGCTTGGTGGTACCCTGCTGGGCTCAATCCCAGAGACGACTGCCATAATGTTGCCACCAGTGACCACTAATTATTGCGGTTGAATTATAACCCCTCGCCTCCTTAAAAAAAAAACCGGAACTTAGTCGTATAGATCCCAGTTCATAGTTGTAGGCACGAGGACATTTTAGACAGGAAGAACAAGCTGGCGTATATTGAGAACTATCCTCCACTGTTGGCGCCTGACTTCGTTGCTGGTTGATTGGATGACTTTCCTGAGTACATTATGCCACCTGTGGCGGAACCCTCCTACAACTTCCAAGCCCCTATGCGAAAGGAGGATTGGTTTACCTCTGCAATCATGCAAGACGAAACGACCGTTGGCGCTCTGTTCCTCTCCACGACGCTATTGCTAAGCTATCAATGGCAAATCTCACCGCAGACATAACTAAGTAGCTTACAGGCAAGCAAAACTCTGCATCCCCTTGTGGAGCTGCTGATCTTCTCCCAACCAGTTCTAGATGCGCTTCTCGTCGGCCGCGTTCTCTATGACGGTATCGACATCGATCGGTATGTCTGCTTCATTCAAAACTTGGCCATCTTCCTTGAAAGTGATGTGGTTATTGCACGAAATGCGAAGAAGAAATGCTGGAAAACCATTTAGAATGCTGATCTGAATGTTCAGGAACAAGTCAGAGTTTGTAAAGTGCTCACTGTCTACTCTACGTCGTTGATCATACAGGTTATAATGGCACTCATGAAACTCAGTGATTGATTGCACTTGGTCCAGGAGGGAATCTCGAAAAGTGGAAAATTGGCTGATCGCAGAAGACGTATTGTGCAAACCCAACATTCATTGGTATCTTAGTCTAAATCTATGGTATCTCCAACACTCCGCTTTTACAAAACCCTTCCTTCCTTATTGTCATCCGCAACGTCCTGCCATGAACCATTTCAAGCTCATCGCCCATCATTTTGTTGACTTGGCAACTAGTTTCATCAATGAATCACCATCTAAGTATTCCTTTGCGAGACGCTCATTAGCATTTGCTCGAAGGAGCTCCTCATCCTTGTCCACCTCCCGCAGATGGCCAATCTGAGCTTGAACTTTGGAATGGTCAAGCAGTAGCCCCTTCCTTTTCATCTCATGTGCCCTGAGTTGATCTCTACTCTCTTTCTCTTTGGTGGTAAGGGCTTTTAGTCGTTCCTTCCTTCGCGCCGCGTCTTGGGTACTGCTTAGAGTAATACCACAGAGCTCGGCAGTGTCACGTTTTCGTAAAACTTCTTCTTCTTGTTTGTTGAGATCTTCCAATTCCTCGTGGCACTGCTTCCTCTGACTTCTGATCTTGGTAAGATCTTCGTCTGCTTTGTTGTAGTCTTCGGCCAATCTGAAGATATCTATCTGGCCAGCATTCTCTTGTAGCAATGAGCCGATCCTGGATGCTGATTTCGGTACTTCTTTGAGATCGAATACAGGCTTTGTCTCCTCCGCTCTTATTATGTTGAGCTGGATCTCGACTTGACGAATAAGACCATGCATAGTCGGGGGCACACATGAGAGTTGGTCGTCGCTTAGGCTGCCCAACATATCCAGAAGAACATTCCGTTCGAAGGTGATCTGCCTCCTCGTAGTGTTTTGTGGTACACTATCTTGCAGAAGCATACGAAGGCCAACCAACATAGCCTCTGCGGATTGCGAGGGGTCAAAAGCGGTTAGGCCAGGTAGTTCCTATTCATAGTTCGTTAGTAGGAAAGCTTAGATGATTGTGGTAGAGTCGTACCTTGATTTTCTGTTTGATGCGCCGTTGCAGATTATATGCCGTCCTGACAGAAAGAGTCGCAGAGCTCGCTCTGTTCTCACGATTCTCAGGGCCAGGGTCATGCACCGTGATGATATGCCTGCCATTTTCCTCGGTCTTGAGTGATAATAAGATCCAATGGTCCTTGAAAAAAGGGATTACCACCAACTTCTTGGCGATTTGATCTCGTGACTGCAACGATGGTCCGTTCCCGACGTTCGACTCAATGCCAGCAAGCCAGTCGGCTTTCTTGACAATAACATCATGACTTCTGCCACAGTAAGCGACGGTGGCTTGGCAGAGGATGTCGATCATTTGCTCGTCTATTGGTTCCGCAGGTGATTGTAGTACCCTCACAACATCGGAGGCGTTCAAGTTCCCGTATGTCTCATGAGGCCCAGACTCGGTACATGATTGTTCACCAATTGAGGCAGTAGCCTCGGTGACTACCTGTAAATGGTTGCGCGGATGAAGGGCAAGAGAATCTAGATTCCGAAGGTCTTTTGTCATGCTCCCACTTCTGCCACAGGTGACTACACTGGGGTGGTTGGGCACCTGCTTCGACTGTGTATGAGCCATTGGCGAAGAAGAGGCGCGCGACGTGGCCACTGTGGATGGTCGCGAAGGGGCTATGGACAATGCCGGGCTTCTTGAGAGGTCTGACGATAATGAGGCAGATGACGTATCAACCAGATATGAGGGCGTGCCCAGCCGGGGATTGAACCCAGTTATGGGTGTCACACTCCTCGAGAGTACCATTGCTGGGAAGCGCTGAAACGTATCAGTGGAGCGTGGACCGGAGATATTTGTATCGGTCGCTAGCGGCGGAGAAGAATGAAGCATCGCCAATCGTGGGTCAATGGGCATGGAGTTGGGCGGTGTGTTGTAGGTCTGGAAAGCTTCAGACTGCATCGACGAAGTCGATGTTGGGCGCAGTGGAATAGGATGTTGGTGTTGAGATAAATGAATGTTCTGGAAAAGGACAAATTCGTTGATGTTGTTGTTATTCGGATGGAGCGCAACGGCGCTGGGAGGAGGCTTCGGTAGGATCGAGCGAGATATCGGAATCGCTATCGAATCGCGGGGACCAGCGCGAGGACCAGCACGAGGATATGGCTGGATTGCTGGAGGAAGGGAATAGCTAATGGGACGCGGCGCCCATGTGTGATGTTCGTACTCGTCCGTTCTCTGTCTCTTGAATTCGGTAGCATCAACAGTCCGACCGCGATTGGGCTGGAGTTCTGGTAAACGACGCTTCGACGAAGGAGTGCTGATGTTCAATTGAGGAGGCAGCTGGAGTAAGGGGGGAATGCAAGTGTCTGCGTGTCGCTTCAATGTATGCCACATCTCTGGAGGCCAACTTTCCATCTCTTTCAAGATGGTGTTGGCCATGGGGACTATTAGACTCCCCCTTCCTGTGCTTGCCTCTGTGTTGTCTTGGACTGCCTGTCGCAAGCGACCACCATGGCTCCAAAGACTAGGGAGCTGGTTCGGCGTAATATGTTTAAGAACCATGTCGGTGATCTTGATGAGAGCTGTACATAGTAGCTTGGGCGGCTGCTGCTCAACTGTTCCACCGCGAGTGCCCTTTTGCGCTCGTCTGACGTCGTCTGGCAGCCATGCTGGACCGTTCCATCTAGCATTCAGCTCTCTTATCTTCTCTGCGTGTGGATGCTGTAGATGGAAAAGAGGATCGGGCGGTAGATCGGGCGGTAGACTCATGGTAGCTCGAAGCATCGGACCATTGGAGAAAAAGCGAAATGTAAGAGAACTTTTCTTTATTATTTGTTGTTGGTCTACTATGTAAGGCTGCGTCTTGCCTCTATGAAGCGGTGCGAGCTGAGTGGCTGCCCATTGTCAGGCCCTGGACCCTGCAGTAGCTTGCAAACAGAACGATGTTGCAAGGCTGCGATGAGTACATATTATAAACATCATTGATATATACATGTCGAATCTCTTCAGTAACGGACTTAGTCTAGTGAGTTCTTCTTTAGTCGTTAGCAATTTCCCCCAACTCGCTAAGCGTTTTATTCGCCGAGATTTAACTCTAAAGTCTGTATCGAGATCAGGGCGGGGTGGGTGAGATCTTAAGTTTAGTGGGGTTAAAAACGAGCCACTAACGGCACCTGTCGATCTTGCGATGAGACATTGGGAGACATGATAAATTAAGGTTATGCTCTGTAGAGGTTTAGACGACTTCAGAAACGTTCAAGTTTATACAAGCTAATTTCCTTGTGTTTACAGAGGCATAAAAAGCTTTTGATAGTACAGTACAGAGTAACTTTAGTGTGTTTATCCCCTGTCAACCTCGGCACTAACCCACGTTTTCACTGGCTTGTTCCACCGTGGTCCTTGCAGGGGTCCAACTGTTCTCTGGAAGGAATTCGTGATTAACTGATTGACAGTTGATCATATTACCACCGTGATGGAACTGCCCAGTACTATGACCGTGGGCTTCCATCCACATTCATAGTAGCAGATCTGATCTCGAGGTCGCAACCCTTGACATGTCCAAGGCCGAGGAGTAGGGGGTTCCTAGAATAGACGATGCTCACTTTTTTCCAAGGCCGAGATCTGCACCGCGAAAGTTGCGGATCGGGCCGTGCCTCGAGTTTCATCGATTTCCTGGACTGAGTCAAGCATGTACCACCTTCTGACAGCATCGAAGGAATGCTAATGCACCGGGAGTCTGATGCTTTTGCACTCCTCAAGACTATCGTAAGGGAGTTATCTCAAGAGTACTGATTGAGCAGACACCCAGACAGACAAACAATCTTCAACTGCCGCAGCCTACGTGTCGGTAAACAGTGCCAGAGCGGTCGGCGATGTTGCAAAGACCAACCAGTGGCGTTCTTGTCAGGATGTCAAGAGCTGGAGAGGGAGGGAGTGTGAGGAAAGCAAATCAATGCCAAGAAACAGAGACACTTTTACGTCACCGTCTTCCAAACCTACTGATTCGTTGTCCCCTCCCCAGGGTCTCATCAGAGCTGGACAATTACTGACCAGGGCCAAGAATAAGAACTAAAGTTCTCCAGTGTCCCATGCCATTTGTTTATCGCAACATCATTTTCATTACTGCCTTGTAATCATCTTCCCCCTTACGAAAATCGGTTGTTGATGACACATGTGCACCGAAATTTCCCATAACAACGAACATGCTGAGATAAACGTTACTCTTGACCCCACCTCTACCAAGTCCTCCAACGACTCAGTGACAAGAACCTCAAATGTACCGGCTTCGGTATTGACTTTCATGCATTCTAGCTTCCAGACAAAATCCCCATCAAGGTCTCGAATACCTTTCTACACATTCAAAAACCTAGTAGTTACAGTGAGACTACCCGCAGCAGCAGCATCGATCTCTGTGGCATTGAAGGCGCCAACTTGAGGATGTACGTTTACGATTGGGTCGTGATTGACATTAAGACTGGCTGGTAATGTAGTATTTGTGGTGGGCACCAGATCTAAGAGACGTCCAGACGTGGGTAGAGAACTTGTGTGTTTTCCGTTACCAACGTCTAGACCGCCCGTGCACGAACTTCGATACATCCTATTTCTTGATATCGGCGGTGCCCTTTGATCGCTCTGGTGACGTGTAAGTCTAGCCGACTGGCCATCTTGATGGTCAATTTTACAACTAGTCAACATCCCTTTCCATGCTAAGAATTGTTGTCGCCTGATTTTACTACCGACGGCCCAAGAATATCACATCTTGCTTCAGCAGTCCACAACACCTTCTTCACCTTATCCTCAATATCCCAATATTCCTTGAGACCAAACTCCCTCATTATCTGTCGAATCATATACTTCAATGCCTGGATAAGCTTCCTATGCATCACGACGTAGTGGTCCTCGCTGAGGAGGTCCGAATGCAGCCCGATGCTGCACATGCGGGTGATTGTCGCCTCTGAATCTGTGCCCATCATGTCTGGAGATCGTCGGTGGGATGCTAGCCATTTTCTCATGGTGAGACAATCGCGCGTGTCCCAGGTTACGTGGCGTGAGCTTTGGTCCTTGAGCTCCTCGATAAATCGCCCCTTGAACGTTGGCAGGGAGTCGTCATCCTGTGATAGGGTTAGTAGTGTATCCTCTGCGGCATAGGGGAGGAGTCTTACACCAGTGCTGAGACGCCCCATGGCTGGTAGATTCTCTGGTAGTATTCCAGTAGTTAGATAAGTTCAGCAAAGACTGCGAGCTCGTTAATATTTATCATAACTCCCTTAGTTGTTGTCCTCCATCCTTATTGTATTTACGATTCTTTGTTGCCGTGCTTTTGTGCCTTTGGTCGTATGGTTCTTTATCTGCCATGTACTCCATGCCATTGCTGTGAATGGTTCATTCAGTGTATTGTAGGCTTTTTCTTTGATAGCGCCCATCGCAATCAGATAAGTGCTTGTTGAAGCCTACCTACCGGTAGAAACCTTGTTCAAGCTCATCTCAAACGTGAAAAAAACACATCCATACCGTAGACCACATCCTCAACGTATCAGATTTTCGTTCCGTTGAGTCTTTTCCTAAAGAACATCTCCCTCCACTTCTCTTCATCGCCCTCATTGAGAGCCTTCCATTCATTCCAGTACACTTGATAGGTCTTCAGCTTTTCCACTGCGTCAAGCATTAAGTGGTAAGTCGTTTTGAGCGCCGATACCTGCTCCGACAAACTCGGCAACTTCCACAGTTACACATGTTCTCCATCCTCGTCGACGATCCATGCGGTCGGAGAGTCTAATGAATCAATCAGTTCGGAAAAGTCTTCAAGTTTTCTGCATATACGGCCAACTCGAAGCATGTCCCTGGCAGCATCATAGAGTTGCCGCCAGAAAGGTCCTTGAATGATTTCTTTCAGCGTGCTCACGTAATCTTGCTTTCCTTGAGCTGTTGAAGCAACCTGGTCAAACAAGACACTCAGCCACCTCATCACCCTGGCTTTGACCCCTGTGGACATCGTTATCCTTGATTCGGTATGGTCCGTCGTCTCACCAACCTGAACCGCCTGCTCCATCACATCCTTGATTTGTGCCAAAGTTTTGAGGTGGTCGGCGAGTGCTGTGTAATTATTCGTGACAACATTCACATCACGGACCGACAATGCCCAAGCGTCAAGATGCTCCATCATGGTTTCGACGGCTTTGTGCGAGAAGCAAACATTCTGGTCAGGTGGGACCGATGTGAGCATCGTGGACTTGCAGTCGAGGAGGAGCATACAGGACGTATCAAGGAATTTGAGTTTGCGGTCCGAGATAAAGACGCGATACAAGTCAAGGACACGGCGCATGCCTGCGGGTCTCTCCTTTGGGAGTGACCTCCTGGAAATCCACGCGCTTGTATTGGTATAGCCGATGAACAAATCGTCTTCGGGGGTCCAGTCTATATCCAGAGCTATATTCCCAGCGACCTGACTACTCGCGGAGGTTATTGTCTCTAACCACCCTGAGAAGACATCAAATCGAAGAATACGCAGAAGATCTTCTGTCAAGCTGACTAGGCCCACCAAGTTTTTGCGGATCCTGCGTGTCTGGTTCCGGGTCACGCCAGCAAACGCTAACCTGTCATCAAACCATCTCTGATTTGCGGCATGCTCTTGGCCCTGAGTAATACACGGGTGAAATTCCTCGTCCCAAATCCTCCTCGAAGCATTAGTCAAAAGATTATCGGTTGCGTTTAAAGACTTGGCGAGAATGGCCCGCTTGCCTAGGACGATATCCGGGAAGCCACCTATCGTAGGGTAAAAATATTGGTTGAAGAAGATTATCGAGCAAAGAATGGCTACATCTAAGGTGATGCTGTACATTTGCGGGAACAATGGAACGAAGACAATTGGTAAAGTTGGTGGTGTAGATCTCGAGATGAATATCATGGAGTCCAGCAGGACAAACAAAGAGACAAGGAGAACGGTGATGGAAAAAGATCGGGCCCAAGGAAAGGACCGGTGAAAACGAGTTGTTAGACGACTATTAGCTCTCGCTTGACGTTCACAAGCCTCGGCGTACTCGAGTTGTATCTGGTCCTCAAGCAATGACAAATACTCTGGGTCATCCTCATCAGCAAGAACGTCAATTCTGCCAAGGTCAACCATGACACCAGGCGGTGGAGGCGCTGCAATCCGAGGTGGCTTATTGTGAAGGATAAGGCGAGATTAGTCAAAGTGCAGCGACAAAGGTCGCTGCGGCATGGCAGTAAAACCGCCATGGAAGCAGAGCTCCAGAGGTTGGGGCTCGACGCCATCTTGATTGGCGAAGCCAAGCGAGAAGCGAACGAGGCGAAAGTCGGTTGAAGGATGGAGCTTATCGATATCGGGGTTGCTTGGGGTAGAACCGAAACGGTTCAGGATGTCCATCGCCGCTGGGAGGGGGATCCCGAGGGCATCTCGAAGGTGAGGGCAGATCTGGACAGAACCGAGTGCGCGAGGGTTGGCAATGCGACACAGACAAGACCGAAAAGAAAGCCCACAACGAAGCCAGGGCAGAAGCTATCGATGGCAATCTTTCTTTTGATCGAGACAGGAACTCGATCGAGAGAACCGGCAAGAAACGAGGCCGTGGACGCGAAGGCTGATGAAGCGATGAAGTGAAAGAACAGAGCCATCCTACAGCAGAGTGGTCGCTCCAATGAAGGATATACTCGGCCAGTCGGCTCGTGCGCGCAACGAGAACAGAACGAAGAAACCGGTGAGGGGTAGCGTCGAGATTGTGTTGTTCTACTCTAATCATTGGGGCCGAGCTGAGCGAGCACTATATTTGTCAGTAAAGAGAGAAGGGCAAAGGGCAAAAATGAAGGGAGATGAGGAGGCTGTATCGTACTGTACATGTACCGTAGATGCTGGTCTGAGTCCTTGTGTCACAAGCATCCATGGCTGGATATATGGAGATGGATGCACGGTCAGGTCAGCCATGCTGTGACAGGCGATACGAACACGCGATACGACGGATTGAGGTGACAGAACTTCTGGTGTTTGTCTACATTGCGCGTGATCGTTCGTAGCATGATGGGAGGCGAAAGGGCTGGTGTTTTGGTGGTCTGAGAAGAGTAGATAAGATAAACCGTGAGCAAGGGAGCGGCACAATGATTTCATCCCATTGTGTGACGTCATGCGCTGCCTACCCTGCAACCAGTCACACTGAGAGGTCAAAACACGATGGAACGAACTGGCGAACGACCACGGTCAATTTAGCTTATAGTTGGTAGAAGTGTAAATCTCTTTGGGCCTTTTCCATGTTTGTGCACTACCTTATGTTGGGGATTACATGCAGTTATACGGAGTACGCAACCTTTTTTTCCTAAATGGTTTGATCGCATCATCACGATGAATTCAGGGCATAAAAACACACCACAAACGCGCCGTGATGAACGTGACGAAAGAAAAGAGGGGAAAATAGAAACGAGCAAAAAGGGAAAATAACTCATAGATCTGCCCTAATAGTTTCAAAAATCTCGCATCAAATAACAATATCCATCCCATCCCATCCCATGGCGTGTCTGGTCTCGATGTTGATCTGAGAGGAGGGAGTCGAGAGTGTCCTCAGGCATCTGGAAAACAAACCCTGTTCGTTTACCGCGGGCTGTCTCGCTACGCACCCTCCTCTCTCCCCCTCTTCCATCGTCCGCTCCTCTATTTCATTCAGTCGCCCATCGGTAGATCTCAAACCAGCAATGAATGCAAGACACTAGAGCCTGCTTCCAACGCAGAAGCGGTCCTCTGTCGCCTCTCGGCCAGCTCATTTATCTCGTCGCGTCGCTTCGCTCCTGAGCCGGCATCCAATCCGTGAGGTCGTGCTCGTCGAGTCCCGTCAGCTGTCCCCGATGCCAAACCCCGCCTCGGTCATGATGCTTCACCTTCAGCCGCACCGGATGCCGCGTTTGGGGTGCCAGAGGAGTCCGAGACTGAGACGGAGGTCGAGGTCTAGACTCAGTCTCTAGGTTGTTTGGCATCCACGTCGGCTTCCATGGATCACAAGATGCTCGTGGGGTCCTAGCACCGTCGTTCTCGCCCTCATACCCATCATCCTCCCCATCATCATCCTCAGTCTCCCCGTCTATTTCATCCGGCACGCAACACGAATTGGTCAACTTCTTGACCGCCTTGTTCTGAATACTCGGTGGTGGGTCGTTTTTCTCAGGCGGCATGGTATTGCTATTATCCGCCTCAACCTCAGCCATGCCAGGTATAGCGCTATCCCTTATTGACATGAGGGCCGCAAGCTGGCGTTCCAGTATCTGCTGCTCTAGGGCCTGCCGGTGCTTTTCTTTCTGCCATTCCGCCTCTACCTGGAAGGCATTCTCGTTATCCGCTGATTCCTTTTCCCGTTTTTCACTGTTAGTCACAAGCTTGGCCTCGTGCTCGAGTCTCTCGTTATGCGCTCTCTTGAGGGCTTTTGCATCTAACGACTGCTGTCGCCCAAATTCCTCCTTTTGCCGCAGAAGCTCGGTCTGACTTGTAGCAACCCGCATCTCCTCGTCTTGCGCAATCGCGCTACTTGTCGCCTGCTTAAGCTTATCGTCAAGCTGCTGTGTGGCCCGGCTGACTGGATCGTCAATGTTTTGGGCCGCGGCCATAAGTCTCTGTTGGCAACTTTGGAGCGCCGCCTTGCGCTCCTCGATCTCTGCCAAAACCTTTTGTTGCTCTACGCTAAGTCAGATGGTGACCTGAAGGTATGCTGCTGCAGTGAGTTCACTTACCTGGAGTAGTATCAAGCGACATTGGGTCAGGGACACCATCTCGTAGTAGCTCTTGAAACAGTTGTCACTTGCGTTGCGAACCTCATAATCCATTGTCGTGATGGGTACGAGGGTTTTGGGCTCACTGGTGTTGGAGCATAAAAGGAATGGCAAGGCTATAAGGACAGATAATTAGGAGACGCCTTGGCTGAATATTCTCGAGAACGAAGCGTATCAGGCGCTGGCGGGGGAGTTGAGGAAGACACGTTGATTCACGTGTTGTGTCTACCATTGCGACCAATGTCAACCTCTTCCATCATCGTTGGATTTCCCCATTTCTTGTCCTTAACGGTAGGATTTCATGGCTCGGGAGCGCCTGTTTGCAAGTTGGGGCTGGGTGATGCCTGACCCATCTTCACCACATCATGCCCCATTCTCCTCCGTGCCAGCAACAAGACCATCAGTTCTCGAGGGCCATATTCTTGTCTTCCTTCAGTTTTGGTCATTAAAACACTGCAATCGTTAGATACATCCCCACTTGGACATTCATTCCAGAGGCGCAAAGCATACTTATGTAGCTGAAACACGCGACGTACTAGCAGCTCGATAAATGATGTTCTGGAAACGGCTTCCCAGGTTCTCAAACTCGAACTCGCATCAAATTGGCGATCGCAATTTAGGAAACCAAGTTAGTGAGAAATATTGTGTTGAAGACTAAAATTACCAGTCACACCAGAATCTGATGCACCGGGCTTTTCCGGACGTGATGCGAAGCAGATGGGCGTGGCAGTAACGTATTAACGGGACTAACACAGACGGTTGTTGATTTTCAGATTAAGGATGATGGTGAGGAGAAGGGTGAATACATCGGCGCATTAAGCCTTTCAAGACACCTTAGCGGTCAAATCTCAGCGAAAGTGTTCGACATCTTGACTTGCCCAGTAACGACACACAGGGGAGACGCGTTGGCGATGTCGTCCATCCGTTTCAATCGACAATCTCAGCGCTCTATGTAAATGAGGAAGAGCTCATACTTTCGCTTAACAAGCTCTTCCGGATTCGAAGTCTTGCAAGTCAAAGTCGGGCGGCAGTATTGAGTTTGCCGTGCATGCGTTTGCATTAGCACCATAAGTGACCGGCAGCTGGTTCCACTCTTAATCGTCCACAAAGCCGGCCTTTTGGGGTTTGGACCTTTAACTATCGATATGGTCGAAAATCTATGTGCTCACACACTTGGATTCTGCACGCGGATTCTGTGGAAGTGGGCTGAGGCGGTATCTACACTCGCATTGACACATGGGCGATTCAGGCGCACACTATTACACACAGGTCAATGCCATGCTCAATCTCGCGGGCGTTGTTGTTTCCATCAATCAAGAGAGAAGCCCTCCTATCATTCCCCGAACCTCGTAGGCCGAGGCGCCCAAGTTCATCCGGGAGCCCCCGAGCAAGACTAGGAGCCTTCTGTATAAACATCTTGGCTTCAGTGATCTTAATGGCTCGTACGATAACACCATCCTTCTCCCAGAATTCACTGACATTGTGTTCCCGTGCGATTCATTTTTCGCTTATCGATCTCAGCGTCAGTCTGGGTATTCTTATGTTCTTCTTTACTTTAAGTACGTCCTTCTTTGTGTCTTTGCCTTCGTCTATTGCAAAGATCCCCGGACTTAGGTGTAATTCTGATCAAATGTTAACACCTAAAGCGCCTGGGGTAGAAATGGACAAGGTCGGGAGCTTCTGTCGACGAAACATAAGCGCCTTGACAACTCGAGGGCCACCGCTGGCGGTGCTAAGTCTGTGGGCGACCTAGCCTGGGAGCGGTGGCGACATCATAGGATTGATGATACTTATCAGATTAGGATATCTCACTCTCTCCAACAGCAGGTCCCTTGATCGATTGATAAGGAGGTAGCGCTGCTAAGGATATGGGGGAATACCAGACGAAGAATATGTGTACGAAACGTCAGGGGTATCGCTGATCGAACTAGAGTTCGAGTCGTTCATCTCTTTGTGAGGGTAACATGAGAAGGAGAATCCTGGACTGTATACATGCGAGCGAGGAGAGGTGATTGGTATGCGGATGTTTAGATTCGTGGAAAGATAAAGCTGACACTTCAAACCACAATCTAGCACAACCAGGAGTTGATTGGTAGTAGACAAGCTATAGTGGACGATCAGTCCGATGGGAGGGTTCCCCAACTTTTCCGCTGTCCAACCATTAGACAAGCAAGCTCATCGCATTCTTCCACATCTCCATCGAGAGGTTCCAGATGTCAGGCATCATCGGCCTTAGCTCAGGACTCGTATTTGTCTCAACACTGGTCCTGATGATTAGGCTGCTCGACCCTCTCATGGCTATTGAGCTTGATGTGAAAGTTGACCGCAATGGACCCTTTACTGAGCTCCTTATAACACAATGTATCCTTAGTGTCATCAGTATCGATGTGCTAGAAGCATTTTTTAACTCAACCCTGGTTATTCACGCCTCGCAAACCCTAATGGCGGAGTTGATCATGCACGCCGTATCGTCGCACTTGACTATCTGGCCGTCGATCGAAATGGATTTCGAGATGATGGAGTATTCCTGAACCTTCGGTAGCCCGAGTTTATGGTTGGGTTGGACTAGAATGGTGGCTATCGGACCCGCCGGTAATACGATGAGTGCCGGCGATCTAAAACAAGTAACAGCCATCATAAACAATATTTCTATTGAGCATACTGGAGAGAAATTCAAGTCTTGCCAGGACCATATACTAATAACGGCACTGCCTATGTAAGGGGGCGACCGTCAAGAATCTTGCGAAGGCAACATTGCACAGGTAAAGAAGGGGATGATAGCCGAGTACTCGTGCCGACCAAAGAGTTGGGAGCATATTACCCGAACAGTAGGGGAGCTTGCAAGCAACTGGGTCCCCGAGTTATGTCCAAAAATCACTTTGGCATGAGCCTGCTAGCTATTGGTGGTCATCAGTAGAAGGTTATTTTGATCGAGCGAGGCCACCCATGGTGCGGTGGAGTGAGGAGGAGCCTAAGCGCTTTGATAAGAGCGTTGGTGGAGGAGATGGTAAAGAAATAGTTAGCTAGCAAGAGAAGATATTGCTCCCTAGTCACAGGACGTCATAGGAAAACCGAGTCGACCACATGCGGCAACGTAAAATATACACTTGATCACCAATCTTAGTTGTCAAACATTGATCTCTCTGCCTATTGCCTCATGACAGAATACAGAAACGCTTGAGAACACGGCATGGAAAGAACAATCTGGTTGCGCGGCGCTACTGAGAATGGTACTCTTGGGTGTGAGCGACATAACCCATAGTACAAAGCACTACTAAATGGCAGAGACTTCCTTGACAACAATTTTAGAGAATAATAGTCATGGATTGAACCAGACGCGAAACGGGAGGGACGTTGACAGTCCTGTTCACCTTGTCTCGATTTAGAGACATGTTGAGGTGTTAGATGGCAGGCGATATTGAACAACAGAACAAGCCATGAACACGAGACCTGGGTTGCGAACAAGAACACCTTTTTGAACGCCAACCCAACCGGATGACATCGGATGAACTTCGAGAATTCAAATTACTAGCAAGTTGCATTCTGGTTTAGGTACTCGGTGATAGCCGCTCAGGAGGAACGGATCGTAAACAGCCGGAATCTCAAGCAGATACGTGAACAGATTTGCTGTCAAAGGAAGCATGCCACATACGGCTGTCAATCGCGTGAGGTAGCGATTTGTACCAATCCAATCTGCTGGCACCTCTATTACGAGCTGAATTAAGTGTGTTTAGAAGTACGGAGTACCTTTCGTTCCCTTCATTTTGATTGGTCTCGTACCCCTGTCCTGACCTTCCCGCAGTCTTGTACCTCTCAAAGAGATAATCCAATAACGCCCTAAAAATTAGAGACTGATAACCGAAGTAGTGACTGAATCGAAGATTAGTGATTACTACAGTACACAGACCCCTGGCCAGAGTGTTTTTTTCGGACCAGTAAAGTCTTTGACATTCGATTATGCATGTGGGCTCAACGCTCTGCTTTAACAAGCCAAACAACGTTGGGTGAACTTGGAGCCTAGTCGTAGCGCTCTTCTCAAACAAAACTAGAGTCCGCTTTGGCTAATTTGGTAGTAAAGTCGAAGCCTCTGGAGGCCTTGCTTCAAGTCCAATTAGATCGGTACAAATAAGGAGGTGGTATACAGCGCGAAACGCTGCCTTGCGCGTCGATCACAGCCGAATGCAGCGAAGGCACAAGGGGTTTTGGGGCTGGAGTTGATGGGCTCAAGAACAAGCGGTGGTCACGCCACTTGCAACATCTTCCATTGTCTTCAATTAGACAAATATGATATCAAAAAGCTCAATGTATTTGTTAATAGGGATTGCTTTCTTCTGTAGGCACTCTCAAGTGACCTCCTGGGCTTTGAGCTCAATGGTTGTCTTTTATCTCGGCCTCTTCTCAGTTAAAGTTTTACTTTTACTAAAATTACGTCTGACGATTCCTAGCAATACAAACTCCGTACCATAGAACACAGCCACTCAAAAATTGTGGCAGATCCTCTTTAAAGTATCCAACTGCTTATTGACCAGCTTTATGATATTCGAGGTCGCTTTACCGAAAGCCGATCGGAGGATAAACCAGAGAATACTTCGCTAATAGCCCCTCTCCAAGCTTCGATCCCATCGACCACAAGTAAGTCATACACATCTTGCATATCGATCTCAAGCTCGACAGATGAATAAAAATGGTAGAGAGAAAACAACATATATTCATAGGCCAGAGGAAGGGAAGAACCGGCGCGAGGATTAAAAACCCAGTGCTCTTTGCGGACCTGCCGCTAATGTACGGTATTGTCTAATGTTCACTGTTTCCCCAACCCAACCATACTCGACAACTGCACCCCCAAAACTTACCAAGATTCCGTCACTTTCCAATTATGATTTTTAAAAGAGCTACATTTATCACTACTAGTACGCAACAACAAAGAAAATCATCCGAGATCCTTTGTTTGCTTTGTGCTGGCGGTAGGTAGTTGGGTAGTACATCTAAATTTGTCAACGTGTTTCAACCATAATATATTTAGGTTTACAGCTTACCTTAGACGACCTGAAACTAGCGATCGTAAATTCCCATTCTTCTATCAATTTTGCTGCGATGTCGCGGCGGATGTCACTTTCTAGCTGATCAAGAGTATCGTTGACTCTGCCTTCCTGATCGCCTTGTTCGCTCTTTGCTTCGAGGAATTCTAGGAATCTAACATTCACGTCTTCGCAATTGTTCTTGAAACCGTTAACATCTTCTTTTTGGTTCGTCATTCCGACTCCTTATTTTTCGATAATGCTTTCCTGCAGCTTGACCTGGTCCTCGGTGCCCTTAAACATTGGCTCTGATTGCTTCTGTTCTGACCTTAGACTCTAATAATTGCATCCTCAAGGTCATCTCTTTTAATCCGGATACAAAATGGTCGTAATTATATGGCCTCACAGATTGATGTCGTTTCTTACTTGGGGGGTTAGGTGACAAATATTGATCGTCGGCGCTATAAGCTGGTGGAGGTAGACAGGGTGTTGGAGCAGGTCGACCGGATAACTGGACGACTTTTGCACCAGCAACAGGAAATGAATTACAGAAGTAGTTTTGCCAAGGTAACGACTTCATAAGACCCTGTTTGATGACGTTGACGATTGCTGATAAGGTCGATTTGGGTAGCTGAGATGTCTCAGCATAGACGTGGAATGACTTCGCCGTGAAAGATGAACCTTATACATGCTGAGTGAAGGCTACGAGGCGAAGAGGAAAAGATACTGACAGAGTCATAGTTTGCGCTCCCTCTCCAAGCCCCTAAATACATCACGAAGCATTGATCGAGGTGCGCTCAATACTCATTTGATCCTCCGGACCCGACGACCTGTGTTTGGCAATCGAGTAGGTATCCACGTCAAAGAGCTGGCTGGCGTAGATAGAACGAGCAGGAAGAGCAGTCTTAGAAAGAAGGAAGATAGGTGACCGACTGAGGAGCCGACAAGAAACGGAGGTTAAGGCGCGGGTGTGACATCGCCAGAACTTGCTCTTGTCTCTCCAGTGCAAATAAATAACCTCCGGAGGATGGCCATTTGGGTCCTATATTTTATCGTACTGCTTTGAGTGGCATGGCGTCGTGTCATATAGTATTGAAATATGCCCGATATTGAACGCGACGAATGGTTGATATATCTAAATCGTTCCTAAAACAGCCGTCAACTTAGCGCGAAAAGACAATAAGTTAGATGGACAAGGGGTGACAAACTTGAATGTATCGCAGTGGGATCATTACAGTGAACAGAAGAGTCGCAGCTACAGATACGAGACGCAGGAAGAGAGATGCAGGTTATCCTGTGTTCGTCCTCGGGGCTAACCACCAGGCTTTGGATTGGTTTGCCAGGACATAAGGCAAAGGCCAAATCGCGAACCGTGTCGTAATCAGATGACATAACCGAAGAACAGAGCTGAGGGTCTTAACCTTGACGTATGGCCTTCACCGTAATTCTCGCTTCTCAAACATTGTCGGGATATGCGCTCGCGGTGGACTTACGCTCTCTTCTCAGCGGCAGAGGCTGTGGGCTTTTTTTTCTCTCGCTAGCCAAAGACCAGACTGTCGGTAATTCACGACCTAGGTGAGTTGGCGATGTGTATAATGTGAGGCAGCAGTATCCAGGATGCAGGTCGAACGCCTATGGATGGATAAGAAAAGTAAGACGCGGCGTAGAGCCTGTAGGTTGTTGCGCGCGAGCATAAGGCTTTGCAGTACTCGTGTCGAATTCGATAAGATTAGGCTATAAGCTGGTATTCCATTCATGTCTTGCGCGTCTTGGTCTCACTTGGGATGTGTAAGTCCGGCCTTCGGAGCAGTATTGCGGTCCTCAACGGGGCGTTGTGCCGTAAAGACGGAGAACTCGGATCCGAGTGCCGGCATTATTGAAAAGCACTAGCATCTTTACATCGTCGTCTTGGGTGATACTACGCCTCCGGGAAGTGGCGGTTGTATTGACCACATCTTTGCTCAGGAAAAACATGCGAAGTGCTGAAAGTATGTGGATGAGAGACTCGGATCCCTTCTCAAGGTCTTTTTGTTCGAGATCCACCAAAGTAGTGAAGTACGCCTGTGAAGAGCTCGTCTCACGGGATTGGTTTTGATTGCCAAGATGCTAGAGTAGTCTATCTAAGGTTTGCTCTACAATCTCCCCAAAAGTAAGGGAAGCTAGCTTCAGCAAAAACAATTAACACAGTTTTTTTTCTTCCTTCTATTTTCCCATCTCAGCAGTATTATAACCTGACGTCCACATAATTGCCTTCTAGAAGCTGTAGCTCAGCAAAATTAGTGTCGTGTATGGCTCCTTCTTCTAAACATGAAAACCCTCCTCCCTCAAGAGAGCCCAGCTCAACGACGCTGGAGCTTCAGCGTGTTTTGAATCACACTTTTGCTTAGTTTACAGTAAAAAACTAGTATGGACTTGTGTAACAGATGCGGGGCTTTTTATTTATTTGTGCCTTCTTCGAAGTGATCGAGATGGGATGGGATATCGATATGGTTGAGTTTAGGTTCCTCACTTGGAACACGCCTCTCAATCCCCCTCTTCGGCTGGTGTCAACGCAGCTCTGTGACAAAGTGGCTCCACCATCGGTATCATTATTATAATGTGCACTTGCTGGAAGTCAGGTACAGAGAACTTAGTAAGAAACGATGCCACTTGGGTCGGTCGTTTTTCTGGTAGTAGTGGTATCGCATGGTCTCTTAGTGTTAGCTAAAAAAAAAGAGTTGACAGTGGGTCTCAACGGTCTTCAACGGTCGCCACATGGAGCCCCATGTCCAGCGATCTGTCACACTAGCGTGGTACCTCAATATCTGCGAGTCTGCTTGTACATAGCTGTCATGTCTTAGCTCGAGGTCTTGGCTATTATGGCAAAGCAACGAGGTTATTTATGGTTGCGAAAGCTATTGCCCCACTAAGCAGAACCATCAATCTGGACAAGACTGTCAAGACATTCTTTACGCTCCCGTTTTTTTTTTTACCGGCCCTCTTCAGGCAATCACTGGTTTCGCATTTCCGGCCCCGCCCAGGTTGGCTACCAGACATTTCCGAGTCCCGCCCGTGTACTCATCGCCATGTCATACATCACGGAGTAGACAATTACCTGATGTGTTAACAATTGCCGACCTCAGTGGCCTTTACAACAAGGTCTCGGTTAAGAACAAAGGAATTGGAAAGCGGATTCATGGGACAAAGCTCAGCTGTGACGGCAGCGTAGATTCCGAAGACCGTGAGAGGGTCGTTTTCGAGTTGGACATAGCTAGTTGGAGAGCTAGTATTCATGATTACCCTGAGAAGTCGAAACATGACGATTGTTCAATGTATGTCTCCCACGGCTCGTCCGATGGGAATTTGGTATCCAAGTGGACAATAACCAACTGATCGTATCCAGGGGATTTCACTATAAGAGGTCTGATTCCCTCCGCATAAGACGAGGCAGTGGCAGACGATGGCCAAGTTCCATATTCGACCAAGAGTTTGGTTAACACCTCCAATAACCTCGCAGCCATCTGAGGGCGCTTTTCGATATAGTCAAGCTGCTTTGAAACTCCCACAAGCTCCGCAGATTCTATTCCACGCTCTTGGCCACGTCGTCGACTGCAAAAAAGATCGGTGGTAAGGACCAAAGCACCAACAAACAGGTGGAATACCGTACCCTATTTCTCCATAAAATCAGCCAAGTGCGACATGCTGGCCCTGTTCATCCCCCGATGAGAGGAAAGCACCGCTCATGCAGGTCTTAAACTAGCTTCGCGTAAGAAAGTATGAGGCGAGTTATTTGCTCGTCAGGAAAGGTAAGGATGATGCAATACACATCGGAACATGGTGATCAATAGGTTTATCAGAAGTCGCTGTGCGGGAATGAAAGGGTGTGTCTAATCGACCCTTTGAGTTTTCTCTGAATCCGCGAAGTCGATCTTGTAGAATGCTGGAAGGTCATGGAACAATGACTCAATATCTGCATCGAGCGTCAGAGTCAACTCGCATGTTGCTTCTCTTAGGCTGTTGGGCGTTGGATCGGAGTTGCGACCCTTTGACGTTGGATATTATGGTGGTGGCCTCAGAGAGAGGCCGACTCATGGTTTCGAGGCTGCCAAGATCATCGTCGTTGATGTGTTGAGGCAAATCGGTATTGACGATAAGATTGGACGAGATATACGACTCCAGAAGTTCCTTGACTCAATGAGTGACGAATCAGTTAGTTCACAAAGAAGGACTTACCTTCTAATTTGGAAGGAGCCCAATTAGTTGCTGCTAGGTACCACTCAATCCTTCTCTTAATTTCCAGGGTCACTGGGCCAGCCTCTGCTTAACGTGACCCTCGTTTGATGGAAGGTATATCGACTCCATGAAAGCCGAAGATATGAGAGCTAGCGACCGCCCAGCAAGAAAGAGGCGGTACGTAGAAGAAAAAGGCTCGATAAGTTGAATGATGAACCCCAAAAGTATAAGCGCTTGCACGTTCTCACGCGTATAATCCATTGTTCGACGGTGCTGTTCCAGATAATCCATTGCAGATCGGATGTAGATGGCTGGCACCCTCAATTGATCTCTGAGTATTGGCGGAGCCGCATCTAAAATCTCCTCACTTGGCTCGAGGAGTATAGCTATAGCAATAACAGTTAATATTAACTCCAGGCCCCGTGGAGCTGTAGTTATTGAGACATTGATGAATTATGAGCTTCCCCAACAAGAGAGCTAGTATGTGGCTCGTAAATAGTATGCCGAAACTGGCCCAAATACTTGGAATACACTTATAAACAGTGCATTGTTTCCCACTTTGGTGGCCGTTGAATCTGGCGATGCTCGCTGTTCCGCTGCATTTTGTTAACAGCGGATATCGAAATAGACAGAGTATGGATGAGTGCATTTTGCAATGAAACCTTAGCTCCTAAACAAAATTCTGTTAAAGACCCAAGAGTATACCAGAAAGCTATCCTTGGCAGAATATTTACTTGCTTGCATTTGGCCCTCGACAAGCGTAGGCTCAAGACTCCTGTCCGGGCAAGGATGTGGCGTATGCGATGATCAGCTCAACATTGTTATTTCAGACCAGATTAAGCTCGTCTCTAATTGGGGTTTGGAAAAAGATATCTGTAACCTTCTGAGCTGACTGGGGGTAGATTTCAATCAGGTTCAGCCTGGAGAGAATATTGGATAAGCCAGACGAGTCTGCCGTGTCATCAAGAGGCCTTTTGGCCCCTCGGCTTGGGAGTGGTCTCGATTGGTCTTGGCACTCGGGTGATCGAGTATTGCAATTGGCGCATGGCTTCTGTCGATCTCATTTTAGTTTCCGCTGGCGGCATGGAAGGGATGTGTTCCTGTGCAGACTTGAGCGCCATTGAAACTGAAACCACAAAGGTAAGATGGATTGTCGGACGTCAGATCCGTGGAGCGTGAGATTTTGGAATGGAAGTCTAATGACAAGTACGATTGGCCGCTGAAGAGACGGACGTAGATGTTCCGTCCAGTCCGCGGATCCGAAGCGTCCAAGTTATTGAGGTTCTGCAATCTAGGAAACCACAATGCACGCTTTCATAACAAAAGAAACCAGGTCAATCTTTTATAAGAATACAGCATACCTAGCTGGATGTTATTGAGCATAATATCAAGTCTCTCATCGTCAACTTCTCGTCATAACGCCAAAACAGCTATCTACCAACCACATTAAATATCCATCTTCGTCATGTCTCACTTGGATTTCAAAGCTGTAGCTACCGCTGCCGACTTTCAGAATTTCCTCATAGCGCCCACTCTAGATGAACAAGCCAGCACCGCTCTCTCACATCTCAGCCCCAAGTGATTGATGGTTGTCTTCAGCCCACAGCTCGATTCTTGTTCGTGATCACCTATGTATGGATATTTGGACAATAAAGAATATGTTACCATTGTCCGGAAGTATTGCTGCTTCTTCTTCTCTAGGCCCTTGCTTGATTTGTGGTATCGCAGTTCCTCGCGACTGATGGACGGAGCGAGGTGCCTCATTGGCGTCACTTTCGCGAGCGTGAGAGAAGGCGCGGCACAAACGGAATAGGATCTACTTCCATTTGTCAGACGAGGTGTAAAGTTGGTCTGCCAAGACGAATACTTGATATATAACTTCAGTATGACAGTAAATTCCCACTTCACAGCGGGGACAATCACATTCTTGGACAGCATATTGTCGTCAGCTTGAGCAGATTAGACGAGTGCGAGACTTAGTGAATACTGAGCCTTGATTGCTCGACTATGAAGAGGCTGACAGATGGACAGCATCGTCATCTTCAATTTGGAACCGTCACATGTCGGACTCTGGCGGTAAAGTCTGGATCCGGTATCTGCGCTCGTATTGGTCTCCGAGCGAATCGAGCGACCCGTTACATCTAAGTCGATGTAGAGAATCCTTCAAGGCGCGTGGGCTCGCATAGTTCACGCATAAGTGCTTAGGTTTCCCACTACCTGACCGCCGACGCGGTAAACGACTTCTCAGCAGCCTCGGTCTCGACAGCAGCGATTTATCACTGAGTAAAGCCATTGAATCTTCTCGTCGTAAGATGCTGGGTCTTGTTCATCAGAAGAATCAGTCTCTACGCTCAAGCCGCGCATGCCCGGCGCTGGTGTGTCCCGGCAGAGCTTGTCTCTCTTGGCTGCTGGATGGACTCGCACCATTTTAAGCATTGATAGAAGTGACGAGAAAGGTGTTGGCTGGCAGGGAATGGGGCTGGAATGGATCAACATGGAGAGGATGGCGATAGATGATGATATTTATATTGAAAGAGGAAGAAATGGGATCATACAGGTTATGCACCTAAAATAGGCTGGCTGTACTCATCAATCAATGTCCAAGTTGGAATAGCGACCTGACCATTCAAAATGGAGGATCTAAGCAGGAAGGGGAGGCACCTCGGTGCCCAACTGGCAAAAGATTGATTTCCTGGGTGGGTGGTAGAACGGGAAGAGCGGATCCCAATTGGCAGTAGAATCAGCTGAATTCTTTTGAAGATCGTTGCCTCAGAAGCGAGCGTGGCCTTTAATAGCCTCTCCGTAGAGAGCTTGGCATTAAATAATATTTGCGAGTAGCGGGGCCTTCTGCTGCGGACGATGTTAACCTTTGCTGTTTCAGGCGACATCAAGTCAGCCCGTGAATTGAGGAGCGCTGCTATTTCTAGATGGCATCAACCCTCAACCTTGGTGCTGGACTCCATCTGAGGAAAAGCAACATAAAAATTGGAGTTTGAGATGGATAGAATCGGATGACTTGATTCTCGGGCTGGCCGACTTCGGAAGCTGGCTGGTGCTCAGGTTATGGAGCTGGCGACAACCTCAGAATCGGCATGGAGGAAGAGGGAGAGAAGTGCACTGTGCTTGGAATGAGGTTGGATAACCTGATATTTCGCACGCTTTGATCGCTGCATCTTATGTTGATACAAACTGTTATTAAAACACAGGGCAGAGCTAAAGGGCCTTAATTGAGTGATTGAATTGAGGTTCAGGGTATTTATAGAGTCCTTACTTAATCTCTCAAGAAGATGGATCAAGGCCACATATGTGAAAGACAGTTGTTTTTTTACACGATCAGGCATCATAAAGTTCAGGGTAACTTACGTTATGTCATTTATAAGCTACTTGAGTAGCATACCCTCTTGACAGCGAGTGCCCGCTCCTTGGCCTGGAGACCATCTTGAAATCATCAAGAACGAGAGCTGATTTTGAAGAATGTCCTTCTGTATCTCAAGCTTTTCTTGGATCTCGTGAGTGCACGACTTCCCTAACCGGTATTGTGCGGGATCGTTTCTCTTACCACCGCTCTCCGAGGTCAAGCCCAATTCGGCACCGGGAAGAGATCATGTTCTTTCAAGTGTTCACCGATCGCCCAAGAGAACGTATTTGGCGACCAACTTAGCAACTTAGCAATTATGCTGAAGTTAGCCAATGCGAATTGATAAACAGCGAGGCCACGCCTGGGAACGGATAGGCCCGGATATTGGCGGGGCATCTCGATGTCTGAGTGTCGAAACGATTGAAGACTCCCGAGGTCTCAAGAAATGGTAAGATAAGGTTCATGCAGAACCTGAATCAATGGTTGATACATAATTAATATTTCTCCTAACCTATACGACATCAGTTCTCGACTTCCGACTTCACTGTGTTTGACCAGTGTCTTGATTGGTTGTACTTTATTCTCATGTATCACTGCGTTGACGTTTGTTGTCGTTGAACCTTGATCGCGTACCACCTCACGCTTCTTGAGGCTGTTGACGCGCATGTAGTACGACGAACCTCGTACTAGACGATACCTTTCTTGTATCAGAGTAGGTACTAGACAGGAGGCCCCATTTTCCGGACTCGACTGATGACGGTTGCTGCGTCTACATCTTGACCTCCATTCAGGCTAACGTTTGGAGTAAACCTAGGTACTACCCACTAATATTCGGTTATCAGGCACTAATGCTCGATTATCAGACACTACGATTCGGTCACCAGTCACTAATTTTCAGGTGCCAGCCTCGGGCGCAACCTATCCCGCGTTTACCGAGACCACGGCTGACTTCGCTCCTCCAGGCAGAAGAGTTTGATCCGCCTTGCTACCTTTCACTTAGTAAAAGTGACTATTAGGTAGGTATAAACTCATCTCCTTTTTCTCAATTCCGTATACGCATGTTCTTTTATATAAGGGTTCTCTTGTCTATGTGATCACAGAATATTCTCCATTCTCTAGAAGGTTTCATCACCTGTCTTGAAGTCTGGCTACGTAACCATCGCCTTACGTCTTGTCCGACAGTCAATAGTAAATCTAAATATTGCTCATATCTACCTATAGATCATAATGCCGGCTACCTAATCCCAATGGTAAAGAACTGTAAGCGACCACTATTCTATATACCAACACACCAGTGCGCAGCTTCCTGGTAACTCACTAGAACACAACATATTAAATCCGGCAAAGGAAATAAAGCTTTAAGTCTTGATAGGTATTGAATACTACATTGAGTACTAATAGTTGTCGCCGCAAGGCGGCTTGTTGGGGTCCTGGCAGCGGCTGATAGCTTGCATTGTCACCTCGTCTTATACGGACATCTCATTAGCAATGCTCTTCCAAAAATTAGATGGATCTCTATGTATATAACTCTACCAATAATTCTCTATCACTGCAAGAATATGTATCCGAGACAAAGAGTTCGTTGAACATTCACTACAGCCAGGGTCATCTGCCTCTAGGTAGACGAAGTCGGTATTTTTCTTTATCTTGCCATACAACGACTTGGTTATAACTCAATGGGAATTATCATAAATACCATCTTACTCATAGAAGGCCACCGAAGGCCAATCTCGACATCCAATAGACAGAATTAGTTGCTCATCGAGCTCGTTCAGTTACTTCCCAGGCCCTTTACCAACCTAATCTATATCTCAATAGCTGGTAAAGTCGCAGTATAGTCTCTTCCCAAGCCCGAAAGACAACTTGGAAACGGCCCGATGCGCCATAGATGGAGACGCCGAGAACTCGATCCTAGAAGTCGGCTCGAAGGCACGGCGAGTGAAGTGATCTTGATCCTACTGAGCGTCTTATAAGTAAGGTTGGTTCGGTTGAAAGTCTTCTAGATATCTCCGATGGTAGAACAGATGCCAACGAACTGGATGGCTGAACACCGGGTTGAAGTCGTGTCAGTAAGTACCAGAACAAACCTCACGGCGAAGACAGTTTTGGTACCTCGATGATACAATTGGATGAGGCGGCATGAGAGGTGCAATGCAAGAGCTTGTGTTTGAAACAGAAAGCAGACTTACCAAGACCTAGGCTCATTTGGCATGATGTTGACCAACCTCAGGCGCTGGCCAAGAGGCGGTTAGCGAGGATTCATCGATGGCTAACAAGGTCCAATATGCTAGCAATAGGTCAAATGATTCGTAGTAGCGGGCCCCAAGGCCCTTTTCTATACATAATGAGGGCCCGTCCTCTCAGTTCACTCACTAAACAACTCTTCTCGGGGCTGGCGAGGTTTAGATATGCTTGTGGCAGAGCGACGCAAGTGAAAGCGAAGCTAGAGTGTGGAAATGGATATACGGATATCGGTATCAGGGTACTGAGTGCAAAGAGCGCTAGACTTGGAAGACGGTCGTTTCAGGCTAGTCAACTCTGAACAGTTTCGGGCAAAATGACACAACTTGTGGGTACACGGAGCGCCGTTTGCTTGGGACGATGGAGTCAGAGTTTCTCGCCGAAGACATGCTTTGCACGTCGTCACAACTTCGCTCTCGGGTGAGGCAGGGCAATCAAGGTCTTTCACTGCCACTCCTTCCTTTACATTTGCTCGGTCTAAGACGGATCCCAAGCCCGCTGTCAGAAGTGTTCTCGCTTAGCCAAGTGTGCAACGTCGAGTCGAGGCCGTCGACTGTCGCCGGGAGGTGTATAAACAGACCTCCAACGGTGCACTGAGCCCTGATTATAACGAAGGAGTAGGGAAAGCTATGATGTTGTTATCGTATAGGCTCGGGACGTGAAGCTGGCGTGGGAAGCCATTGTCGTTCATGGGCTAGGGAGACGCATGGGATTGCAGCATAGCGGGCTAATATCGTTCTGCTTCATCAGACCCAGCCAGTGAATGGTGAGCCAAGCCATGTGCTCAACAATAATGTCGCGAGCTCAATACCGCCTCCACCCAAGCTTGCCTTGGCCAAGACGTTGTGCAGTCATCCTAAGGGCTCTTGTCTGCATCATTTGGCTCTTGGTTGGCAAAACTATAGGCGGCCCTTTCTTGGTTAGTCTTCGGGAATACGATCGAGTGAGCGGCCAAGAAAAGGTGGTTGTAGTGGTCGTCGAATGGTTCGACGTGTCGCGATTGTGAGGGTTTCATGTTGAGGGCGCGTATCAATATCACGTTGCGTATCGTAGATACCGGGGGCATTGTCGATAGCGACACCCAGGCTGGGCTGAGATTGCGGTACTAGGAGCCTTGATCAAATCAGTATAATGACATTGTGATTGATATTGGGACACAAAACTGGAGCTTGAGTTATCCGAAGACCTTGGTGATTACCCTTCTAGGGCGCGTTGGAAAACGTGAGACCCGTGGGCGAGGCTCAGTTTTTGGCGAATATATCGCATCTTGCGTTGTGAATAGTGTACATGTACCAGAACTGTATCTTATTAGTACAACGGCCGGACGGCAGACTAGATCGGGTCTGAATATTCGGCCCCTGACGTCGGCGATCATGGCCGGGGAAACGTCCAGGCCCATATCCAATGATTGAAACAAACTGTCAACACAATCAACGTCTCAATTGCCATCGGCATGTTATCATTTTGCAATGCCAACCGTCTCTACGCGACGTGTCCGACGCTTGTCTTTTACCTACCTTACGTCCTAGCCGCTTCCTATATTCCACCCCCCTCGTCTCAAACCCTCTCGCGAGCCGCTTCTTTGACTACAAGGTCCGACCAAAAACATACGGAGTGTCCCAGTTTACACCAGCCGAACCTTTGCGGTGTAATCGGTCCAAAACACTCTATAATCGACTTGATCCAAGGTGGCTCTTCTAACGGTAGCCATTTTCTTGACCTTGACATAATGGCCTCAGTGTGACCTCTCAACACCGCTGTAAGTGTTGCAGAATTCTTCTCAAATGGGGTCAGTGTCCCGCATCAATAGCCCAAGCACTCGCCTAGTGAACTATTGATAGAAAAACCCATACGTGCGCATTCACCATCGCTGAAATACCCAAGCTGCAACCATCGTCGGTCGAATGTCAAGGCGTTGACCGCCGGAATCTGTCACCTTCAAAAACACGCGCTGACATGCATTCTCTATTCCAGGTTTGGGTGCGTATATACAAAGAATCTTTGCTTAGTATCTCGAGAAGATAGATCAAGGTCACACGTCTAAAAGACAGAATTTTCTTTTGTTTGTGTTTTACACAATAGGGTATCATGTCTGATACCTCGAAAGAAACGGTCCCAAGTGCTGAATCTCAAGCATAACTGTAAGAATGAGGGTGAGGTAGTGGGGAACTTCCACAAAATCTTGCGAGTAAGATGTATCTTGAACATTGATAACATCGACGAGACCTTAAGAGTGCGCGATAGGGTGGCTGGCCTTCCGGTGCGCTCATGTACTCGCAGATTTGTCGGAAACTTCTGGCCACTGCTGTCTATGGCCGAACAGACCGTCATAAGCAACACTGTGCCATACTTCCATGATTCTCAATCAACAACCCCCAGTATGAATTCGGCACTGTGTTTGAGGGGCAAGTGTCCTTGTTCCAAGTCACTCGCTGAGCCGGCTATTGTCTAAGGAGGGCCTCGTGTTCAGCAAGTTTGGCATAGTGAGGCCGCCGACCCTGCCCAAGTTATAGCTGGAATGCGCACAAAGAGGTGTTGTTTTTCAAGAGATTTATGGCAAGCTGACGTTGTCGGTGGAGCCATTGATGAGCATAAATACTGGCAAGACGATAAAGTAAGTCATCTACACTACGCGGAGAACTTCGGCGATCCCACAGACAGAGACCTCCAGAGGCGCCCAAAAGGATCGCCATTCAAGCAATGACGATTACCAACTTCCTATCGCTTCGAGTTTCTTAAAGTGCGAGGTGGTCGACTTCGAGAGGTTAAAAGGAGGAACCCGAGAGCCCGGAGCCCGGTCTGCGCATGTGCGTTGGTTAGGAAAGATAGCCTACCACCCTCTTAACAATAACAGACTCGGCTCTGGGAATATCTATCGATTGCGTTGTTGTGTGTCATAATAACTATGGTTGGACTTCATTTCTGGGTCTATTGTCTTGAGGTACGGCGAAGTTATTGACCAGCGGTAGCGCTGAGCATTACCCCATCAAGCGGACCTGATCCGACACAATGCGACATTGTCAAAACTCAAAAGCCATATTACTGTCCCTCGTTCTATATGCATGTTGAGTCGGGTTCGTCTTATCAGAAAGTACGTTGATCGTGCGGGGCGGCAGTCGTAAGGAGCCCGGCGATGTTGCTAGTAACGTTGGCTTACATCTGGGCAATGTTAACAAGATGACGCTGCTACTGTAGATATCGACGCTAGTTGCTTGGATAGTGTAGGGGGCTCATTACTCGTGTTGCTGGTTCAAGGCAGGGCCACGCTGTATTAGAAGAAGAATGTCCGGTCGCGCCTAACATGGTGATCATCTGCATTGGTTATTAGCACTGCTGACATTGATACAGCGTCCTCGTTTCTGGGAGGCACGGTATCGCAAGATATGGCATTGGCACTATATTGATAGTTGTTATACGGTACAGACGAGAGTATGTGCTGTGTTGGACTTGTAGAGAAATGGACCAGCGACGTCTGCAGTCATTGGGCGAGGGAGCACACAGACGAAACACCTTTCCATCCAGTGCTGAACAACTGTTGCAGCATATAACCGACGGCGAGTTTGATTAGCCCTATGGCAAACCATCGCTCCATAGTAAATCAGTCGAGTTTCTTCACTGGCAGTTTGCCGATACACCATTTCCCTAAATCTAGCTTGCAGCCTACACACCCAAGATGGAAACGCACATTGCTACTAAGTGTGCTTGGGCACAAGGCAGATTCGAGAAGGTCGGCTCGAATGAGGAGAAAGAACTAGAAGATGTTCACTCATTCCTTGTTCATGGCATATGAGGCTCGTTGGTGGAGGAGTTGGTCTCAAAGGTCTGTGCGATCCACACAACTATGAACCACTATGGTCACCGAACTTCGCATTGTCAACATAATTGAAACCAACGCTTTTAGGATTCTCTGCATCTGGTAATCGCCATTTAGCGAGTCAATCTCGCGCGCGAGTGCAGGTGCACAAACAATCGGGTAGTGACTTCAGTAGCTTCAGAACTTGCTCGTAGAGGATTGCTGTTAGGCCGCGCCGATGGAAATCGAGGTTCCACAGCTTCAATACAGTTTCACAGCCTACTCGTGGTATATTTGAGCCCTTCGTCTTTGACCTGCCCTCTTATAACCTGATGGCTGTGTTTTCGAGTGCCTAAATACGGAATGGGAGATGGTAAGGCGCTGCATCGGTGCAGGTACTTGGCTCCATTAGAGTCTTACATACCGCAGAAATAGTGACATAGTCCTTTTCAAGTCTGATTCCCTTGCATTTAGCTGAGTAACACAAGGCTGAGTGTTAGCGCAAAGCAGCGCCCGTAGACGGCGCCGCGGATGTTCCTTTGCAGGTCAGATACCCAAAGAGTACGTCTATTAACCACATTTTCCCTTCGTCTTGTACATGCAGATTGTTGAGCCACTTCGTGTCGCACGAAATACATCTCAGCCTCCGATCACCCCACACACAGTGTTTATTAAATCACATTCTCCGTATAATCTTATGTGAAGTCAATGTGTGAGTATTAGTAAACTAGCCGGTATTATATGATATCTGGTTGAGTTGCGTGGGTAGTATATGCAAAATGCAAAGTAGTACTATGAGCCGTTTATCCTGTCGCAAAGAGAACCTCGTTTATATTATCACCCAGCCCCGCTCCAGTATATGTAGATCATAGTTATACTGTATTCTTGGTTGAGAACTTTTTAAAATCTCACCGAAACTTTCGGGTATCACATAGGCTTTCGGATAATGATCAAGTGTAACACACTCTCCTGCCTCAAGGTGGCGTCTAGGCTCGCCTTTCAAGTAATCGCATAAGCTACAGATCAAAGTATAAGAACCTGCAGTCTCTTCCAAACAATTTTTGACTCTACGATCAAATAATCTGCTTCCTAATTACACAATTCTTTCTCCCCTGTACAACCACCATATCCACAACACACAACATGGCTGCGTTGTTTTCTATTGAGGATATCTTTAAAGCCTTGAAGGAAAAATCTCCAGAGACTACCATGACCTTTGAAAAAGCCATCGACTCCAACAACATCCTACTCAGCCTTGATAAAGCTGACCTCCACATCCCTCCCATCGTTGTGTGCTGTGGTTGCCTTTGTAAGTTAACCTCTGTTATCTTTTCCTCTTGACCACGAATTCACACCGCATTAGGCAAATCCTACGGCTTCTCCTGCGCTTGCACTGGCAGTGGTTGCTATTCTGGAATGGAGGCTAAGATCTGGATCGAAGACGGCAACGCTCGTCATGATCTTGAGGCTCGTCGCATTGAGCCTGACGACAGGAAGCCCGCCTTATTACCTGCGTCATCTGACTGGCAGACGCATGACATTAAGGCCGAGGGGCACGACTTTAAAGAAGTTCTCATTGCCAAGATCACGCCCCATTACCGCGTAATGGCTTGTCGTTTCAACGAAAAAATGGTACTGTGGCTACGTGACCAGACGGTTGCAGCGAACATTGTAGACTCTCTTGAAGATCACTTTATCGATACGAACAAGGAGGTTGAGATCCTTGTAAACAAGTTGGTTGTTGAAATCACTGCGCGGATTTTGAGCCTGCCCAGTCTCGAAAGGAACAATCGGGAAGCAATTGCCAAAGGTGCGTTGCTCGCGGCCCTTAATAGGATGGGATAGGGCTAGAGATTCTCAAGTATGCAGTCATGGCTGCGCTGTCAGTTCCTGGTGGTAACTTACTTAGCTAGCTAGATGAATCTTTCTAGTGAAGATCCGATAATATTTTAGCTCTCTCCTGTACCTCCTTCTGTTGATATTGAACTCGAAGATGGAACAATCGAGGATACGGTGATATCGCTTCCTATCACGTAAGGTCTCAATCAAATTATGTTATTACTATACAGATCTTTGTTATAATGAAATTCCCATTGTAATTACCTTTTGTCATACTATATTTTCATTGGTGACAATCTCTCAATCCAAGAAATAAATTAGTATTAATTGCGCTATCAGACATCCAAATTGGAAACCAGTATGCGAAAAAAAAAATATCGAAACAGAGAAAGGCCATCCACATTATTGTATGCGAAGTAGCACCTGAAAGGATCATAATCAAGCTTGAGAACCAAGAATACAGTTCAGCTTACAATAAGAACAAATTTCTCCTGATAGATGGAATATAGCCACAAGGTTATGGCCCTGCAGCGGTGCGACGATAATTTGTTAATAGTCTTTGCTAATAGCTATACACGAGAATACAAAGCTGACACGTAATTTTGGTGTTTCCACGTGCCAATAGAAAATGACTTGAAGATCAAAAGGAAACGGGGCATTAAAGGACACTTGAGGACCTATTCTAAGACTTTACCGACCACAAGCTTGAATCTAGTAATGAGACACCGAGATTATTACTCACGGAAGCTTTCTACTAGAGTATAACTCACAGATCAATCACATACTATGGCCAGTTTCCTTTATGCAAATCGATCCCGACATCTGAAGACTTGCATATACACGCGCACAGGTCAAGATTTCTTCCTTCGATTCCCCAACTAATGCAAGTCAAACCTGGTTGTAGAACTTTCGATCATGCAAGGAGATAACACTAGTGGTCCTCTAAACACTCAGTGGGCTCTTATTACAGTCACGTCCCAGAAACTGCCGTTGACTAAACCCGGGGCATAGTACCTTGTATTATCCCCCTGAATGTGGCTAGTTCTGCTTCTAGTTGAGTATGGCGTTGGATGAAGTCGAGAAATTTACTGACATTCAGCAGAGCTCCTCCATCTAATAAGGGAGGGTTATAGATCCTTGGAACCTAGGGCCAGAGGTATGGATTATCTATACGATCGCCTTGAGCTGGAAAGACATGATTCACCTGGCCTTTAAGAAAAAGCAGCTGAATCGTTTATTGACCATCAACACAACGAAGTAGGTCCATGGCAGCTGGGAATCTGCTGTCACCGCATCGTCAGAGCTCTCGATAAAAACTGCCTATAACAGTCTCGATGGAGATCACCCCCGACTTGCTGGGATATCTCCAATAATTAAAGAAGGGTAATAAAGCTGGGAACTAACAAGACTCGGAGAAACTTACAGTTCTTCCAAATCGATGGCACGTCGCTTATTCAGTCAGAAGAGCCCTGATACAAGCTACTTGAGGAGAAAATCACGTGGGTTTAGTTAGCATTCCACAAATCTTATCTATTTGTGCTCTCGCGACTAAAAACGTACTTTCGGTATCGGTTGGCATCTTCGGGTTTATATTCAAAGGTTAGCTTTCTTCAGCGAGCGTATACTAGTGAGCTTGTCGTGAAAATTAGGGTTGACCACAGACCTAGGCATCTCGGTTGTAGGATTAGAAAAGAGCTTTGCGATGTCTTCCTGCGAGTTTATAGCGATTCTAACAGCTCTTAACGGCTTAGTGTTAGTGGGAAGTGCGAGATCTGGACCTTGGGAGATTCGAAGATCGAACTTGACGAGTCAGTCGATGAGGCGCGCGAACATCTGCTCCGCTCCGCACGTTCTCATCGATGAGACGCAACGCCGGGCTTGATTCCAGCAACTGCTTCTGCTTGAGAGATGACGGGCAGAACCAACAGTCTCAGACTTTAGCGGGCCATGCGCGGATTGTTACCGGGGGCGATAATAAGAACCTACCGCCCCCCAAGTAGAACCTTCAGCAAACTCTCTTTCAGCTACAAGTTCTGTTTGATAGCAGAGTCGAGTAATGATGATTTAAGCTATATCTATTCTTGTGTTTGCTGATAATGGTGGACCCCGCTAGGTAGTGATGTTGCTTGAACTCACCTGTTGTTTGATGACGAGATACGGATTTTTGCTTTGTATGAACCTTTTGTCATATTATGTCGTTAATACACTACGTGGACAATCTTGAGGGCTTCATTTTTTGTGTTCAAGAACGCTTCTAGAGTGGCCTCTTATTATACAGCCCAACCGTTGCTATGCTGCCCGATTTGAAGACATCGAGTCTGGGAATACTTCTCTCATTTCACAACTATAAACCACCGATAAGCATGATAATTAATGTTCGCTAGTCATGTCTAAGGGGGCAGATTATTAAATGTTTGAAAACGTCCACGGCCGCTGTTGTTACCGTTACTGATAAACCAGAGTAGACCTGGTCACGAAAGTTTGTGAGACGGAGTTCGAGTTATTGGCGAGCAATGCAGTTTTGGGCAACCAGCTTGAAGGAAACCACGAGATGCGAAGCGCCTAGCCACATGTTCTAGGTTTCAATAATCCCCTTTCTCTTGATCTGACAACGCTCCACCTAAAGGTACCCGATTTGCTACCAGTCGCCAATATGTTTAAGTTCAACACAACGACAAAGCCTGCCGTGTCGAGCATTCAATACCCTTCATCAAAGAAATTCCCGGTATCAAACAGGCTATTTTCGTCTGCCTCAGGATTAGTGACATGGTCGTTTGCGCCTAGTTTAAGTGAGCCACCAATCCGAGCGGTCGCAACACCCTGACCAGCCATTCGCCAATAAGCCTATCACATACCGGGTTTTTCCCAGAGCATTGCTTATACACTGCGATCTCAGCTTTGCATAACGCGACAGAACAGGTTGGGGTAGTCATATCCTTCTTCCTATTCCACAATATATTGTCTAATAACTATGGCGCAAAGGCTTGGAGTTTAGTGTCGTTAGATAAGCTTTAAATCCGGCTGAGACGTCATCGAGCTACTAGCAAACGGAGAGGTTCTTTAATAATGCCTTCCAGGAGAGTAATTAAGCTCAGATCGCACTTCGAATCTGTTTTTCACCCGTCCCGTCCCCAGGTCACTCGAAGTTTCCCATGACTCAGAGATTTCAGCAAGGATATAATGGTAAGGGTAGAGAATTGAGTAAGATTTTGACTTGGCCTGGCCAGTGCAACAACTCGACCGGATGCATATTTACGGTCAAGAAGTCTTTTCTATTGACGTATCCGAGCTGGTTCCAGAGTGATAGAGGCCTTGTCATAGTGGTGATTCTGGCCTCGTCACCCTGATGGCTCGATTGGTGCATGACCGGTGACGGTAGGCTAAGACCGAATGTTCTGGTGCGCTTCTATCGGCAGATTCTCATATCCTACAGCGTTGGCTATCAATCGATTCTTGCCCTCATATCGGGTTTTTTCCCTCGAGGACCAGAGGGTGCTACAAGTCATCGACGACAGGGTCGCTCACTTGACGCTACCACGGAGGGTACTGGTGATCTCGACCTATCATGCCGCAGAATCAAGATACCCTGGAGAAATGAAAGATAGTGCGCCAAGCAGGAGTGGCCGTCTATCCCCTTTGCCAAAATATCCGGCAGCTGTTCATATCAACCGAGTCTATCGGAACCCGAATGCACGTAAAGGGCTCCATAGGGGCTGAGCCGCTTATTACTCCGGTCCAGGCACGTCAGGGTTCAATGTCGGCTCCCAGCCTGACTGGATAGTCCGACGATCTTTGGTACCTCGCACACCGACCCTGGTTGATCTTTTTCCTTGACATCCGGGCTTGAAGCCTGGACTCGTCTTCGGGCCTATTGGATGAACAAACCTACCAGATGCACCGTTATTAACACACAGTCTGGATTTTCCAATAAAGCCGCCAGTAAGTTTCAGTGGCTGTGACTGCACTGTCACCGCAGGTGAGCTTCATCCGAACTAGACGCCGGGGCTTAAAGTGCTTGCATTAATGCCGTAGCTTGAGTGGGCACCTAAACGTCAGTATGCGGAGCTGCATCGGCGGTTCTCTTTTTCATCGCTTTTCCCGGCTCGTTGATCGTCATACCATTTAAATTCAGCACTGGTTACACAGTTGTTTCCAATATCGTCCACTCTTCTAAGAGGATCAACGTGAGGGGCAACGCATGGTATGCTGGCCCATGTTCGATTCAGCCCATAGCGAAGAGCCAGATAAGCTTTTCCCAGAGAGTTGGGAGTTTGAAGGATTGCGAAGTTTTTCTTCGTTTCATGGGCCAATCGTGAGTTAGGTGGAAGCCTATGGCATGCTTAACGACAGGTGTCATCTGCTGGTTTGAGTCCAAAATGCAGGACGGGTGTAGGAGCAAGAGATCCGGACAATCGGAGTACGGAGAGTCTTTCTGGATGAGCTTGACATTCTCAAAGGCGCATTGTGGCTGACGTCTTGTTGGCGCCTGTTGTTGCCTTGTCTCGTTTGAGAAGAATGGGCGCACGCGTAGTCTGTTCTCTGTGTTCAAGCTGAGAAACTTGGTCACACTGTCTCTCGCTCCCCAGGACTAGCTGTTTGCCGCGAACTGAGGAAGACTTTATAGGTCCCTGCTTCTTCGAACAATCCGCAATACAGCGCGGCACGAGACGACATGCCACGCAAAAGGACCCTTGTCAATTACTACACCCCCACGAGGAGCCACAGGCACCCGGGCCATGTGTCTTGGATTGTATAGATATTGAGTTCTAATGCCTCTAAGAAAGGGAAGAAAACGTGCTCTTTGTTGTTGTTGAAACAGGCCTTTCTCTGGGCGATGTTGTAGACTAGACTCTTCATAGTTTATCGCTCAAATAATCCACAATAGTGAAGCTATATATCATCGAACAACCGGCATCTGCAATCAAAGACCAACCATTTCGCCCGATCTTCGCCTGCCAATTTTGTCCACTCACCCCTGCGACATTCCAACGGTAATTCTTCAGATGCTATGTCGAGCTTCCCCAATCACACAATCAGCTGACAGTAGCACCGATCAGCTGGATAACCTAGAGGCGAGATCGTGTTCCTGTTGTCGTCCTAGCAGGAAACTTGAGCATATATGACCAACTTCTCAATAAAGAGGGTTTATGTCGCTGTGGCGGCCGGGCTTTGCGTATCTAATATTGCTCTTCTGCCTCACACCACGCGCGTAGAATAGCGTTGTTTCCGCCTCAATAGAGATGAAGTTCTCGCAAGTTGCTACCAATCTTGACGGTAGTCGCGGGGCATAAATCTGGTCGTTTCTAGTCCCAAACTTCCACCCTGGCGCCTATGAGGGCTTTCTCTATGGTCTTATTGCTGGGGCAATTTGAACCTGTATCGTCGACGGTAGTGTTCGAAATTCGCTTGACTTGTTTGTGCGGTACTAGCCCGAGAATGTTCTGCGTTGCGTCGTCGCGGCTCTCTTTTGTAAGTTAACTAACGCTTTTGTCTCGCTTGAATATGATATTGGCAATCGATACATACTTCAACGTTGCTTCAAAGTTATAACCATTTCATCGTTTTTCAAACTCCTCTTATGTCACACCCGTTAATCGGGCTGGCATTGCATTTAGTCGCTGTGCCTCCTCGCATGACATTATCCTCATACTCGCAAGCATCAATTCATCCTCGATTTTCTTGGGTGCATCTGCGATACCAGGACATCCTGAACTTGTGCTGCTTGCCGCGTCTGGCTCTCTGATTCTAATAAATATGGTATTGGTACACTGGGCGCTTTATGTATTTGTCATTTCAAGGACTAACAGCCTGCGAACAATCAGTACTTTGACAACGGCGATACATTGAGCTATGCACATGGAGTACTTAACAGCCAAGTGAAGAGGTGTCTGTCCATGGACATCCTGAGCGCACAATATTGTACTAAGCGCAGGGCAACAAGAGCTAGAACTAGCTTCTCGTTAGAAAGAAGGATTCTGCTACCGAGTGCCTCATGCAAGAAAGTGCTTCGTAACCGGAACTGGGACCATTGGTTCTGCTTTCTTCAAGAGTTGGGCGAACTTTCTCAACAGTCTGATCCTTAATTGGAGGCCTGGAAACGGCAATGAGGAAACGATGGCTACTGCATTCAACAGCTGTGTGCAGCGGCATGTTGTCATTATCGTCGATCTCCAGATACAGCTTCAGACCCTTAGGATGTAAGACGATGCTGGCCACCAACTTCTGCACTGCAAAGCCTACCCAACCGCCGACCTCGAAGCGAGAAAGTGAATAACGTTCTGACCGCGCAGCAGTGATGACGAAGAAACGTTCAATGTAAAGAATAAAAGCATGAGTGACTGGCAGCGACCCCTTATTAAAGAGCGTCTCACCAGAGCCACTGTGATTCAAGGCTTCCTCCTCGATGTCATCCATGGACAGCTGAGTCCGACTGCCTAGACCCCTCCGGCTACCCTGATGGTATTCAAGTGCCGGCTGGAGCGAATGAAGCATATTAGATGACTTGTTCTTACTCGGATAGATATTGAGTTCTTCCCCAAGGAACCCGGGGTTACAGCTCCCACAGCTCTAGCCATTAGACTTGACGATCTTTCGCGGATTAATTCAACGGTAGATCATAAAGAGGTCATAAATTCCGGAAAGATAAGCCTTGGTCTCAGGAGGTTCGGTTGCGCAAGCCAGCGGGGAGACATCTCTGGAAAAAGTCAGAGGTTGTGACATTCGTGACGCTACCACCGTCACTGGGGGGACGCACTTGGACAAGGGTATCAATGCCGGGCACCATACTGCCTGTGGATGGACTTTACTGGAGAACAATACACAGGCACTTGGTCTCCCGTATGCATTCACTGTATCAGTCCTTATTCAACGCGATGACGACAAGACACTTTAAAGCCGTTGTGAGTTTGTCAGTCCGGCGCAATAAAAGGATAACTGTGGACGCAATGTTCAATCAGATCTCTATTGCTAATCCGGTGCTTTTTAATCCTGCAGTTAATCGGTTAAGCAAAGCCCCTTCGAAAGAACACAGGAAAACCAAGCGAAAAGATAGTAGTAAGAGAGCAGTGAAGCTGATGGTTCAGAAGTGTGCAAGGAAAGAGCTTGGAAAGTGGCAGGCGGAAATGGAAGCGAGTATTATTTCTCAGTGGTAATGAGAGGAGAAGGAAGTTTTTGGAACCACACTAGGCCGGCAGATCAAGCCGTCTATAGATCCATATTTTTGGTTTCGAATAGCTCATGGTGAGTCACCCAAGCACCTATAACATTATTACGACAGGTTCTCCATCGGAAAGACAACTGGTCTGTATGAACAAATGTTTCCTGGAGCTGCTGTACCGTGCAGTTTTGTGTGTGTCATAGACCTGAGCCACCTGCGTGTTGTTGGCGTTGCTGGCGTTGCTTGTATATCGGGCCATTTCTCATCGAGTACCTTGCAATAACCGTAAAAGAAATTACTTGAGAGAACATCCCGTGAAGGATATTGACTGCAAGTGCTTGCTTGGATCAGAGTACCAGTAGAGACGACTAAATTCCCGCCCACGTCTTGTTCTGTCCTCCTCAACCTGCCCCGACACAGTCATCTCTTTCGCAATCTAAATTCCATTAAGATGCGTCGAGGTGATTAAAATGAACCATGAACCTCAAATGTTTGTTTGACCAAGTGGAAGCCATAAGTTTGAGCCATAAATTGTTTGATTGTTGTCTCCCTGATCAGTTGCGCTATCGAGCCATTGTTCGTCAAAGCCTTGATACCCAAAGACTTATTTGCCAGCGCTAATATACCAGAACTTCCATACAAGTAGAGACGGTTCATTCTGATACCATCTTCTACTTCCTCTATCATTGTAAACCATTGGCTCGCAAAGTCCCTGCCAAGCAATATCACGCACTATCTATCCTCTATAACCCTGCGGTGACTGCTATAACTTATGCATAGCTGTGGTATTAATCACTTTAATTAGAATCTGCCTTGTTTTAATCACAGGGCGATTCTGAATACAATATTATCAACGAACTATTTTCTCCGAATATGACTACTATCAGTCGTGGTCATTCTGCTCTTTGGACCCCCTCCTGTAGTTCTCGTTTTTGCAAAAATGGCGATAGAGAAGAATATCGCTGACGACATCATGGACTGTCGAAGTTGCCAGGGTCCGCCACGTTTCCGAAACTCATCGGATGATTTCTCCAGATGCGGCCGTAGGGCCCTTGGCCACGATATACCAAAGCTCTGAGTGCAGCGACGACGGTCTACAGAGCAGTGGGGTGATCTCGACTACCTACAAGGAAGCACCCACAGGGGTACTAAATATATTCAGCGCGGTTCTAGATGCTAGATAATGCTCGGTAGCTAAGACTCTCTTCGGAAGATTAAAGGCAGTGATCAATCACATTTCTCGGCAAGCTTATTGGCTCGTCGCATCTGTCTACAGACTGGATCATTATTTACTTCAAGGCGCGATGGCATGAGAAGCGGCTTAGCTTACCTTGAGGTTAACAAAATTCCATGATGCTTTCCAGATAAGGGTGCTAGATCGCAAAAGCAGCTTTATGCGAGACATCCGCCCAGAAGTAAATAACAAGCAACCATGCTTTAAAACACAAGTTTTTCCCTTATGTTTATGACCAAACATGCTAAGAGCAGAAAGCCTAGTAGTTGTTATTTGAGGCTGTCTGGAAATATCCTTTCTGGCTGATATTTGTGGTTTTGCGTTATGTAGCGATGAGTCTCGATTGAAGCTTTGCGAGGATAAATTGATAGCAACCAAGAGAGATCAACTCTCAGTTGGTATGTCTTTAAGCAGGCAAAGATGTGTTCTTAAGATTATTCTCTGGCACTTAAGTCAAATGCAATCATGGCATTGGAGGAATGTTCAAATTTATCGGTCAACAAATTCAAGTATCTACTAGTCATAGAGGCTGACTGGCCTGTATTTACAACCAGAGCATCAACCTCGCCGCATCCCACAGCGCATCTTCTTCCCCTTTCCTCCATCTACACCCTTAACCAAGATTCTATCCCCAAGTTCATCCCAACAAAGCGCCTCTTTCCCAAACGGATCCCTCCTCATATCCTCCCTCTCCCATCTCATCCATATCAATGGATGATGCGTTACACTACTCATTTCCATTTTGGCACGCTTATACAACATCTCGAACGCATATCCCCTCGCCTCAAAGGTTTCCTTCAGACTAGCAACTTCAGCTTTCATCCAGTGAATAACCATCTCGCAGTCAAATAGTAAGTCCGGAATGGAAGGGAAGTGTAAAAGCGCCGGTTTATCGGTATTTGCTATCCAGCCAGCCGTAGACTCATTGACAAGTCGTGCCTGTTGTCGTTCAATATCTTTCAGGAGAAGTGCGCCGTGCTTGGCACGACGACTCATCTCGCACAGTCGTGGCGTTGCGATGTCCGTCAGAAAGGGCTCTACATCTCGTAACCTGGCGACAGTGTTGGATTCTCCAAGCCAGTCTGTTTCGTAATCGGCTTTAAGAACCTGGGTGATTCGCTGATCGACCTGCGCCATGTCTTGACAGACCTGGGATAGCATGTCGCTATAACGGAGTAGGGGCCAGAGATCCATGGTGGTCATTGTTGCTTGGCCGAGAGGGAAGTGGGATGTGCTATTGATGATCTCCATGAGGCGATGCGCGGTGATATTGTTGTGTTGGACGTGAGACCATTGCTTTGGAGTGGGGGGCTTGGTAGAGCGGCAGGGGGTGGTTGGTGACTGGGTGGACGTCGGTTTTGGAGGTTGCAGGATTGTTGAGGAGTGATGCGCCTCAAAGACCTTCTGGAGATACTCAAGAGGAATCCCTTCGGGAATGTCTGATATATCTTGAGGCGAATGGACAGCAACAGGAGTGTCGGGTTGGCCAACGCGGTGAAACTTGGCAGGAAACATACACTCAAGTCTTTCTTGATTAAACCCAAAGGTGTCATTTCTATCTTGCTGGTCTTCGAGCAACTGATCTAAGGAAAGCCATATGTAAGTGGCCGAAGACCATGCTTGTCGAGGAAAGAAATTCACAAGACGGTTTCGTAAAAAGCTATATTTGCCGATGAGGTCTGTCATAGATCGGTCCAGGTCAAATTGAAGCTTGCTTAGAGGCGGATCGAGGTTGAAGATATGATTGACGTGGTCGGGACGAGCTGTCGGGAATGGACAACCGAGAGGATCTGGCGGCATACCGAGAATGGTAGAGCCAGGTTTATCCTCATCCATCTTATCGTAGTACACGCTGGCAGGTATTGTAGGAAGGGAATCGTGGGGAGAGAGGAATTGACTTGACGATGTTGACCAACGAAACTGGGTGCTAGATCCTTGTGTAAACCGAAAGGAGGGAGGTCCAAAGTCCGCAATCTTGACAAGATCTGAAAGCGCAGAACTTAACACCAGTTGCACGTCCATGAGGAATTGGTTCTCAGGTATATACGTCCCATTTGAAGATGTCTCCCAAGGTTTATACATAGTATATCGCGCAAACTCAACTTCGGACATATTCGCGACAGGCACATTCTCGACAGACAGGTTCGCGATCATGCTGCCATATAAAGGACCCTCGTCGGGACGGAGACCAGGTTGACATTTCCACCGCGGATCTTCACGCGATATCTCACCGAATAACACGATGCGTGATATTGACGCAAGACTGAGTTCTATGTCTAGTGCTTGTTGAAACCAGTCAACGGGTTGGGGAGTGTAGACTGGTGTTTGGAAGAGATTACAGATGGGGATGAGGACGCGAGGGATAAGGACGAGGAGAGCCAAGCTGAGGGTAAGGAACAAATCGAGCGGGCTTGTGTAGTGGAGCGTTGGGGCAGGACGTTGAGCCAAGTTGATCGCATTGTCTATGGAAGATTCGG
Source organism: Fusarium stilboides (assembly GCA_014822085.1). Taxonomy (NCBI): domain Eukaryota; kingdom Fungi; phylum Ascomycota; class Sordariomycetes; order Hypocreales; family Nectriaceae; genus Fusarium; species Fusarium stilboides. Next base: position 91,383 of record JAASAY010000082.1, read on the forward strand.
CGACAGGCGGCGGTTCTATAATGTCCTGCTCACCTTGTTCAATCGCAGGGTGGAGTTGTACAAGACCCAGATCAACCATATATGGAGTCGGGGACTCGTCACGTCGTGGCAGGGACAGCAATCGGCTGGAGAATCCATCGCGGAAACTTTCTCGCAGAGTGCTATCTTGTGGGCGGTTGGATCGTTGCGCCGGTGGAGAGTGGTTTGTTCGGGTATCTCGAGAAGCGGCGCGCCGCGAATGAGAGGTATCGGGCAAAGCGCGTGGGCTGTGTCGTGGAGATGGTCGACTTTGAGAAGAACTCGGCGTTGCAGCGCCTTGTCGTTCGAAGTCGTAGCCGTGTCGCTGATCCAGCTCCTCTACCTCTTCCAGAGCACCCGCACCTTCAGTAGAGTGATAGTCATCAGGCAGACCAATCCCAATGTCAGATTCTACATGCCGTCGCTTCGACATATGCCCCCCGTAATCTGGAGCCTCATCATCATCCCCCTCCTGATTGATAGATCTCTTGCAAGGCACAGCTAAAGACGAACAAACGCGAAGTCTCGAGTGCTCTGTCGCATCCTGATCATCTTGGGAGATATACACTTCGATCGGTATAGGATCGTCATCGGGACTCGTCTGAATGGAGAAGCTCAGGCCGGCGTTTCGGCGTATTCGGGCGTGAAGTCGTAACTCGGCAGAAAGATCATTGTCGTTGTTACTCGGAGGACGAGGTAACCGGAGATCTCGTCGTGGATTGATTTGATCCCAAGGCTCCCAGAGTCCAGCTGCTCGAAGAAAGCGCTGATCGTGTCGCCGGTAGCGGACGGATAACCACGGTCGGCGGTTAATCCCCCGGGCGGGGTAGGATTGTTGATGCCTTAGGCTTGAACGCGAGAGTGGATCCCGCCGCTGGGGCATCGTGGTCACTGTCCGCGTTTTATCCAAGGTTAGAGCTAAATTGCGATCCAGGAGGTGAACTTTGGATAAAAGGCCGATTAGTAGAGATGGAAGCTTAATGATATGGGGGATTAGAAGAACATTATTGATGGGGATTGTACTGCGCAGAGTGCGTTACAACTGGTCGATAAAATGGTCTGTGCTGAGGCAAACAAAACACAAGTTCACTTTGAAAGTCGCTGGCTGCGGGAAATGACCGAATAGGCTGGGGCAATACTCGCTTATTTGAGGAGGGCCCAGGGATATATATAATATTTATTGTGCCCAAGTGCTTTTACCTTGAGTTACATCATGCCCAGTCATTTCAACACGAAAATGGTGATAATATAAGCGCTACAGGGTAAGAGCAAACATTGACTGACGGGATTAACTAACGTTAGTAACCTCGTGGGTAATCTCCGAGATTTCAAGATAAAGTTTGGGTAAAACTGGATTCAAGTGGACACTAGGGCCAATCAAATACCCGTAACTAATATAAGGTGATCCATCGCTTTGATTTCATTGGCTTCATATGGACTTTAACCTCCGCGCTGACATAATTAGATAAAACAAGTCAGCAGCGCCATACGTACTATACCATAGCTTTTAACCCGCTAGAGCAAGCTTGATTTCCTATCTGAGTTGGGGCTGTTAACGCGCCGGAATATTTTGCCTTTGCTTCTCCATATCTTCTGTTCTCGGTGGCTTGGGTGGTATTATAACGGCTTCTTTCACGAACAAGTGGCTTCGCCCGAAAAGGGAAAAAAGACTAAAGTGTTGTTCCGAGCACTTCACGAGCAAATGAATCCTACTATTACACCGCTCCCAGAACAACTCAACTTTCGATAGCGGCCATATTTCACAGAGGTATGAACAAGGCACCAATGCGTTAACATGAGAGTTTTATAGTCTATTCGTCCGAGGCCGGTTGTCACTTCGCCGTGGACTTATCACCGCCCCCAACTTTTACGGCCTGAAGCCGAACCTATTCAGTCGATCGCCTTGGAGCACATTATGAGAGCGCGAGATTCGATCTCTGATAACAGATACGGGGTGCATATCCAACATGGAGAGGATTCAACTGGTGGGGCTATCATGCTTTCCACGCTGATGGGGACAGTAGACTGGCAAGTACATCATTAATATTAACGACAAAATTTGTAATGGCCCTGTCGCCAGGATCTTCCTAGTACATAGAGTCTCGTGAGTGTCCAAAAGTCGATGCGGGCGAGAGAGTATGCATACCTCGAGATCGCGTTAGTCGAGGTGGGCCAACAAGAGAGCCCTGTTTGATCCGTGCTTTAGGGCCTCGATATATACCACATAGCGCCCCGAACCTATAAAGCGGTAAGTTCCTACCAGCGAAAGCAAACAAAGGAACAACTTTAGCAAATAGAAGCCCTTTTAGGGCGGGAATAAAAATGCTCCCTTGAGCATGGCTTTTCTCAGAACAGTGCTCATCAGGAAGTTGCCACTCAGAGCGTAAGAACTTTAGTTCAAGGGCTCACAGGAGCAAAACTTCCATCCTAGGGATGATATAGACTCGTGAGAGAGTTGCGTGTGAGAGCGAATACGTCGTAAGAGTGAGTGACTCATAAGAATAAGTGGCTCGTGAGAGTGGTTTTCTACTAAGAGATGATGGCTCATGCGAAGAGAGGACTCGTAAGAGTGATTTGCCCCCTAGAAGGAGCATCTCCTAAGAGAGTGGTTTATGGAAATAAACGCCTTGGGCACTCTTAAGAGCGAAACATCATAAGAGGGATAACTCATAAGAGGGTAAACTTTGTTGACTTGTGAAAGAGAATAACCCACGAGGGTGTAGCTTGAGAGCGGATAACTCGTAAGAGAAGAGGTCTCCGGAGAGGATTACAAGAGGGAATGACCCATAAGAGAGGATGGCTCGTCAAAGAGAATAGCTCGTTGGAGAGAATAGCTCGTAAGAGTGATAGGTTATAAGAATAGCTCTGCAAATGGCTTAAACCAAATAACCTTAAAACAAAAAGGTCTAATGAAACGACGTGTTTTTGTGAAAAAAAAAAAAGATCCTGATTAAAGATCTGAAGCAAGATTTATGCAACTTTCGGTTGAGAAGGGAGCTCATGAGAGCGATGAAACATAGGCTAAGCATCTGGTTTATTAGACTAGATACCATAAGGAAAAGTCTCTAGCAGAGAAGAAGCTTATTAGAGCAAAGCCCATGAGCGATGACCATCAGGTCGAAGCGCAAGCCGAGAACAGCTGAAACTCAGCGTTTGGAGCTAAGTGAGATCGGGCAGCGACAACTTGACCAATGCCCACGGGGCGGTGCCCATAAGAGCTATTCGCGTTAAAGCGAGATGAGAATTGGTAGTGTGATGGTGTTGAGAGTGCAAGGAAAGCAGACCGAGCGCTACAGCACGCCTGAATTGTAGGCAGCGGCGTGTTGCGGGATTTGACGATAACTCTGAAGATTGTCTATTTCCGTAAAGAAACTGGTTTGCTTTGAAAGGCTTGAGAGGGAAATAAATATGCCTAGTCTTTGTTAGATGTCGTGAATGCTCTAGGCTGAAGTTAGCTAAAGAAGTTTTGCGATTTCTTTGTCATGTAAGAAAGTCCTTAAAGAACGAGTGATTAGTCTGTCCAAACAACACCCGCTCGTGTGTGTTAGATGATTTAGGCACCAGAGTTATAGAAATACAAGAATAGTCTCAAAGTCTCCATCTTGAACTTTTTCAGATGACATCTTCACCAACATCCATTCAGACCTTTCACCACCGCATACTTGACCGCATCGGCATCATCTACCAGATCGCAACCCACATCACCAAGCCATACAGAATAACCCATCAATTATCGCAATCTTCCATCATCATAAACATCATGTGCCGCCACAATCCTAACACAATCTGCGGTAAAGACGCTGCCTTCTACGAACACAAGCTCGACACAGGCACCCGCTTCCGCCTCTTCCTCTGCCAATCCACCCAAGCCGACATAGCATACATCCTTCACAACCAGCGAGGCAAGCTTGGCATCAAAGCAGTTGCAAAAGCGTGTGGTTTGCATTTCGACCGTGGAAGACTTGGACGCGTTCTCGTCAACAAGTTCCTGCAGCAGGTTCAGTACATCGAGAAGAAGATGAAGAAGGCGCAGGCGGCTGGAAAGCAGTTACGATTCCACTGTGAGGCGAGCACGCCGGTGGTTCTTCCGAATGTTCAGAGATCGGGCCAGACTGCGATGCCCGAGGCTATGCAGGTTGACCAGAACTTCAATGCCCCAATGAAGCACGAAACACAAAATGGTTATCAGACTGCTGTGGTGCAACAGACCCCTACAATTCAACAGCTTACGACTACGAATGGCATTTTTAATACTTCTCCCGTCAAGCTTGAGCCACAGGATGGTTCTGGGATTACGGCCATGCAGCAAATTTCGACCGTTGGAGCCACGATGAACAACACCCTTCAGGCGATGCACATCGCCAAGAACCAAGACATTAACAACCTCGCGCGACGTCTGGGTACACAGCTCGATCTACAAAATTAAGCGACGACCAGTGGAAACATCCGATTTGAGTTTGTCTAAGAGGAGACTTCGGCAAAAAAACTCTGGCGACGCTAGATAAGGAATTTTCACATCATTTGAGAAGAAATGATATTACCACAAGTAGATAATTATTGCAATTACGATTTTACCTTATGATAGACTTTCCAGCTAGTGAGGTCTGAGATAGTAGACGGGCTATTTAATAAAAGATATCTCATTAAGTGTGTAAGGTAATTCCGAATCATATATTGAAATTGTAAGACATCTTAGTAAAACATAGTAAGAGATTACTCCTTATTAAAAAAGGAACGGCTCTTAATTTTAGTCCGATAGGTGGTTATGATACTGTCGAAACTGGCTGGGGGTAAACTCAACGAGCTCCTATCCTAGGCCTCGGTGTCTTATTAGCTCAGGATACTGAGTTGTCCATGATATATTTCTACGAGACTTGCAGTTAGAAGATTTTGACGGTCGACATGGCAATAACAAGGCTTATGAGAATGTTAAGGGACCCGCAAGACCTAGTTTCGTTTTGGAAAAGAAGCGGGCCTCCTCGACTGCCATAACGAGGCGAGCCTTTGAGACTGTCGGCTTGGAAGTCATGAATGAGATACCTATTATTCCCACTTTGTGCAAGGTTCTCCAAGTAAACACGAACCTGCTGTACAGCAAGGCCATAGAAACCGCATCTATGCCCTCACTACCCTGATGTGTGGAAACACCCTCAACGATATGCGCTAAGTAGACACAGCAGATGGAGGTAACCCCATTCTTCTACGCGGCGTAGCCGATCGGTAGTCTTCGGCGAGTCCTTGAAATATTGTGTCTAGACGGGAGTAAGAGGAAGTTAATCTTGATATAGATATTGTAAAGGGCGTGAAGCAACACTGCATCGGAAAGAATTGGTGTGTAAAGACGGCAAGCTATTCTTGTAGACAGAGGGATGTCAGTTACTGATCCGAATTGTCGTCGCGGTGATGGTATTATCTCTAGTTCGAAATATCCCATTTTGGTAGCAAGTGCTGCCTTTCTATTGTCTGAGAGGACTTAAGGGCGGGACTGTTGACTTGGCGTACTAGAAGCTATCAGAATGTCACGCATTATCGAAAAGGAGAAGGAGAAGGAAGAGAAGGATAGAGGACATTCCTGTTCACATCGAGTTTATAGCTGAGGCATCAATCAGTTTTAGCCGACATGTTTAACAGTCGCAGCGACACAAGCGGTTCTAGAATTTTCAATCGGGCAGCTAAGACATCATATCAACTGAATCCTATCAGCGCTGCTTACCGATCTGTGCGACGAAATTTCTGCTATAGGAGCTTTATGATAATGCCGTTGATATCGCCTACTAGATTAGCAAATTTCCGCCCCCCCTCATCTCACTATGCTATAAGCCCCTCAAAACGCTCGTGACATAGAGGCAAACACAACCTGAACTGCTTGTCAAGAATGTTAAAACCACCGGAGATCTGTCCGTTGCCTTATCCGAAACGGGCGAGATTGTTGGTGTTGAAGGAAAATGTCGGTTTTACGGCGTCAGCGCAACCTCTAAAGGCTGGCGGCTTCACTACCATATTGGACAATCTAGGGACGACTTAAAGAGGAAGTCAGCTCGTAAGCCATATCCTCATAGTATTGGAATCACAAGAACTTGCACCTATGGATTGCTGGATTCCCCAAAGGAAGTGTACCTCCTGCACAGCTTCCCGGCGACGAATATAAAGCAAAAGAAGTGCCTTCGGCATCAACACATGGATACTGAAGCGCCTCGTGAGCTTCGGTAACAAGGAACGATCTTGGATGCATCTCCTCTAGTGGGCCAACTACCACTTTCAAGATACCGATACATTTCTGTAACTGGCTGGCCAACTGTGTTGAAACAGAGATGACAATAGCCTTTTGCAATATTGACTTTTTGGCCCCTCTTCATTTACATAGAGGAGCAGACTTTACGTGAGAGCAGAACCAAGCGATGCAGATCTGGGCCACTGACCCCCGTCCTCAAAATGAATCTCAACACCGGGTTCGATGCAGGATGTGTATGCTTTTACGAACTCGACCTGAAACATTAATGATTGGCTTCTCGTTTCCCCGCTCGAACATAGCTCGCTATGTTTCTTTCCAGATTGAACCTTGTCGCTGTGCAGTCATGACCACTCTTGCTTGGCTGGGGTAGAAGCTTTTCCCTGATGAACAAGGAATTGCAGTGTCTTTTATTGGCAATCTTTGCATTGAGTTAAAGTTATCACTGGTTTTCGAGCTATTCAAAGGGCACGCAAGTTTGCTCGCGACTAATGCCGCCGTTAGAGAACAGAATTGGCTATCATCTTATCACAGGGTACGATATATCTTTTAGTGGCATTCCTGATCGCGAATGTCTTCTCGAAAGGAATCGTCGTGTGGATGCGAAGTAAAAGTTTGCTTTCGCAGCTTAGCACGATCGAAACTGTAAACCATGACTTTTCTATGGGATAAAGCGAAGAAATCTCGTCTACGTATCTTTGTTTACTCTTGGTACATCAAATACCACGCTCAATTCTTAAGAAGGATTATTTGCTTTTAAGTAGGCGGTCTTCAAAGTGTTGAAAATCTCTAGGTCAGTTTAATACCAGGCTACATTCTGCTATTCTAGTAGTTAATGTTTAGTTATCTAGCTTCTTCCATGAGCTCCCTGAGCAAGCTCCTTCGCCGGAAAAACTTTTGTTAGACAAGCTTAAACAGGCTTATATTAACTCTCTGAGAAAGGGACATTGGGTCTCATCATTTCTCCCTATCGATTGCTCTATGTCTGCACCGCCTCAGAATCTGGTTCTATAAGACACCTAGGAAGAAGAGCCTCATGGAGAAGTCGCTAAGAGGAAACACCTCGCTTAACGTCGCGGCTATGAGAGAGGGATTACCAGTACTAACACCAGAGACTGCTACGGCCAGTTTTTGTAACAACTTATGCCATAAGCTGCTGCTAAATATGATGTACAGGTGAAGAGGTTCCTGCAGCTCGGAGGCCCAAACGTTACGGAGACGAAAATACATGACCACATTGCGTCGTCAACAACGAGGGGACATCACCAGAGCGTAAATAATCAGACTGATCGACACTCGCCAAGCAGCCAAGAATGATATGCTATATTCACCGCGGGGTGATTCCTTTGCCACCAAGTTTGCCCCATTAGCACATTTTGTAAGTTACCTGAGAGCGAGGTGTGACAATACTTTTGCCTGCCCTAGGGAAGAAAGAATATAATCATAGCACGAACTAACATGCACACCGAGTGTTTCACCTTGAAAGCCTGGCTGTGAATGTCACCGTTGGGGTTCAGCTTAGTTTCCGGGTTAGGAAAATGCTGTTGAAAGGAGAAACGCTGTCACAAAGCCTTTGACGACATATCATTGGTGCCTATCAAAATTCACTTCCTTCTCCAGGCAGACTTCCATGACCCGAGATGAGCGATTTAGTCCTTTGTGGTTATGCAGACTTATCTCAAAGCCCGTTTAGTGAAGCAATCGCATTCACATTACGCAGGGTCCTTATACGCTCAAGCATCACCTAAAGAGCATGTTTAACTCTCTTTAAACGTTCTCAGGGACCAAGACTCACATCGCTTCCCTGCTTTACCAGTCTTTTTAAGCAACATTTTTGACCAACTTCACGGACATTTTCTCAGTCTAGCAACCATGCCCACAGATACTTACGACCTCTATCTTGCGGCGCGACAGATCCTTCGATATGCCGCTGACAGCCAAGAATTTCACCTAATGAACATGAGTTTGATCGAACAGAATGATTTGGACGTGGCAGGGATTATCAGTCCATATTGGCAACTACATCACAACCCTCAGGATGGTATAGCTTATCCTTCCGCGTGGAAAAGCGATGCCAATGCACTTCCAGCTGCCTTGAAAGCCTTCAGAATCTCTGCGAAGGCCATGTCGACAGCCCTTCGATTCGGACGACAAGACAGAGAACCAATGAGTCTCAGAGAAATCCTCGACTCTCATCCGTCGTCAGATGAAATGAACCCACAACCCAGCGAGGGCGAAAATGACACAAACGCTCACAAGCATATCGAGGAACTTTCTAGTGGCGAATCTTCAACGCAGGACTTACTAAAAAGAGGAGACAATATCGCCATGACTCTCGCTCAAGCAGCCTTGTACTGGGAAACGAAGTTCACGGAACTCCAAACCTCAATTAGTGACCCTGCAAGAGCACGAGGATCTCTCGACCGGCAGTCCTACCTTAAACGACTGTCCAGAAGCTACGAAGACATCAATTATTGGCAAGCCGCAAGCAATAGAATATCGGAGGACAAGGCGAGACTCAAGAAGAAGCTGCAAGAAACAGAGGACGAGCTATACATAATAAAGCTCAAGCACAACAAAGTCGCCGAAGACACCACCAGGCTTGCCCAGCAAGTTCGCAAGCTAGCCTCAAAATCCGACAATTTGCGTAAGGAGAACAACGAGTTGAGAGGTAGTAGGAAATCTATGATGCGACTGATTCGGTCTGGTGATGAGAAGATTGAGGTGCAAAAGAAGAAGATCGCGACGATTGAGGAGGAGTTGGAGAAGATGAAGGAAGGCCTAATAGCGAGAGATGGTACTGGACAAGCTGCTGAAGAGTCGCTTAGGAATGGAGAGGATTTGTCTATCAATGTAGATCTGGGAAATCTTTCTGAGAAGAAGATTAAGAAGGCAAAGTCTACTGAGACTATGGTAGTAACAGCCGAGAGCGAGGAGGAACCGCGTGTCGGGGAAGATGGATGTTCTCTGATGTAGAGGACCTAGGCAGGATTTTAAACATCTTACAGGATCTTTTGATAACCCGATCATCGATAGCTAGTGTTTTCACTAGGGAGAGAAGCTTGTTGCTGCCTTGGCCACTCATCCTAGGAACGTCATCCTTGGACGGGGTCTTTGCCGAGAATAGCAAACTGGACATTTATGTTATAACTCAGACACAACTAAAATACCGTCGTTTACCACGCGGTCCACTAAACAGGACCGCGGGATGGGTTACATATGGTCTCAAGCAGAGTTTAGGCCGAGGGAATTTGACTATCTATTTGCCGAGCTTAAACAAGCATCTGCTGTTTTGTTTTCGATCGTGATTATTCTAAGTGAAGGCATTCGGATCGTGGCTCGACACAATTGTTGACCTGATTTGCGGAGGTCTTGGCATTCCGCAAGGGACCTACACTGAAATACATCTCCAGACCGGTTTTGCTTGCCCCGAACTCTCCCCCCTTGGAACAATTTTTCTTGGCACGGGCTGTTAGTGTATTGCTAACAACCACGCCCACTTTTGCAGCCATCGAGGCCAGATACCTATCATGACATTAATACTGGCGCCTGGAATGAATTGTTAAGAGCTGGCCTTATGTGTGGTGCTGGCTAATAGCCTCTTTCGAAAGCATCGGCCGACACGATCTTTGCCATCCCCGATTGCCTCGACTCTTGCAGCTTGGCGGCTGCCACCTCGACCGACCGGCCGACTCTTCTCTACAGCTCCAACCTACCCCTCATACCTCTCAAGTAGGGATAAAGGTGCCTCGGCATCGAAAACACCGGTTGTGCAATCTCATAGCATCTTCTTCGACAAACACTCCTCAATAGCTTCCGACGCTTCTGTACCGGAGCTAAAGCGCGCCGTGATTCGATTCGAAATATGACATCTCGGTTACTCAACATCACCATCAACAACGCCTCAACTTTGCAGCGGCCCGCTCGCCGACCCATGCGCTATCGAAACGAGACAAATCGACGACCAGCCTTGAACCTAGCAACCCCGCGCCCTAGCTAGGAGATCGCGCTCATAGCGGCTTTGTTCTTAGAGATGCGATTCTCCGCATCCTTCGCGGTGCATGAAGGAACTCCCCTACCCTGGTGCCAGATTGACGCTCAACGCGATTTGGGTCATCCCAGATCATGCTTCCAAGAGGACCTCTGCCATTCTCCACCGAAGCATCCGGCGCGGCGCCAGTAGCACGGGGGACTTCCAGAGCCCCGAAGGCAACGAGGAGCTTGCTCACGGCAATGAAGCATTGGCCAATATCTCATTTTTGTCTCCTTTGCCCTTCCTAGCATCGCTTTCGCTGTGCCGAGAACAATGTTTATCGAATAATAGCGGCGTGTAGTCTGCCACTGGTATTCCCGTTAAGGTCAACTACTCAGACATACCTTGCACATAATGTGAGCCGACACCGGCGACGCGCTCGTTATTTTCCATCGCCTTGCCCATCGCCCTGGCGAATGTTCCACATCTTCGCGTGTCCTGATTGCCGTTGTGTCAATACCTTCGCTCCATAGTGGCTTGCCGATAGCCCCTGTTGGACTCACGATGGTATTTCCGTGACTGCATAATGCTTCAACTGCGATCTTCAGGGCTGTATCAATTGGTTCTCCAATCATTCGCTGAGATTCAGCGCTTTCCAAAAAGACATGTTTGGTCGTGTTGCAGCCGAGCGACATCTTGAATTAGCGTCTGAGAGCGTGGTTTTCAGGCGGACAAGTCAAACCCAAAGAAGCACGTCAGACGCATTACTATATTCTAGATATCTAATGACATTTGACACGTTGTTTACGCGCAAAGCTGGGGTGAGGTGCCTAGACTATATTTGTTGCCAAACGCATACACCCGTTACAATTACATCGAAGGCAGCCCTGCCGCCATATCTAGAGCGCAAGCACTTTCACTGTTCAGGTAGACGTATCAAGAGCATCCAATGCCTTTACTTCACCATCCTAGCATCATCTATAAACCTCATATGCCCCAACCCCAATCTGATTATCATTGCCAAATGAATCAAAAGAGCCCAGAGTCTCTTCTAATAAAGCCCCAAGTCTATCCACCACAGACTTATCCTAATAAAACACCGACACCCCGAACGCACCAAGATCTAAAGACAGAACTTTCTAATCATAACAGAGAAGGTACTGCAGTGATATCCTTCACCTAACTTTGTCTTCAGATAGCCTTCCCACTTACTCGTATCGACATTCGGATCAGTCTTTGAAGCCCTGATGATCCAGGCTAGTGTTGTTATGTCTTGAACCCATTGTTGATGGGTAATTTTCTCGACTGCCACTTTCTCTGCCTGAGCTGGCTCTGGTGGCTCCTGGAGAGTGCAGAGTGGTTCTTGTTGAATAGGAACAGGTGGACGTGCTTGATTCTGTGGCTTAATACCTCTCGCTTTGGCCATGTATCTCTCTGATGCGTTCATTGGTTCCATATAGAATCGCGATGACGGCTTCGACTTTCCTCGCGCCGAGATCGATTCCAACGGCGTGATCTCATCTGGCTCTGGTGCTGTTACGGCCATGGCCCAATGGGAGACATTGATTCCAAAAGGTTGAGGCCCTGAGGATGTGATCTGAAAGGATCCTTGTTGAGGCGTGGTTTGAGGCGGAGATTCCTGGATTGGTTGAAAGATCTGTTTAATAGTTCGAGCCGGTTGAACTTGTTGCTGTGGTTTATAATTCTCAAACTCTCTTCGCTGCTCCTTAGCCAAAGCCTTCCACTGTCTCTCCACCTGTTCATTCCTCTCACTCGCTTCTGCATCAGACGCACTGATGGACTCTTGAGCTTCACCAAGAGCGAGTTGGAGTCCCTCAAGTTGACGTTGCATAGCTGCCATTCTCTGGTCAATGATTTGTGCCTCTTGCTGAGCCTTTTGAGCTTGCTGTTGCATTGTCGCTCGTTCCTGGGCAACTTGCTCTTGTGCCGCTTGTCTCATCCGTGGTTCCATAGCCGCTATCTCTTGGGCGAGCTGGTCCTGAGCTCCTTGTCTTGCTTGTTGGATTTCATGGATCATTGTTGGTTCCGTTGAGTACTGAGCGGGGGGATGGAATTGGTTGAAGGTTGGATTCTGAAAAGACCGCTGAGGCTGTAGATTATGTTGAGAATCGCTGAACTGGTCTTGGTTGTGGAGGTGCTGCCGAGAGCTGGTATTTTCTGGCGCATCCGGCATGGCCATATCTTCCCTCTCCAGACCCCACGTTTCCCCCTGCTGCCCGCCTTCGACTGATTCAGGTAGACTCGCCGTAGGAATGGTACTTATTGGAGTGCCTCGTCTTGTTGATACCGTCATGTCACCATCCCATCCCTCTTCCCCCCAAGCCCGCGTATAATCCTTCCACTTTGCAGTATATGGCTTTGAGAATGTCGCTCTCAAATGATCGCCCTTTGCCAGCTCTCTCAGACGATTATCAAGCGCACTCGTTATCTTGTCAAGACAGATCTTCTGGTATGTTAAAGACGTGTCTTGTTGGGCATACTCGGACAGGCCGAGACGTTGAAGGATTTCACCGAGGTGTACGCGGGCAAGATCGCTTTTGTTCATTCTGTATCGTGCAAGGTGCGATGTCATGGTTATTCGGTCTTGGTGAGTCCAGCAGACGCGGATGGACGAGTCCTTTATGAGGTCATCGATGTGTTTGCCACGGATATGCTGAGAGCTTGTTAGCATGAGCGAAGCACTTCAGAATAAGTACTTACGTTCTGATCGGTGTGGTGCTTTGATATCGCTGGACGCACCGTCGTGGCGTCGGAGCCCGCGTCGGATCCAAGGTCGATAGTACTAGCCATGACTCGATTGGTAGCAAAGGTGAGGGGATTTATTGTGTTCTCCTGGGCATATGTAAGAACGAAGTTGAGTCGTGAATTATTTAATGGAAAGCTCAAGTGTGAGGTTCAAGATTCGGGAAAGAAGACCTAGTCAAAGTTTCCATTCTACGGACAAAGAGAATCTTTTACATCTTCTTTCTGTCAGAGCGCTTCCATCATGAGTGTGGTCCCGAGCAAAAGACGTTGATTGCTGTTCTGCAGTCCAATTGAACAAAAACCCAAAAGAAAACACGCGAAAGTTTGGCCATGGTAGGCTGATGTCGTCGCACCTGAAAACCTTGAGAAACAAAGTCATGACTTTGGAATGCGAAAATTGAAAGACGAAGACAAACTAGAATGTTCACAAGTTGCATGCCTTGAAGTGTGGTTACACAAACCTTTACAGCGATGACGCACCAAAGCAAGCATCCTTGGCAGGAACCTCAGAGCTTGGAAAACGTCGCGAATCGTTTCTTCAGATCTGCGGCAATGCTGTTGATCTCGGCCAGCACAAAATCTGGTGAATCGTTACCCTCGAGGTTCTTGACGAGAGACAGCTTTCTTTCCAGACTTCGCCTGAACTAAAAACTGTTAGTAAGTCCGACAAGAGCAGACAAGGTATCTTACTGTGTCTAGAGTGGCATACACGCCATTCCATTGGCCATCTGCTCCAGCTTGTGCTTCACACGTCATAGCCGTTGCAGCAACGATATCCTTCTTCTTCCATGATGTATCCGGCATACTCTCCATTTTATGCCTTGAAACACAAACACCGCCGTCATCCTTCCCTTGAAGTGCTATCACCATAGATGTTCTCATTGAGGTAATGGCTTTGATAGTGTCTTGGATGATATGTCGAAGTCGGCGCTGGTATTGCTTTGCTTCTTGCTTGCGGTAGTATTCTGCTGAGCGGAGACTGTACCACGAAGGGGACTCTCCATTGGAGGCGCTCGGGATCTGATCGAGAAGAGATTGGATTTTCTGAAAGATGCGCGAAGATTCATCTTCCAGTTTATCGATAAACTCCGTATTCAAGCTTTGCAACGTTTTGAACCTTGCAACCGTTGCGTCGAAATCCGCTTGGAGAGCATAACTAAGCGACGGAAACTCTCTATGAAGAGTCAATTGGGTCGACTCCAGAACACCAGGCAGAACCTCAGATACATCAATACTCAGCGGTCGACGAAAGGTAAGACCCTCGATGTTGACGGTCTCACCACTAAGCCAATGTTCGGTGGATGATGTCATGTCAGAGAACTTGCTGATGATGCTATAAATGGCGTTATTAGCGATGAGCGCTGGGAAGACGAGAAGGATTCCACCGATGAAAACCCAAGAGAATACTGCCAAGATAATAGCACCAGACATATAGAGTACGATACGGGTTGTAAGGAGCCACCATATGCAGCGGATGCAGTGATGGGCGCCGGTGCGCAAGGGGGTGAGTTGAGTCCAGAGGTTGTGTTTATCCTCTGCGATGTTCTGGCATAAATGTTCATCTGGCTCAGTCTGATGAAGCTGGCCGTGGTGCTCCAGGGTAGTCTCGAGGTAGGAGTCTGAATGGATTTCCTGAGCGTCTGCCTTGTGCTCGGCTTGTCGTATGAAGATGTCTCCATCACTCCCGTAGTTATCAAGGGAGTACTCATCGTAGTCCTCAGGAATAGGGTCGTCATATGACTGCAAATACGTTACAACAGGCGAATCAGGTGGGAGATCAGAGCCGAACTCGGAGTTCGCTTCCGACCGACGCGATTTTTCCGATACAACATCATCCCAAACGTCATCGATGCTGAAGTGGGATCCCTCCTCAACAGACTGAGCGTCAGGATCCTCTTTTCTTCGACTGCCGTACTCGGGGCCTGTGCCCCAGATGTCGTCCAAGTCATACTGATGGTCATTCATGTTGGCAACACTCAGCGGCAGGTGATGAGTTTGCCGGGAGGTGGATGAGAACTTGAAGATATAGACGGGGGAAACGCGAAGAATGGAAATACCAGGGACTTAGTGTATATAGGCTAGGCGATTCAATAGAGGTGCAGGAACTCGTAGCGAGGGGCCTGTTACCAAGCTTCACTGGATGGTCCGTTTGATGAATGTGGTGGTCTTTGTGGTTCAGCCAGCCACGTTTTGTGGCACAAAGAGTTCATGCCTAATGGAAGGTGCCAGATCAAAAAGAAATACCGGTCTAGATTCACTGTAAGAACACCAAAGAAACTAAAGAGATATATCACATTCCAAAAACAAGTTGCGAATCCCGGCTCTGTGTGTAAGCACCCATGAGAAAATCCTGTTCCAAATGTGCGACCAACCCCCAGTCCTGAACTCCAAACAGACACCCTCGCATCGTCACTTCGTCATCTTCTCCTCCTTATTATCAGATATCTCTTTGTACCCAGATTTAGCACTTCCGGCACCCCATTTCTTCAAGTGTCTCTCTCTCCACCATCCGTACCACGCTCGAGCGTACTCTCTCTTCTCCTCCTTTGACTGTCCAGGCTTGGGAGGCCCAGGTTTTTTCATTATGCCTTCATTGGTGAGCTCGGTCTTGTCAGATGAGACTTTGTTGTTTTCTGTAGATTGATGAGAACGTAAGGAATAGCTACTAGACGGCTTTGTCTGGGTAGCGCGGCTGGTCTTCTCGATTCGTGGAACCTCTGGGGAAAGGCGCGAGCGTGAATTGCTAGCAAGAGGCGTCTTCTTTCTGTTTGTGGTAGGCCCCTTCGAAGGGATTGTCGGTACCTCGTTACGCGGTGGAGGACGAGTCATAAAATTTGTATCTTGCCACGTTTCCGTCCTCGTGAGAAAAGTATTGAGGGGAGCTCCAACGCCAAGCTGAGGATTATACTGCCCGTCTGTGAAGTCTGTCCATGGAGGACTACGCTCTAGTCCTTCAACAAAGGCGTCTCTGGAGTTTTGCTCTGATGGTCCTGCTTCGCTGGGGGGGCGGATGTGTTCTTGTCGCGAACTCTGGCTGCGAATTCGGTGTTGGTGCATGGCCTTGTCAGCGGGGTCGGGGCTATAGTTATCGATAGGCCCAGGCGGTGTGTTTTGAAGAGTCTCGGGGGACTCATACTCACTAGCCTGAGTATCATTGCTCCTAGGAGCGGAAGTGGGCGGAGATCCCTTGGTAGCCGCGGTCGAAGAGGAGTTCCCGATGCTACAGTACTTGGCTTTGAAAGCTGCATCTTCGTCTTCATCGACATACTGCTTGAGCGTCAGAGCTCTTTTCACGATATGTCTCCAACTAGTCGAGAAACTGTTGCGTTTGGCAAGCCAATTGGGGTTGATCGGTTCATTATCCACAATCTCCTCCCCATTCTTCTTCAACGGCGCAACCTTTGCACAGATATCCAAGATAGTATCGACATCTTTCATAGTCGATAGAAGCTTCTGTTTCGTTACTTGCTCGCCCAACTCATCATCATCAACAGTACCGTCGAGCAAACCTCTATGAAGACGCTGAAATTGACGCAAGACACATCTATAGTCTTCTTGTGCTGTGGGAGAGAGGCGTGTTGCCTTTTTGGTTTCTGCGGGAGTCATCTTGCGGATTTTGACGTCTAGTTTGCGGCTCTCGACGACATATGGAGGAGTAGAGTTGGGCATTTTGGAGAGTGATGTCGTGAGGTTGATCTCTTCCGGTTGGTAAAGGAGGATATCGGGCGAGGATAATAAAGTTGCGGATATAGGGACAGTAGTTCATTTAATGATTGGGTGAATGCAAATATTTTCATAGGCTGGTGGTTGCCTACTCACTTTACAGAAACTTGATCAATGTTCATGGTTCCACTAACAAATCGCCATACATATATGCATCACTCAAAGACCGACACAAACAATACTCTATAGCTCAAACTTCTTGTCAAACTTTGGCGGCCCCCAACTATCCCCACAAATCATCTCCAACGCCTCAAGCCTCTCATCCCCTTTCCTGTCCTTAATATTGGGCAATATCGCCAAAGCATAGATCCTCGCCGTATCAGGATCCGTGAGTGTCTTCCCAACTTGATCAAGATGGTGATGTCTCTCGTTCGTCCGTCCCGTGGCGGTATTCTTTCGCAATCGGTTACGTCTCTCAGCCCAGCTCTTCACAATGAGATCATGTGCTTCTCCATGGCGCGATTCCCCAACGGTAAGCCACGTTATGTCGGAAAAGGGTGTTCGAGATGGATCGAGGCCCAGGATCTCGAAGAATGTCTCGGGTTGATCGATTGGGTTGGCAGACCAGATACGGTAATGGATCTGGCAAATGGATTCGACTTCAGCGATGACTTTTTTGTTTATCATGCCTTTCTTTATCGGTTTGGGATCGTTGTTTGAGGTGACCCAGGTGTATCCAGCGAACAAAGTGACGGAAACTGTTCCGACGGCTAGGATGCCAATGCGAACCTCTGGGACGAGATGCTGGACTACATCTGTGATGCGTGAGAGATCCATTGTTGGGTTTGCTTTTGAGCTCGTGTTCGCGGTTATGCACCAAAAAGTGACCGTGACTGTTGAGTTCTTGGTCTACGTGTTTGCGGAGAACTGTAGAGAAGTGACCGGCTTCTGTAGCCGCTGGGTCAAAGCCTTAGGTTCTTAGAAGTTTTCGCAAGTTAAAAAACCTTCACTTTCGGATGTTACCAAGACGTAGACCGCTTTCAGTCCAAGTTTGCCCACTAACTTGATGCATAGCAATGACGTGACACAAAGAACCACAAACGATCAACTGTTGCCTGATGAAGTTGTGTAACACCGGACCTTTCTCACCGCTGCTCTCAAGTAAAGAGATGTTTCTCCATCCTTTCATCTCCAAAACGGCACTAAATACTTCTTTTCAACGTCATGCGCCAGAGATGAAAGAATCATGATGTACCCACCGTTTTGCCTCGCGAGAAAAGCATCGGCGTTAGAAGGGAATAATATCACTTGTTCGAAGATTCTGCCGCTCCTAACTTCTCTATCCCTGGCATCATCTACTGCTATACTGAATATCTTGTCCCTCATCGGGAAAACTCCAAAACCACAACCCTTGAAGAGCTTCCACGCAACCATGTCTCAAGCACCTACCAATCTCAGCAACTATTCCCAGCCGGAAACCGCCTTCTCGGCCTTCCTGCAAGCGAATCCGGAGGCGAAAGACGTGTTTAGCCAGAAGCTCAGAGAAACAGAGCAGGAGTTTCGTAAGTTCTAGCGCATAAGCGGCCTGCAGGCGGAGGGCTGACTGAGATGTTGGATAGTGCAATCATATGCACTGAAGGCCCATCAACAGGCTGCACCAGTACCGACCCTTTCGTATCAGCCTGCGCAAACCTGCACGCCTGCGACAGTATCGACACCAGCTCCGCCTCCAGCACTTGGGCATTCGCATTCGCCGATTCCGTCACAGCCTCATATACCTGCTCAATCTTACCTGCCCGGTCCCCCATATAACCCTCAATCAACCATTGTAGGCTACCAGTACACGCCTATTCCAGCGGCAACGTCAACCCCCGCCCCTCCTGGATCATTCCCACCAATCCCAGCACTGGCTAAACAACCAGAGTACCAGGCTCCTGCGTCGCAACGGTCCGCGGCGCAGATTCAAGCAGAAAGCGACTGGCTCCAAATCGGGGCTAAATGGAACGAGGCGCTGAAGCATCTCTCCACTATCGAGATCCAGATGAGGAATGCGGAGGCGAAGATGGCGGCGTTGGGGGTGGTTCCTGATGCCAACAAGTTGATTGATATAGTGGCGGGACAGAAAAGTAATTGAGTGAACCTGGGATTTATGGTACTTTGGGAAATATCCGGGTTTTGTTGTGGGTTTCGGCTATTGTGTATTTTGTCATCTGCGCTTCAGCGCTGTTTCCCATGTCTATTCGTTCGTTGATAAGATACACATCCCCAATTGATACATGGTGTTTTGGCTTACAACACCATCAAACAATTCTCTCCTCTCAGCGAATCCCCTTCAGCAGTTCCCCATGTGCCTTGACAAGCTTCGTCTGAGCCGCCACCTCCTCTTCCAACTCTCTCACTTCAGCCTCCTCCCTCTTGGCAAGATCCTTTCGTTGGTCCTCGTACTTTTTGCGAACAACCTTTATCCGAGCTTTGAGTTTGCCGATCTTCTTCTTCCCTTCGTCTCGTTGAGTAATGGAGAAAGCCATTGATGTGGCTCTGTTGGCGCCTCCGATAGGGGGCCCAGGTTGGAAGAGTTGTGGTAGTGCTTGCAGCTGACCTTGATCTTGGTCGGCCATGGTGGAGGATGGTTTTGACTTGGGAATAAAGGTAGAGATGGTTGAGAAAAGATATGGAGGATAAAGCGAAGGTTTTGGGATTAGGAAATAGAAAATAAATATCGAGGACGACTGGAAAGTCGTTGAGGACTTTGGGTGCTGAGAACAGTAACAGACTTAATCGCATGGTTAGTTAATATGACTAGGCGCCATCCTGAAGAGAAACTTCTTGGATCCATTGTCTATACAAGATCTATAGTGCATTCAATCATGTTTCAATAAAGTGCCAGCCTTCAAGGGTACCATAGTAAGAATGAAATAGGGGTGATCGGGGTGCAGGTTACAAAGCAAGAGCCCCTATGAGCGCGAGGCAGGCGCTTGATCAAAGGAGCTCATTCAAAGCAGAAGTCAAGACCCCGGACAATTAATCTTCGGCTAGTCAGGGATTTCAGCTCCGCTCGGAGCGTTGGAGTCTTTGTCGCGAAAGATTGGAGGGTCGGGCTCAAGGGAATTGCGCTCTTGTTGCCTGGGGACAGCCCTCTTCTCTCTGATGTTGCTGTATGTATCATAGTGCCATTCACTGCGATTATCTGAAGTTTGAGAAAGCGAGCGAGTTGGCGACTCTGATTGCTCAGCTGGTTTCTTCCGTCTGCTGCCTGCGTCCGCTTAAGGATTGACGATGCTCTCACATATTCTCGACCAAACTTCCAGGACAAACAGGCCACCAACTATTAGGATATGGAATATCGTTGTAGCGCATCATTTATGTCTTAGATGAAACAACTCATGTGTTTATTGGCTGTATACCACCTTATGTCGCTTGGCTGGAAGCCAAGCTTCAGCGAAGACGACACACCTCGAAGTAGGAAGACGTCATAATGAGGCTGGGAGGTATAGACACCGTCACTTCTGTCAGTACGCATAGAAATTTTGCTTGCGTGCCGTAGATAGAGTAGGGCAAAGTCGCAGCCGCCCAAAGTCAGTCATCCATGTGACTCACATCGTCTCGGGACGGTCAAGCGAGCTCGATGCAATGGCGCGGGCATTGTGCCGTTGTTGTTATAATGTATCCCTATCATCTGACATCCGCTGAAGCCTAACTTGAGTCAAAGTGCAATACTGGTCGCTGTAGGTAGACGGGATCGTTCGTAGGCGTCTTTTCTCATCCATGTCGTTCGAGCTGAGGTCTTTTGAAAGGGCATTGGTTGACGCGCCAAATGTGAGAGGTCGGTGGCTACAATGGAAACTGATGCGGTCTAAGGTAGAAACGAGATTGGTGACAAAGATATGAGTATTATCTTCCGAAGATATTCGCTCGTAGACTCAACAAAATGTCACTTGATTGGCTCGAAATGACATAACGCCAATGCGGAGGAGCTTCAACGGCGCGCAAATTTAAGACATCCAGTGTCGGCGCAAAAAGAGGGCTAGTTATCGAAGATTGAGATGGCAGTGCTTATTACAGAAACGGGAAAAAGGCCTGGAGCTTATACCTGAGCCCCCAGTGTCTTGGAATCAATGATAATTCCGAACAGCCAATTAGCAAGCAGAGATGAAGGGTGTTGATCACCTCACGAAATTTGTATTGGACCCCCCTGTCTTATCCAAGAATTTACGGTCATATCAATCTAGGGTATTTATCCCCGACGACGTTGGGCCGTAGATAAAAAGATCAGAAGAGAGGTGTAAGTTTTAATTGACCGAAAGAATCAAGGCAAGTGATGCATAGAAATATTGTTGAAATAAGAGCGCCTAATCATTTGTCAGTGGATCTTATCTAGTCCCAAAACTCATCTCAATTATTTCTCAATGATGGTGCTAGGACTGACCGTCTCGATGGTTTCATTGGACGTCGCAAGATGGTGGGGCCAGAACTTGCAAAATGGCCAGTTTAGCAACCAAGATTATGAATTGACAACACCAGCTAGGAAGCATGTTCAACAGACCCTCCGGGATTGCCACCGTCATTAGGTCCGGCTTTAGGCTCGGGCCGTACCTTATCTCAACCACAATTTTCTTGAAGTTCTTTTACCATTGACGCTTTCGTGACCCTCTCCCTGCGTTAATGCTAGTCGCGTTGGGTAGATAGCCCAAATATGGCTCTCTGGCTGCATTTCAAGACTTAACACAATATCGCTAAACTCGGATAACGCCTCATTCTCAAGGTCATCACCGCACAACAGCCCATATCACTCAAAGCTGTTCACCCAAGCATGCTAAATAAACTTCCTCGACGATTGAGAGCTCGCTCTTGCGCGCCCATCCTGACAAACGCACTACCTATCCTCAACTTCTGGGATCTGTCGCCCGTGGCTTTACTCGGCCTTGAACCACCATACCAAGCCGATGCGTCAGAAAGACACTACTCCTATCCTATCGAAACACCAGAGGCCGCTCGTCGTTTCGCCCCTCATTGCCGCGCGTCAAGAAGACCTGACTCCAATTACATACTTGACCGGCCGAACCGACCGATTACAATACTATAACAAGAGGGACTTCGGTAGAAGCCGGCCTCGCCCAGATCATTATTGCCACGAACGTGAACAAGGTCTGTGCTTCCTCCCTCAAGGCCATCATCCTTGGTGCCCATAACATCATGCTAGCTACCTCCGACATTATCGTCGCTAGTGGGAGCGAGTCCATATCCAACACTCCTCACTGTCTTCCCAACCTTCGAAACGGTGCCAAGTATGACGACCAGACCCTCGTCGACGGTGTCCTCAAGGACGGTCTGACCAACTCTTACAAGGAGGACCACATTGGTCTCTCTGCTAAGCTCCGCGCTCAGGATTACGAGTTCACCCGTGAGGCTCAGGACAAATACCCTTTGTGCATCATGGGCTATTCTGGTCCACATTTGATTGGAGCTGTCTGCATCTGCCGTTTGGGTCATGTCAAGTCTATCAGGAGAAACGCTGTGAACAAAGCCTTTGCTCGCGGCGATCGAATAGACGGCGGTTAGAATTCCTTTTGACGCCAGCGCTCATCTGTGATACGAATATATTGGTTCGAAACCGCTACTTGCTGGATCTCTTGGCTTCCTCGTCTCTTCACCTTCGAATTTCTGCCATTTCACCAACCGGCCAAGTTTCCTTGAAACATGCGACGCGGTCACTCCCGGACACTTTGTGCCTGTGTTCCGACACTTGTTATTGAGCCCGACGGCTGTGATATGCTGAGCTCGGTACATACTGATCCTGCGGGACCTTATAAGCAAGACGTCTTCACTCATAAAGGTGGATTGTTCATATAAACTGACTACGGAAATAAAGAAGTGCGGATTCTTTTGATCCTTTGTACTAGCAAACTGCAGCGCTCTACAAGCCAAAGCAAACAAAGCACAACAAACCTCATAGACATTTAAAAGCCAGAATTTTACTAAATTCATTCATCTGGTGTCGCCTGCCGGCTGGTTCATACCCGGTATAAAGCCATACCTGCATCTTCATGCATCAACACCAAAGACCTCTGGCGAAACGCATTCGTATTCATTGTCCAAGCATCCATCGCAGCTGAGATGGCACCAAAAGGTCCATGGGATCTGTACTTACAATGCCAACTATAAGAGAGGTCCTTCGCCACCCCATCTTACTATGGGTAGTCTTTTTCCCAAATCCCTTCGGTAACAACCCTTTTCTTAGGAAGACAAAACTCTTATCGACATACATCCGCCTTCCTACCGCGAATCTGAATCTAAATCATGGCGCGTTATGCATGCGACTTTTCGGACACGTCTTCCGATGACGGGAACAGCTCAGATGAGGGACAGAACAGCAGTAACACAAGCAGCGCCAGCAATGCTAGTGATGCCAGTGATAGTGATAACTCAAGCACCGAATCTCAGCAGCCGGGGACATCAACTGGACAAGGCAAGTGACTCATCCATTGTCTCCGTTATGAGCTAACTTTGAAGTCTCCAGCCAGCACCCCAAACAAAAGCGAAACTCGAAGCCAGACGCCGGTTTTGGTCGATCAGCGCTGGAATGAACTCGTCAACCAGTACATCCGAGCCCTTCATACTCTTCGACAGGTCGAAGATGATATAGTGATCCATCGACTCGAGCGTGCGGCTGCTGACAGCCTTGGCCCACAGCAAACTGCTTCGGGTCGAAGAGCCTCTACTCAGGCCGACGAAACCGAGATTCAGCACAAGGTCCCTGGCTCTTGGGTTGAGGATGATGCATCGGAGCCAAATCATCGAACGGGTTCTGATCCACTCGCTTTCGAGGAGGAAGAAGACGATTTCGTCCTCGAGCTAAGGTACTATCCTCGCGAGCTAGCTATGGGCAAGAAAGGATGGACGTGGGGTACCCTTTGGAACATGTTTCTGTGCTGGAACTAGGCTCATCTGGTGCTATCAACACTCATGGATGAAAACGAAACAAGAAGTTATGGGTATGGATGGAATGCAGATATAGGGCCATTGGGTTTGGGACAGTATCGCACTGACATAGAGTTACTTCCTGGTATGCTGAGTAGATATCTTTGGCTTTTTCTCAAATTTAACAAATCTCAAGAGCCTCTTTGATGTACCTTAACTTCACTAGCGATTAGTGAATCAGGCAAGTGAGAGCTACGACAGGAATAACACTTCTCTATTGCTCATACAGGTTGACCTTTTGCCGGGACAGAACATCGTTCGTGTCCTGTGTCTAGGGAGTTAGCCTCAAGGGCTTGTTTAGAATATGTTCTGGCAGAATTCCTCTGGCCCGCGCCGACGTCTTTATTGGGCCACGCAAAGAGACCATGTATGCAGCATGATATTGTCTCGGACGTCCTCACAGATATCATAAATAATGACTAAAAGCGCACACGGAGCAAAAACAACAGCATCAGTAATATAAACCTCGCAGGGATGCATAAACTGTCGTCGCGGCCAAAAGCGGCCATAGAGGCTGACGGGAGGGGTGGCCGACTGGTACTTCTCGAGTTTTTAGGTACACTGTTTGTAGCACTGATAACTTCTAATGGCACAAAAAGCTGTCTGATTTCAGATCAGAACGGGAACCACACTGATGGACTGCATGTAGACACTCGAGCGTTCTCTCACGCGAAGACACGAGGAAGCAGCCAAGTAGTGACACTAGTGATTGTCTAAGCCATCCTCAGTGTTTGGCTGGTCAAAGAGAAGGCCTGGAGGAAATGGGTCTGAGTGGAAGGAGACCAGACATCAAGCTTGGCGGCGATGTGAGAACCGTCTGCTGGTAGAACAATCGTGGCTCTACCCGTCGAGACTGGGATTTCAAGACGATGGCATATCGCAGGGGGCTTCCCATCGCCGGACTAATTTTTCCATAATGAGCAGGGTGGCAGCATGGTTATCATTGCAGATATATGCTGAGCTGAGCTTCCAGAAACGAACAAGCAACTAACCAAGCATTAATGAATCAAGTTAGTTCATTGTAATCCGGAAGATCATGCATTATAAAGATCAACTCTGACAACGCGACAGCATTTGTCGGATGCTCGGTTCTTACCTTCGGCCATACTTCTACCGTCTCAAATTGCTTTGTAGATCCAATCTCGCCACAAAGATGCAGGGGGCAGGCTTTGTCTACCATTATTATCGACCTAGAAGTGGCTGTGGGGATTGACTTTCCATAGGGACTGGGGAACTTGTGCATAGTACACCAGCACTCTCTCAATATACTTCCCTGGCCAGTGATATGGACATGTGTGGCGCCTTGGTCGATTTGCAGCCACGCACGGCCATGGTGATGTCAAGAGATTTCTCAAGCGCATTCACCTTTGTTCATAGTGAACCTATTGGTCTTGAATAGCACGACGTGGTATGTCTCTTCGTGTGTGCTGTTGACTCGCGATGCTTCTGAGCAAGGTCACCGGCGGCATTGCTCCGGCCATGCACACGCGACTGGTCGATATTTTCGACATGGTCTGTATAGCCATGATGTTGAGCTCATCTATGTTCGTATCTGTCGTGGGCCTCGTCGACCTTCTTCAACGAGGCGATATTTTGGTCCCATAATCTGCCATCATCGGTTTCAATCATCCGCAGGGTCACGGTCTCCTCAGTCGAGTAGAGGACCTTGCCAAGGCACGATTACCAGGTTAGGTGCAAGTTCCACTACCCTTTTGCGTATTTTTGAGTCGCTCGCGTCCCGGGGCTCTCTGAGTCTTGATGTTCTCGCTTGGAATCGATCGACGTCCCATCAGGGTGCGCTGGATTGCACTCCCAAGTAGCTTGTTGCTTCCGAGCGGCGGACAGGAGCACAAGGCAACGAGGAAATTCAAGCATGTGGAAATAAGTCGTGTGTAAACGGCTAGAACGTGGAGCAATTAGTCTTTACTCATCTTGTTGTGAACCGAGCTGCGTGCAAAGTGGCTACAGCGACTGGAGCGGGCCCGGCAAGGCCCGTTCAGTACACGGAGCTTTGTCCTCCAGTGACCCTAGCGCCAGGTATCATACAGAGATGATGTGCCCTACGTCTCGAGATGGGTGGATGAATTGTGACTTTTGAACTGGTCGGGCCAAAACACGGGCCTGTGAAATTGTTCTTGTCCTTCTTGGACTTTGTTTGAGTGTATCACAACGATCCCCTGTAGCGACATAGTTTTGAAAACCTTACTCCCGTCCTGTCGGCTTATTGATTGTCCGGCTGGTGTGCCTTGAGAGGTCTCTGCAGATGCCAAGCCACTAATTTCAAGATAAATTGGAGGGTTAATCCCCAAGAGAACATGAAAGGTGTCTTCACTCTTTATCCCCACTAGTATCGCCTGTTTCCCTGGAGGTGAAATTGGATGGAAGCCCCGACTTTTGAAGCGCGATTCAACTGTTCCATTGCCTTTCCATTCCCCCGCCCCTAAGCGATGCGACCAAGCGCGATTGGACGTAAGCGCGAGCTTCTGACTCAAGCATGCCCGTCGGCAGCTATCAGAGGTTACTTTCCCCCCTCGCGGGGAAATCTCCACGAGCCACATCGAGGAATGGTGAAAAAGGAGGAGCGGAGCCTTCCGAAAGACATGACATAACCTACCTGTCGCGAGCATGGCTTCACAGGCGCGGCTATTGAGGGATGCTGCAGACCCCTGATATGATTGACGAGGAATAACACTGAAATGGTTGGTGGCGCCGAGTACTTTACAGCAAATCTCATCCTGCTGTCGCGCGAGCCCAATCACGATGTCGAATGTGCCCGTCCTCAAACCGACGCCAAACAAGACCCTGCACAAGCTCGACCAATAACACCGTTCGCCATTTTGACTGGAAGACGGTCCTCCTCCTAATGCGAAGTCCTGGGGCAACAGTCTATCTTTCTCTACAGGAAGACATGGGCAAAAACTAAGCTTCGGACAACGATTAGGCGCTCCTGTGTCCAGCAAGAGAAGAACAGGTTCAAGACATTTGCTTCCTACTGTTCGACAGACGCAACTAATTTCCAAAGCTACAAGATTACTTACAACACCATTGCTAACATTATTGCTGCTGTCAATCCTACGACTGCACAGGATTCTGACTCCAGCTGACGCTCCAGATCCGGTTTGGAGAACTTAACCGAGCTAGGATCCCACCATTCTGCTACCGAGTGCGCCTAGCGATGCTACTCACGTTCCCGTCAACTTTGGCTCTCGTATGGCTGGTAACACTGTGGTTGCCGTCGCTGGCGGCTGAGCCAGTACGCTCCCCTCCCACCGACGTTTCCAGGACCCTTGTGATGGTTCATGTCTGTGATTGAGCTGTATGCTGATCGCTGGAGGTACGGCGCTTGAGTGCTACACAGATCCAGATAGTGGAAGCCTTGTTACGCCTGCAGTTCTCGAAGCATCGTGATCAAGGCCACTCGTAATGTCTGGCAGCTCCCTTTTCGTTCAATGCTGACATCACCCCGCCTGGCTATTTTATGTCTCACCACTGAAGCCCTGCCACTTATTCCGACCAGTGCGTCGGCATTTAAAGCGCTAGAATCAACAATCTTACGCATGCCTGTTCATCTTCCGTGACAGAAGCTTTTTCCCACGCCAAGTCGTCTTCTCGACTCTAGCAGAAAGTAGGGTATGTCTACTAGTGCCTGAAATATCTTCAGATCTACGAGCGCCAGAATTCCGTACCATCTATACGCCTTGATCGATACTGTGAATAGCATCCGCCACTGTTTCAACCCTTCGACACTTGCCCTCACGAACCTCGCTGCATAAAAGACCCACTGTCCAGCACGCAGTCACACGTCGCCAATAAGGCATGAAAGTCTTGATATGTGAAAAAGCTGTGCCTATATATCGGTAGTATACCTAATTGGCAAACGGCGGTAGTCACCCTGCTTCACAAGGATCCTGCGGGCAGAAGAGACAGAGAGAGGACTTGCTTCTATGGAATAGCATCAGCCCTTGTTATTCTCTCTCGTTACACACGCAGGGATGCGGCTTTGCACTGATAGCGCTATCGACCTCTGGACTCCACATGCTTTTCGACGGGCTCAAATCCCATGCTGCCGCGACTTGCTATGGCGCCACGCTGTAATCCTATTCTCCTGGAGATAACCGAAGAGTTCGATTGACTGTGATGGACTTTTTTGACTTGATGGCGCTCGTCCATTGCCATTGAAAGGTATCTGCTGCTTCATCAATATTAACGTCTTTTTACAGACCTGAACGCTGCGGCTCTCCTCTCTCATCGGCGAGAGCTCACCAAACCATACACCGCCGACCCAATTCGATGGAGAGGCTACCATTCGGAGAGACTTGCTGTGAAGTACAGACTGCCACACTCCATCGCTTTAAGCAAAGAGGACTGATCAAGGAATAGTCACCTACTTTGCCTCCACCGCCTTCGCTGCGTTGGCCGACCGGCCGAGTAATCAGATACCCACCACAGTCACATCCTGACATGTTATGCTATATTTGTCTTGAGGCACATCTACTTGCTCTTTAATGCCCCTTCTCGCAAGCCAGCAAGCCGTCCTGCCTTCATAGTCTTTCATCAAGTCACCACAGCCCGACGAGCAGGGTACTCTCGAGGATTGGCCGTCTGGGCTATCTATCCCAATGGAGAAGCCTGGATCCGTCGCTTCCATCCCGTTGATGCTATTGTTGTTGTTCTTTGATGGCTCCTTTATTACATTTCACGATTGTCCTTTGCCGTCTCGATGCTATTGGAAGCGAGTCATGATTCAAGACAATGGTATTCCTCGTGATCATGTTGCGTCTTTCGGTATGTGTTCGTTGTACTTGTATCGGAGGCTACTCGTCAACCTAACAACCACCCATTGGATGCCAAACACATCGACGAACATATGAAAACAAACGAGTATCTCATGCAAGATCCTGCCAAGTGAAACAGAGATTCTCAGTTTATACCGCGTAGTAATGGCAGTTCTATGATGTTACTATTTGCAGCGTCACTTGTTAACCTCCCCCCATCGTCGGCTGCTCAAGTCGCGCTTGATATCGTCTTCGGATAAACGTAGCAGACTTTGAGCATCCACTGTCTCTAAGCGATAGACATCTGAAATAAGAAAGGCCCGACTTGGATACAAGTCTCGGCTTTGTGATGGACATCCTTGATTTCATTGCTTTGTTGGCTTAGCGGCATGGACCTTGGCGAAGTTAGCAGGCATCGTGCTAGCTTGGCAATGTCAGGTATCAGAGAGAAGCAGTTGCTGCTGGACAGATTGAGTATGACTGGTCAGTTGAGCTCTGGAAGAAGTCTTGGTAGTTTAATAGTGACCGTGTCAGAAACACAGAGACTGGGAGTTTGGGACTGGGAGTAGCCCACAGGCTCATTCTTGCATACGAATAAGCATGGTTGATTGTTCATATTGCACGGTCTGATTGACTAGGGTCTTCCTTGACGCTGAGAAGTTGTGATGAAATGGGGCACAATACCAAGCCTTGCATTTCCCCAAGTCTCTCACAACACCAACACCTGGCATGCATCACCAACCCCCTAGTTCCTTATCGAATCACACAGGGCACTTATCAGTTAATGATGGCTATCTGCATTGCCACAACATATGGTTTCCCTAGCCCTTCAACTTTGCTTTTCTCAAGCAATGTTTCACCCAGCCGCACTGTTTGGTTAACAGTAAACTTATATTAGTGAAACTAACAGCGCTGGGTGGCTCCGTCTAGTTTGATGGTACTGGTGAGTAACCTCGGATACGGTTTTGCATAGTCTTATTGTTATGCATCACACATCCAAGTACCCGTTCATTTCAAGTCAATTCAAGACCGACCAGCCACTCAGCTCGTGAATCTCTATCCGTGCTTATCTCTCCAAGTCACTCCCACAACGTTGACTGGCACCTTTAGCAAATGGCTCATGATCACTAGAGATGATAAAAACGCCAACGCAATCCTTGACCTAAGTGTTGTACTATGATACCAGTCAGGCCAAGAGGCGTCTTGTAGTGCCTTGCACCGGTACATGCGACTTGGACGGATTGCTATACCACGGCCGACAAGCTAGCACTGACATTTGCAGGATAGTGGTCAACCATGCCTGAGAGCTTTTACACCAGAAATAGGTGCAATCACATTATCATTACATGTAATTAATTCTGTCTCGAGATAAAGCTCACGAAGTTCTCGTTTGAGTGAGCAACAGTACTAGGGCTATGGTTGTGATTGGAATCGTCACACCGATATCATCGGGGCTGAGAGTCTTCTTGCTCACAATATGTTTATCTGCTATATCCAGCCATTCTTGTTTAGTTTATCAGCCGCGGGTTTTCCAGCGCAAGACTGTGGGCAGAGAGTTCTTTGGGTGGTATGTAGACATCTACCAAGGCATTGAGGCCAGACGCATTGGAACAACAAGTGAGAATCGAGAACAAAAGTACTGTGTGTATCGACAGCGACAGAAATGTGTTCTCCAAGGTCATTGGATTACTTAACAAACCTGTATTTTCTCCGTGCATCCTCAGAAGCCTCCCTCATCATTGAATGTCTACTACACCAATAATGACTGGTGGCGAAATTGGCGTCGGTAGGATTCCTTTACTTCAAGAAAGAGCTAGTTTTTGGTGACTTACCGAGTGAGTTTGGGGTACGAGCGTACACACGGGAGGGTTAAACTCGGGGCTCTGGCATACTAACCCTAAGCTCGCCTTTACTTACTCCTCTTTCATCCCTTCCTCAACGTCCCCTTTGCCCTCCGCCTTTTTGATCTTTGATGCAAATGCTCTTCTGGGTTGACTGATAAAGCGAGCAAAAAACCACCGAGCTGTCGTGTTCATCAGCATAATGTCCTGGCGAGCAGCCAGGTGGTCATGCTCCCAGCCTTGATTCGACTTGATGTCTTGCGAGGGCAGCCCGTTATTGGATGACAAGATTGCCAGCCGTAGCAGGCCTGTTAACTCTTCCTCTTCAGGCTCGTACTTAATCTTTGGTGTTATCGCTCTTCGCCACGCTATGTCGATAGTCTGTTTGATGTCTTGCGAATAATATTGGTTATGGATCGAGGGATAGAGTCAGGTTTCAGCGTGAGAAAACTCGATGCTTACCGATCAAGTGCGGTGCTTGGTAAGCCTGCTTGGTCCGGATATGCGAGGATCTTGACTCGGCTTGGGTGCATAAGCAGGAGACCTTGGTCGTGTTGGGCACCACTATTGCCGGGTGGTGGACTTGTGCGATCCTTCGTTTCCAGGCTCGTCTCCGTGACGTGGCAATGCGTGGCTCGCGGAAGGGTTGGTGTTCGTAACTGTGAGAAGGCGCGCGTGTTACCGATCGAGTAATCCGCTTGGTGAGGCTTCAGGAAGTAGTTCCAAGCCCGACATCCTCAGTCTCGATTCGATTCCATATTTTTCCGGGAGGCTATGATTGTCTTTTAGCTCGGAAGGATATGGAAGGTTGGCTCCCTTGTGGTAGTTGGTGAGGGACCGTCGCCCCATGTACTGTTATGGAAGCTAGCCTAAGGCATCGCAATCATACTAGGAGATGCGCGTGGTCTCGCAGGCTGGGGTTAATTAGATTTTATTATAAAAAAAGAATAGTAGCGTTTAGAGTCAGGAGTTTAGAGCAAAACGCTGGGCTTAGGAGGGTTTAAGGGTCGAAGCATCTTGACCGAGTAGGTCAGTCCAGTCATCCTTGGCGGCAGATGCAGTTACTCCATCCCTTCGATTGAAGTGTCAGCTATTGGGACGGTGACAGAGGTCGGGTCTTTGGCCTGATAGAGTTTTGATAGTCCGCTTGGGCTCGAGGAGAAAGTTCTTGGGTGGAAAATTGGTCAGGGCATTGTAAATGTGCTCAAGTCTGGAAGTGTCAGCACGTAGCGCTTAGTGGAAGACAAAGAATTGACGTTGAATCGGACCGAAGCATCGCAAATTAAAGGCCACTATGGACAATAAATAGCACGTATCCTGGTAAGTCAAAGCAAGAGAATTGCCAGGCTTTTATATGTATCGCGGCAAGTGTTTATGGTGCAGTCGATGGTTAAGAAAACAAATACACTTGCTTCACCGTGTATGGCATCTTCCTCATACACGCCGGCAATATTACAGCATACCGCTTTGTGCTCAACACTTTTCATGAATAACAGAGATATTTGTCGAAACAGTCTGATTTCAATCATCTAGACATCTCAAGTTTACGATGCAACCAAAGTCTACCAATCTAGGCCCCTATCTACCCTCCCAAAAATGCCCAAATCCCATTGTCAATCCTCTTCATTTTGAATCTTCAGCATCAGTTCCAAGCACTGAGATAGCCCTGCATCGAAAATACGCTTAACGCCATCGGGGCTTACCGAGTGTAAGTCCCTTGTAAGAAGTAGCATGTCGTGTTTCTTCGTCTCGGCCTTGAGCTCTTCTTTACACAATTTGATGTTTCTTATGGCCAGTTTGATGAATGCTCGCGAAGCTCTTCGCGTACTGATGTGTTGGTTGAGTTCTTCCAGTTGCCTCTGTTGCTCATTCGTAAAACGATCTTTGTTCTTAGTTGCTTCTTCCAGGAACATCCTAGCTTCTTCAACAGGGGTTTTCATAGACGCCTGCATGTCCTCGTGCAGATTCTTGGCGCACTCCTGAATCTGGTTGAGGCCCATCTGCCCAGTAGCCACCTTTTGAGTTGCATCGTGAAGCTGGGTGTTAATGTTGGCTAAAGCATCTTTTGTGTTGGCGATCGCCGTGTCTATCGAGATGCGAGCTTGTTTCTCATTGTCCAATTCAGTTTCGTATCGCTGGAGACGGAGAGAAATGGCTTCTCGGCGAATCATGGACTCAGTGATCGCTCTCTATCTGAAAGTCAGGCTTGGAGATACCAAGCAAAGTGTCGGGATGAGAGACTAACCTTGTTGAACGGCCTACCATTCATTCCAATCTGTGTATTAGGGCGGACAAACTTATCCATGATGTCGCCGGGGGCACTGTTATCCTGGTCCCGGTCCCGGTCCAGCTCCATTTCCACCTGCATGCCAAGATCGGGCTTGGCATCGCGATCGGGGATGAATCCAGTCTCGGGTCTCGCCGTTCCTTGTAATGTTGATCTCGGGGCATGCTCTTTGTTTCTATTTTGACGTTGAGCTGCAGTGTTTGCCTTCCTCTTGCGAGAAGGTCCCGCTGTGACAGCAGAGGGTTTCGTTCTTAGGGCTCGCTTCGGCCGAGCTACTGTTGTGGAAGACTCAGTTGATGAAGGCGTTGGAGTTTGTATGCCGTTGTATTGGTTGTTGTGCGAAACTTGAAGAGAATCATTGCGTCGTGTACTCCTGGATCGGGTAGATACCATAGAGCCGCCTCTTCTGTCGCGATTACTATCCTTAACCCAGTCTAGAGCATCACTGCAGATCTTATATGTCATTTGTCCATCAGGAGAGTCTTGAGCTTTCTCCGTGAGCCATCTATTGAGTTCTGCCGGAGAAACTGAAGGTGAGTCCCCGTAAACTCTTTCAATAGCTTGCGCAAGCTTGTTACTCATATCCTCGCCCCATTTTTGCGGGAAACGTCCTTCCACAAACTCCCAAGGCCACGAGCGACATTTTTTATAAATTCGCACTAAGTCGCGACAGGCTCTCGCGCTAGACTGGTTATACGGTTCGGGTACTTTGACTAATAAAGCTCGATTTGGTTCGGAGGAGGAGGTGGGGGTGCGCATATTAGCCCCTGTCGGACCGATAAATCGATTACCTGTATCCGTTGGTTGGAGTAGTCCAGCAGAGAATCACGATGAGTCTAGGCCGGCACACAAGTTAGAAGTGGTGAGTTAGTCAGACCATTGGGACGTCATAAATTGAGGTGAAAACAGAGCAAACTACAACGCGATGAAAATGTTGGTTGACAACAAAAAGCAAACACGGTGATAAAAATAGAAATATTCTTATCTTATCAGCGGACTCTCGGCGAATCTTGCTTCCGGCCTCGCTAATCTGAACACCAAAGCGCAGCGCAGCCCACAACACAACACGCTAAACTGCGGATCAAACCTAATTCAACAACGACGCCGATGGATGTGGATGACAACTCCGAGACTGACTCAGAATCCGGGGTTGTCTCGCCCGAGTCTGACTCATACTTCCAAACCTGTCGTGATATTTTACGCTACAAGAGAAGTAATCCTACCAGTTCGCAGGAAGCTTGTCGAATGATTCGGGATGATTTGCTTTCCCTTCCATCCGCCCCATCAGCTGATATGTTTCAACGCTATCACGAAATGATGCATCAAGAATCCGACCAGTACATATTGACCATGTGCAATCTTGCTCCATCCCCCATCAGTGTGGAGGACCAGCGCTGGCACGAATTCTACATGCGCACTACCCACGGTCAATCGATCGTAGAGCAGCAATCCGCCAGCAACCATGACAATGACAATGACACTGGCAACACTCGTCCTGTCCTCGACCTTGAATTTGCTGTGAAATGGGCTGCCACAGTCATGGAGGAGACCAAACTTTGGCTTCAGAATCATCGTACCAGAAAAAACAACGAAACCCATAGACATCCCGCTGCGAAACAAATAGTCAATTTCATCACTCACGGTCGCACGCCCACACCAGCCGAAGTAGCCTGCTGTACCACCGACGAGGCCATGGACCTAGTCGCTGCTGGTAATACAATCGTTATTGCAAGAGACCAGTCACCTATCAGCTGGGGTGGTCGCCCAATTGAAATGCTTTTGAAACGATGGTACACGCCCGCCGATCTCGACAAGACGACAGAGGTAGCCGTCCCACAACGCCCTTGGTCTGGTGATCTGAAGGAAACGAAGACGATACACGAAGTTTCTCGCAAATTCTTACACAATCACCTGCCAGCCGAATCATGGAACCTCCTCAACCTTTATAACCCATGTCCCCCACGCTATCCAGCCTTCTTGGACACACCAAACAGTCAATTTCTTAATCTCCTGTTCGAGAAAGTCTACAAGATCCCTGGCATGAAAGCTACAAATGAATTTCTGCTTAGCGAAGGCGGTAATCATACCGCAGCGCATATCGATGAATTCGGCTATGGCGTATGCATTACCGTTTGCGAGGGTAATTATGGGTTTGGTTGGCTAGCGGTTAAGAATATTAATGATCAACAAAAATGGGAAAAAGACCCTTTTTCGTTAGATGTTGCAAAAATGGCACGCTATGTGGTTCTCCAGCCCGGCCAAACCGTCTATATCCCCCCCGGAATAATTCACTTTGTGTTTCGTATCCTTAACGAACCCACCCTGGCAGTCATAACTAATATCCTCCCTTGGTCTTGTCTCATGCAGTGGCTGTGCGTCTTGAAAAGACAGGAGGATGACGACTCAGAGTTCTTTAAGGAGGTAACGGAGAAGTCTGTCAAGTCCTTCCGGTTCGCTCTTGACAACATTATCAACCAATGCATCGAAGTAGACCAGACGAATAACACGAATAATTACCTAGAGCTCATTGGGGGAGCGGAAAAGGCTAACGAGATTCTTGACACTATCGCGGTAGGTATCTGCAAAATTTTAAGCTTACTTGTACTAACATCGAGTAGAATTGGGATTCGTTTGATCCGGATGAATGGGACAGAGCATAAATCCCGATCGTATGCTGAGAGACTGATGGCTTTCGAAGGGAGGAAAACGGTGTTCTACAGGGTGATGGTGAATTCGTTAGACAGGGGCTTGGGTCTTATGTGTCACACTACGGAGTATCTTGCATGTTTTGGCCGGATACCCACGAAATATGCATCTGGCGGAGTATCTAGGAAATCGGCTCTTGTTTATCTTCCTCCACTCGTTATAGTCTAATCCGTGATGTGACGTTACGTGACCCAATGCGCACCAGGTTGTATTTCTCCAAGCTGTTGCAATTCTTACTCACAGACAACACAATAAAGTCCATCTGGTTCCATATCTCAGCGTGTTCTTTCTGATCACTCTTTCTGCCAAAAACAAGAGAAAAACTTTGGTCGAGTCTCCCGGGATGGAGTTGTTGGGTTTCCGTCTATTGTGCGGGAGGTTTGAATAGCAGGAGAGGGTGACAGGCTGAGATTTGTAAATCCGGTAAAAGAAAGTACCAATACTACAATCACGGTCACTCGTTGGTAACAGGTATCGAAATCCTGGAGAAATTCATCTTTTCGGCGCATTTGAGGTGACAGAGTCGCCGTGAGTTTCAGGGTTGTGGGCAGATCATTGTCGAACGAGATGTACTGCGTGCTAACTTAGTATGGCTCATACGAGTTAAAAACAGATATAGATAGGTGAGAAGTGGTATGAAGATCATAATTGATAGCTTAAACGCGATAGAACAGTTGGATATGAGGTCTGCGTAGTTACTAAGCAAGATGCAACGGAACAACTAATATCGACAAGCTCGATGAATGCTCTACCTGGAGGCTTTCTAGCAGTGGGCCTACAAGCCCAATAATAGAATACAATACTTACTTTACGTGACTATGTCCAGCCTCTAACCAGATACTATTGGGTGCTTAGCGATTGTTGGCAGGTTGAATAATATATGTATGCTTAGGTGTGTGCCTATAGTCTTCGCGTACGTCGAGTGCGCAGCATACATAGATATAAAGAAGAAAGAGTTGATGAAAATAGACATGAAAACACTTTCGAGCAGCTATATGCTCAATCTTCACAAAATTCTTCCCATTTTTGGTGCTCTGCGTAGTAAATCTTCTTTGTGCACTTGCTAAAGTCTGCGCATGTAGGCTTGGCATATATCGACTACGCAGCATACCAAAATCAAGATTGCAGAAAACGATTGAGTGTATTAAAACTCTATTCTACCCAATAGTTCGTTTAAAATAAATTTTAGTAGAAATGAGATCTCATTGGTGGTCTGCGTACTCAATGCCTTTCGTGCATTCGCTTACATATGCGTTTATAGGCTCTGCAAACGTCGAGTACGCAGCATGCCTAGATGAGCGATAAAGAAAGAGCGTCTAGTGGCAATGGGCCCTATTATGATCTTTGATAACTATGAAATTATATTTGACTTGTTTTTCTCCATATCAATGCTCCACGTAATTAGTATCATTCGGTGCAGTTCCCTAGCTGTGTGCCCAAAGGCTTAGTATAAATCAACTACGCAGACCACAACGATGGGTATAAAATACTAAGACTGTATTTATCTCGATTTCAACATGGTATATACTAGTCATGAACCTTGTTTCAACTTAACATACGCCAGATTGAAGCTCTGCGTAGTACATATCCTGTCGTGTACTGCGCAAACCGGGAGCCATGTTAATACAGTACGCAGGCACGAAAAACAAACATATTCTACATAGTAGACATCACTCATGTGTTTCTCCAACTTGAGAAGCCTCTTTGAATATATAGCGGTCTATCCTTCTTGTGTTAGCATTGGTGGCTCTGCTCAGGGATGGTCGGCCGTTATGACGGCGCAATACCGAAAATGTGGGGCCGTGCTCGGCGTTCAGCACCGGCTGCGACACAGCAGATACTCCACAAACTCTTGATGGTAGTCTAAGCTGCGTCCAGTTCATTGATATTAGAAGTGAAACAAAGGTTTCAAGCATTTTTTTTTGCTGAAGGTAAATACTACATTAGCATGCGCAGTCCACGAAAAACACCACACGGGGTGAAGGGGAGGTGACCTAACCATTACGCACGCTTTTCAAATCATGGACTCAACAAGAATTTGATTCTCTATAGACTTCTTGACTATTTGAGAGATCTGAGATATAATTCTGCTCTGCTCAAGTTAAATACTGAGAGCGTTCGTAGTCTCGAAGCCTCGAGCTACAATTCTGCTATCCAAAACATAACTTGGGTACATAGTGAGAGCAGCGGCATTGGACATTAAATACACATTATTTTCATGGACTTGAGTACTTTGTTACTACTTGAGTCTAGTCATACTCCGGGGAAAACAAGCGAACCGATGTAAATGTATCGACCTTGTGAACCTTTTTGTGAAGACTGAGATCATCTTCTTAATCCAATTTTCTTTCGCCCAACCAACATGTTTTTGTCATCCAACGCTCCAAGTCATGAGGTAATCCCTCGTAAGTCAAGTGTTCAGCCTCCATGCCTCTAAAGGCCAGGGTTTAGGTGGCATCACAACCATATTGCCTGCCGGCAAATATGTCACGGCTCCCATCACCATGACAGCCTTTCTAATAGAAGCCAAACCCTTCTTGTACTATCAGAGAAGCACAACTAATTCGTAAGTCTTCTAGCCGTATTCATATCTGACTTTCTTCCGCATCAACATTGCTGTCCGTGAACTCCGCCTCACTCATCAACCCTGCAGCCCCAAAACCGGAATCGGGGTGACGAGCCAACAAAGATACTATCTCGATGCATACGACTTGATATCAATCAGATTGTGCAAAGAAAAAGTTCCATTGCCCTCAGTTGGTCCATAGTCGGCTAATACCGAGCAGCCGGCCCGGGTCTCGGTGCCGCAAGTAGAACTATGGGCCGAACCAAGAGTCTCCAGTCGCCGATGAGAAGGACAAGGAGATTATAGGTACGAACTGCTTGGGCAATCTCGAATCTTGCTTCCTCACAAACAAAAATTCCCCACATCAATTGTGAAAGACTTCATTTGAACCGGTCAGTGCTGGAGAACAATGTCACCGTCTGTCACAGTGTAGACTCGGCAGCGGATAGTGGGATCCTCACAGGACCGAGCACTGGGGATGGCTTCTCAATGAGGATAACAAAAACATCTTCCTGGATCATCCCTACACCAGGGATGAGACCGTCGATATGTGGGACTGAGGGTATAAGGCTCCACTGAGCCAAAGTCGGTGCATGAGGTCGCGGGGTGGGAACCAGCTGATATTACACCAATAATAGTACCAAGAGTACCTATAGCGCTGGTGTGAATATTGGCACCGATAGTCTCTAGTAGGTTGAAGAACCTCCAGACAGCCGCTGCGACAATGATTACAGCCAGCCATTTGAGCCAAGATGCATTAGTGATAGCAGACAGGATAGCATCAGTAGGGTAGGACTTTTGAGTCAGTCCTCGAGCTTAATTTCAGTCGACTTGAGGGAGCGCCGGATAAGATACGCGGGAAGATGCTATTCTGATCGTTGTTGAGATGCTGTTGCTGTTGGTCGTGGTTTCAGAAGGTACCGGCTGTTCCGCAGGTTGCCTTTCCGCCTGCTTTACCTCTCTCTGCTTAGGCTTTGGGATAACTGCATATTTTCTTCTCAGGGCAGCAACAGGGCCTTCTGGAGGTTCAGGGTCGCGTGATGGTTTGTCAGACATGTTTAACGTTTGGGAATACACTCGTGGATAGTGGTAGAAAGAGGTCTAAATGTGGCTGTATCTGATGTTCTGTAGTAACAAGGAGGATGGAATGAGAGAGAAGGTCGTTTAGCAGTGTGGGAGGCAAGGAATCAATGTGGCTTTTGGTGAATGCTCCGGCAGAACTGAGCACTCAACAGTTCAAGGTGATTACGCCTTAGATTACAGCTTACCCAACAGGGCTGGCAATTAACAAAGATGAACTGCAACAGTGAAAGCCCAAAATGAGGCTGACAGTTTTAAGTTTCTCACCGTTATTTTGCCAACAAGGATAAAAGTGACTTTTAGCCAAAGAGAAGAAAGTCGCATAAGTTCTTAAATTTTGTCTGCTTTGATAGGTTCATTTTGACATTCCTTTGCTAAACACGAACCTCTGTCACAAACCCTTGCAGGGAGGATTCAAGGTTCTTCGCGACAAAGAGTAGATAAGGCGATGTAGAAAGCTTAGATCTTTGACGGTCGGGTTGAATAAAAGACTCCGAATCGTAGCTGAATGACTCTTTGGTTTATTGTTTGACTGGCCTGTATGAAAGGCGTTCTAGATATGATGCGGCGTATTCAGCTCTTCCACTCACGTTCTTGATTGGAGCGCCTCTGAAGCTACCAAAAAGACGCTAGAAAGGTATGTATAAAACCACTAGAAATATCGAAACCTAAAGTCCGATTAGCTATCCTTCTACTCTTCTTTCCTCTATCATCACTTTCTTAAGAGACTTACATTCCTCACCCTTCCAAGATTCCTTCCATTTTATTCCCAAGTCTACGAGAATATGGCCGGGCCTCGTGTTGAAGTGTTAGATCTCATGGATGTTGACCATTGTTTACTTCTTATCCAGGGTGAACGAAAACTTCAGGAAGAACACCCCCAGCAAAACCTCGACATCGAGCAGGAGATGGGATCCTCGACAAATTTTGACCGTCAGCTTGCTCCTCACCATTTCTGGGATCGTTCTCGGCCCCAGTTACTTCTGTGGCTCCGCACCCAACCCTCCCGTTCTTGCCGAGCTAGAGCCCTTGCGCCGAGCAGTATGCGAGATCCATGAGCAACTAAGGTCCATCTCTCACTCTGCGGCTTTTGAACCTATTCACAGACTGCTTCGCTTGCCCTCGCATGGGGAGCCATTTTGCCCTTTATCAGAGTCAAGTCCACCTACTGGCCAAAGATACTAAGCAGTTCAGGAAGCGGTCCTGAAAAGATTGTAAGAGCCCTGTTAAGTATAAGCACCGTCTGTCCTTCAGGACCTGCTTAGAGGTCTGGCTGTTGACTTTGTCCGCAGCCAGAGTGACCAGTGGATGTAGCTCATGTACCGGGCTGCACATGCACTGCTCAATGATGAGACGCGTGATGCGTATGCTCGGCTTTTTGTGCCTGTCCTTCGAGATCCTGCTGCACAGAGAGAAATGGCTATCGCTTGACTTTTGGGCGAAGATGATCTCAGATGCAGGGACGCAGAGCGTGGGACTTCCCATGGAGTTGAGACGGTGTACTAGATTGTGACTTCTTTTGTATTCGGTTATTAGGTTCAAGATTGATTCTCAGTGGAATTTTGTATCTAGCATATGTGGCTCAGAGAATTTGCCGGTCCCGATAAATACTACTTCACACTTCATGACTCTATTCTCCTAGCAGGTTCTTTTTGATTGCACCCAACATCTCTGGATCCATCTGATCAAAATAGTCGTTGTCAACTTCAACTTCACCAGTTTACTCTATGTCGTCATCCTCACAGCTGCTCTTTGACTTTTCTTCAACTTGACACATCGCTGGCTAGGTCATCCGCCCACAGAGCGCGACGAGGAGGCGAGCTTCAAAATCCGTGCCTAACTTGAGGCGAAAGGCGGTGCCATCTCTGTACAGGTCCTGGTATTCTCTGATAGACACTCCAGCGATGGACTAAATCGTCAGAATATGTTGGCTGAGGTGAAAAGAAGTACTTACATCTGGATCATTAGATAGACACGCCCTGCACATGTTTCAGACTCTGTCACAGTGGATGTGGACGATGGCGAAGTGAGTCTTGTGGGTGCCACATAAAAACCTGTGTGGGAGGTATCATAAGACCTTCTGAATGGATCGGAGTTTAGCTCTTCCGCTTGAGGATTGCATTGCTATGGTGTGCTATGATAAGTCTAATTGATTCTTATATATGACAAACGTCAAGACCATTCTAGATTTTTCTCTGTTTCTCGACAAACTGGAGATCAAACAAAAACATGAGAAACATAAGAACAAATAAATACAGTCCCCCTATCACTCTCAGACTCAACCCCTCTAAAAGGCATCCTCGTCCTTGGCCTCCCGCGCGACGTCACGCCTAACCTTCCGGGCAAACTTCTTGCCAAGAGCCTGGCAGATCTTATCGTATAGGGGCGATTCGTAATAGTGACTTACGAATAGATCTGCGTTAGTCCAACGGCGGATATTATAGATGAAGAACCTTGCATTAGGACTCTGCTCCGAGATACCAACGGTAAACCTGGTGGCAACTTCAAATGTCTTGGAACTGTCCGACTTCAAGGCTATGAGAGCCTTTCTTGCCCAGCGACAAAACTTAAACAGTTCTTGCTGCTTGGCTCTTCCTTGCTTGTCGCTGACTCATACTGGCTCTGGACCACCCATGTTCCATGACGTAAAACATTTCTCTCCATCAACAGAAGCCCGGTAAGTACTTCCGTCTGTGCCGGGTCCGCTTGTAATCAGAGCGGCTTCGATCTCATCTCCAACCATAAGAATATCGATTATACCCCACTCTTTGAGCGTAGGGACAAGCTCTTGGTGGCAGTGGTCGCTTCCACGGCCCTTGCCAGCTGAGCATCCCAGAGACTGAGTGATATGATGGCTATTGTGTTTCCCTACTAGGGTTTTGCCGGGGCCAATGTTATCTGATATCTGGCGGACAATGATTTGACCACAGTACTCTGCCATAGCACAACGACCTTTGAGCCCGGGGCACCACTCTGGTCTCCAACGAAACTCGGGGGTCTCTGCCTGCTTGGC
The DNA here is from genome assembly GCA_014822085.1 of Fusarium stilboides. NCBI lineage: Eukaryota > Fungi > Ascomycota > Sordariomycetes > Hypocreales > Nectriaceae > Fusarium > Fusarium stilboides. The sequence goes on from JAASAY010000082.1 coordinate 133,278, forward strand.
TATCTTCTCCAGACATCGCAGGTCTGAGATCCTGCTAGCATCGGACTCCGCCTCATCCTTGCTAGGGTAGCAGTCGATGTTATTGGTGGCCCTGGACCTGGCTTTGTATACTTGAATATACAATTCCGTTAAGTCGATGTCTTCTTCGCAGTTCAACTCTGTGAAACTGGGTCGTCTCATGAGCGTGAAGACAATAACGTCTCGATCTTTCGCCTTTCCGTCAAGGTACCGGGTCAGGCGTTTGTGCTCCATCTTATCCTTCAACCAAGCCCAATCGTGGACTTCCATAGAGACACGACGAGTGTGTCTCGCATATAGGAGCGAGACCAGAACTGAGTGGAGGTGCCATTGCACTGCGTCAGGGCCTGTGGGTGGTTCCGTGTTATCTTCAAGGGCCTTTTGGACGGCTTTGGCACCAGTTTCGGAGCAAAGGTCTTCTCCGACGGACTGCTCCAATTCCCTGAGTTTCTCAACCGTGAGAGAGTCCAACATAGCTCCCTTGAATGGGTCGGTGGAGATGATGGCTAAGGACGCGGCACCTTCGTCGTCCAACCCGAAAACCTTGATCTTGCCGACGCCACAGAAAATAATGTGAACGCCCGGTTCGCCATTTGGCTCCTCTTCCTCTTCGTTGTCTGATACAAGGTCTGTACAACCACGACGTAATGATCCCTTGGTCTCTTTTCCGCTGGATGTGTCATTTGGTTCGTTCAGCTTTATTTCGGCAAGCTCTAGAACCGTTGGCTTCCATTGCCGACCACGTTCATCGAAGGCAGCATGCATGGCTCTGTTGATATCCGGCCAGGTGTTGTGCATGCCCAGCCACCTACGGATAGCTTTCTCGAAGTCGTGCCAGAATGCCTTTGAAGTTTTCTTGTGGGGCTTCTCAAAATCGCCCTGAAGTTGCGCCAAGGTGTACGGGATCAGTTCGATAATCGCCATTTGTTTCTTTTCGCAGGTGCTGAAGTTGTCTTCGCCAGCCTTGGCTTTTGGATCCTTCTTCTTTGGCTGGCTTTTGCTCTTCCGACTACTCTCATTGTCGCTGCTGCTGGAAGACATGGTCGCAAGCTTGGCCTTCACGAGTCTTGTGGCGCAATAGGTCGCGTTGAACAAGGCCTTGTTTGACCGACACAATGACGCTTTAGGTAGTATTTGCGAAATATGGCGTACACAATACGAATAAAAGTGTGGAAGAGTCAAAGATGTCGCGAAAATGAAACGAACTTGTGGCCTGGTCTGCCCTGGTGGCCAGCCGGATACCTGCATTGGGGCTCGGTGAACGTGTATTAGTGATTGGTTAAGTGTTGAAGGTGGCGTGCTTATTGAATCCATTTTGCTCAGTTAATGAGTGTTCTACAACTGCGATAATTATATCTTCAAGATATATCGTCAAGATGTCAAGCCGAGTTGATATAAACTTAACCTTTGCTTTGCTAAAGATAGTTAGCGGCCTGGGACGTGTCGACCTTTTAGGAAAGTCTCCACTGTTTTAAGCTGGGGCGAGAACTTATAATTGGCGCTGTGCATTTTGCATAAATGGCTTGCATAACTCCATCAGCATCGCGGCCCTCAGTTATTAATTGTTATAAACGGTGCATTTGTTAATCAATATCATCTATGCAGTGAACAATGGTTTGGTCTGTCAGTGGTCATAGACAATAATATATGTTTCCCAGGTGTTGTGTCGAAACGGTTTAGATGCTAGAGCAATTGGTAAGTAATACGACGGTGGACCTCGGTTTGGATGTTGTGGAAACAGTGTGGGGTCCCGCTGTCTAGAAAGGGCCGACGTTCTAGACATCTAGACGGCGCCTATGCTCAAGTGATTAGATTGAGACGGAGATATCATTGAAAATACCGATAACGATATGGAATTGCGCAATATTTGATTGTTCGCTATATCTGTTATAGTTGTGGCTAGCCACTGCGTGTTAGTAGCGAATTGAGGTGGTTCAAGAACTGAGGATGTTCTAGTGTTCCAGAAGATCTAGATCAAGACATCTACATCGTCAAGCCAGGAAAGAATACAACTGTCGTCCAGCATGACCAGCAAGAGCGTATGCTGTAACGGAGTGATGGGATCGTTAATGGTGAATGTGCATGTTCGAGGACAAATGTTTTGAGGCTAGTCTACATCAGATACAACGGGTGGCGTAGGGCATTGCCACACGTAGTCCTCCGGCCACCCAATCAGATTCCACAGCCGCACTTCACTAGGCCTACCCTGCACCGCTATCCAGTGCGTTAAAATGCCGATATTTAACCTGAACCTCACAAATGCTTTTGTGAAGCTGAGGAAGAGGAACTAGAACGAGCGGCAACCGACAGTGACTGGAAAGGAAACGCAGGAGAGGAGTAAGTAGTGCCTCTTCTAATAGTTTTCAAATTCGACTGTAGTTTCCGAGTTCCTCCCATTGTGTATTGTACCTAGTAGCTCACTCTCACTCAAAACAAAAACAAAAAAGTGGTTACCTCAAAACGTGTCTGGCTGCCTTTCCTGGGTATGTAAACTCTTTTTTTCCATAGAATGTCAACAAACAAGTAGATCAACTAGAGTCACTCAAAGTGAGTGTCAAGGCGTTGGTCATCGTAAAACTAGAAAGCATCGGGGCAAATTGCTAACTTCTCTGCCAATTCATCTTCTTCCTCTTGCTCCGGTCAGCTGTACACACGATCGATTCCTGGACGGAATGTCCTGAAGGGTTATCCTCAAGGGCATCCTTCGTTGTAACCAAGCCGTCTGATAATTGGTATGTGATGTGGTCCGAGTATTGATGTGTCCCATCAATGCTGCCTGCCTCACAATGCCTTAAGGCGTCGCTTGATAACCTTGCGGTTTTTCTGACGATTCATTTGATCTCGTAGTCCCGCATCGGTAGCGATTAAGCCACTGAACTTCCCGACCTTGTGAGAGTTGCCAATAGTTCTGAATCATGTGTAATATAAAGACATCGGCATAGTACCGGTGATCATAGCCTGTATCGAGAGAATTAAGTCAACCGTGCTTCAGACCTTATCCGCAATGCAACATTGACTGCTTGAGTCAAATAGACGGTCCCTATTATCATGTGTTGCTTCATGCCATTCTTATCCACGCATACGTACTAGGTGCACTGCGAAATCTTTCCCCCTGTCATCTAGTGCTTGATAATCGGCTACTCATATCTGCCATTAGTGACACTACCAATCTATCAAGGCTCCCCGTTTTTACTAGTCACGGGGTCTCATTCACAATAATCTCCAGAGTTCAGTGAAGCCATATTCCGAAACAGGTACCATTTGCCACATTACAATCAGTAATCCATGTTATTTTACAGCCCCGTCTCACAGCGCGCCTCGATCATATCGGGGTCGGGTTCCTCAAATCTAGTGGCTTCTGAATGTTGGGAGATTCATGGTATAGATTGATGGTTACTCAAAGACTGAGTATTGATGTTGCCCATCCGTAGACAATGATGGAACCGATATCTCCGTGGCTAACCTTAACCCCATACACGTGACTGGACGCTTATGGACTTGTAGAGTAATATCTGAAGTAAAAGGCCACGATGCCAGCTTATGCGTTGAAGGCACTGCCTCTTTGCCTAATCGCGGACGCTAAATACACCGATGGCGAGGAAGAAGTAGACACCAGAAGGCCCAGTGTGATAGGGATAACATCGACTCGACCCCGGCCATATTCATGTCTTGGAGTGACGGCTTCGAGGGAAAAGGAAGCGATTATGGTGGATTATGAGAGGTTAAAAAGATTGAAATCAGGGGAAAAGGTCCATGAGGGCATGGAAAGGATATGGGAGGTCATCGTGGAGTATTGGCAGATCATTCAATTGGGAGGATGCAGGGCATGGAGTCGAAAAGATTGCGGGAATTACATGGTACTATGATAAATTAACTAGGTTGTTAGGGAGACAACATGGCTGGTCCACTCATCACATATTACCGTAAAGGAGTGGCCTCGACTCTTTCTGAGTGATGACAATAGGACGAGTACTGGCTTGGGGTGATTTCCCACCTGATCTTTAATTCTTCCTTTATTCGGTCCAGATTTCCCCAATATTACCCAATTCTCATCAATTCTCATCAATTCCCTTCGCTTTGCCTCAGATGTCCATGGCCTTCTTGAACCGAGACCAGTGGCGCCCTGGATCACCGACCCTTCCTTTGCTTACCATTCCTCTTACAGTCATGAAATCCGACCGAATCGGCGTCTCAATCGCGACCTCGAGTAATAATAGTGGCAGTGGCTATAGAGGTGGTTAACCAGCTGGGCTGCGGACTGGAGAGTTCTTATCACGATATTCCCCTCCAACATCAAACATCTGTTCATATCATGACGATATCGGAGTTGCCTGTGCTTTTCTTAGCATATATATTCTAGGACTCAAGTCTTTGGTATAAATATGCCCGGTTTTCTCCAAATTGTTTTGGACTAGGGGAGATGGCCTCCATTTTCTTCGATCTTCTCCAATTCTCTCCAATTCTCCCCAATCTTCCTCGCATTCCCCTCAATTCTTATTAGACTCGTTTATCAAAAGTTGAATTAAGTAATTAGTTTGCGAAATAGCCTACTATCGTTTGACTGTATCGGAATTGAATCACGGCTTTGGTGTCATGGCGGCTTCGGCTTCAAAGAGATGAAACAGATGGCCTGCGTGGCTCGAAGTATGTTTACTATTTAAAGTCTTGCGCGACGCTGCGTTCTTCCACTCTCCCTCTATCCCTAACTAGTCAATAGTAATTATCTTCAATTCACTATAATTCTCCTCACTTCTCCTCACGTCTCGCTACATCTCCCCATTCTTGCCATCGGTACACTTTCCCAAGCCCCACCAGTTCTGCGACACAATCAGTCACGCACAGTTTAGGGTGTTCATAAACATGTAGAGTCAGTAGCTGTTACACCATAGCTAACATGTAGTGCGAACCATCTGTACCCTGGTGCATATACACCAATAAGCGGTCTGCAGGAGGTGTGCAAAGGAACATCCAACATAAGCCACCTAAGTCCCTCGTATAAATAAGGCAAGTGAATGTCTTCAAGCAATGGCATTGTTTTATATCAAGATGTCATTGGCATACAAGCTGCTTGGGTTGTCACGTGATATTCTTTTTGGATCCTAATCCGGAGCTCCGGCCGGCTCGGCCCCATTTGACCGATCGCGCGTACGCAACAGTCGCACCCATTGTAACCCATCTTTGCTTCACACTCAAGCGCGATGCTGGATGGTAACAAAGAAGGAGGTTATTGCTGCAACTATCTGAGGTTTGGAAGTAGTTGGTCGCTGTCTTGTCCGCCTAGCAGAGTCAATGCAGCAAGGCAATTAGCGCATCATTTCACTGGCAATATAGGGATCAAACCATGCGTTTTGCTGCTGGCCTTACATAATTGACTACCCTACATAGAAGCAAGTCGGCGAGACGTAAGACAGGGTATAATGATACAATCAAGGGCAGGATATTGGAGTACATGGCACACCCGGTGTGCAGTAGTTCCTGACCCATAACCTTGACGAGTGGAGCTGAAAGAGCAGAGACTACTCCGTAGCAATTATCAATTTAATCTCGGCAGTGGCTTTTATTTCCAGGCCTCCTTCGCTAATAATATGGACTGGGAGATGCAATATCACAATGGGACAAATCCTGCTCGTGATGTCGCCCGTCAGAGCAGCGGCCCCTCCATCTTGTCGATCTGGTTCAACCAGAACTCCTTCTCTTGTTGAATGGCAATGCTCTGGACATCTTGGTCAGACACGAGGGCTTTGATGAAAGCCAACACAAAAAGACCACAGCTATGTCCGTCATACTGCTGAGCGCAATCCTGAGAATAGTGTCAGTCATGTCAGGTGTCTCTGATGACAGATCAGCTTACAATCTCTCGAAATTCAAAGTGATTATCCGATCGGGCATCCTGGAATTTTTTGAATCGTATCTCATCGGTCATCGCCTTGTTGATGGTACGCATGGCATCGTAGTGGTCGATCCCGTGGCCTTGCACGTCCAAGACAGCCAGTCTCCAGTGGACACCATCCACTATGGGAATCAAAATCCGCCTGTGGCGGGGCTCCACGTTCCGTGGCCAGACCCCCGTATCGGTAGCCCGGAGAGGATCCAAGACGGTGTCATCAGCTTCCCAGCAGCGCAACGAGTGGGCCAAGTTATAGACAATCTCGTCCGAGAGACACTCATCATTGACGAGCGCGCCTCGGGCCATGTCTTTGAACTTGCAAAGCGTAATTGGTGTGAACTTGGAGGGGTGATCATCGACAACCATGGGCGAGGTTGAGCGGTTGTCCAGTGTTAGCTCGACAGGGGCCGTGGCCGACGGTTAGAGGTCCCTGTTGATGATGTCGTCCAGTTGAAATGCCAGGGCGCGGAGCTCAACTAGGGGCGGCCTCTGTGTCGCCATGTTGGATCTCGTCTGGCCTGTAGACTGTGTCTGATTGTTTCTGTCTGGTGTGCTGTGGATCGTCAGCCTTCGCTTGCCTGTCGTATCGAAGCTTGGGGCGCGTTACCTTGCGAGGCGTAGTAGGGTGTGCTAGTGTGGAATGTGATTTGTGATGTGAGGGTGTGTGTCCGATTGTGGATGGGACATGTTTCGAATGTGGCCTTTCCGTCTCGCGTCTGCGACGCGTTGTGCAGGGATCATGATGTCGGAGCGGGATATTAGAGGTCTCGATCTCGTGTTACACAGCGACACGATGCCATCAAAGTCGACATCACCATCAGGGCGTTTCCCTGGCTTCAGCTATGACACTGCTAGAGTATCTTTACAATAGACACCTCGTTCGCATTGTTTTTGTCCTGGTTCTTCTGGGCCTGATGGATGGCGCTACTAATAATGGGGTCTCGTGTCAACCTGACACTAAAACCAGGGTCCAATCTCGCCCTCCCACTCAGTTTTCTAGCGTATCAACTACTGTTCTCTGTACGTACTCCAAATTTCCCTCGACGTTTATTTCCCCTCATTAACTACCTTTTCAAGGACCGGCAGGTCACCTTCACGCCCCAGTGGCACCCACTACGAGCCCTCAACCACCGAACAACACAGTCCTGGGGCCCGTTGTAGCCTGTAGCAATTTGTTCTAGATGCAAGCCGTGACTAAATACATTCATTCCCCTCAATTGACTGTAGTCATCCTCCTCGATCCCCCCGTTTTCTTTCCTCCCTTTGTTTCCTTTTCCCCATTAAGCCCCGGGTCTCGGCCATCCTTCACTTTCTCCTCCACAACGTCATAGTTTCTACACGCTTCATCGCTCCATTTTTCCGCCTTCGCTTCGTCCTTCGAGATGATGCTCCCATACAACTTGGCAAATCGTCTTCCCAGAGAACAACAGAGCTTATCATAAGGCTGGCCACTCCATGACTCCATATAGAATGCAGAACTGGCTCATCGTGAAGTTTCATTGATAAAGAATCGCACGTCAAGGCTAAGATGGAATATCCCGATATCAAATCTGACGCCGACATGCATCGTGTTGAATAGGGCGGGATATTCTTCGAGAAGCTCCTTTCGCCACCATCGGCAGAAGTTCTTCAATTCCTCGACTTTGGCATCTCGCTGCTCTTCGGCTGCCCATTTAAAGTGGACCCCGGCATTAAACTTAAGAAAGTTACATCCAGGAGGAGTGCCATGGTCAATCACCTCAGAGAACAGTATAATCTCGACCTTATCACCTACTATAAAGACTCTCAGCTCTCCCCACGACAGTAGAGTATCAATATACTCTTGGTGGAACCACATCCGTCTGGGCAGACCCTCGGGAAGATCATCGACAGCTCGAGTTTGATTGCCCTCCACCTCGAGCTTTTCCCCGGGCATACAGCACTGAAGTAGGCCCTGTAGGTGTTCAGCTGTGCGCGTGCCCATGTACACATGAGCACCACCGGAGCTGAATGTCCCCTTAAAGACCTCCTTTGCATGATTTGCTAGTGAACAGGGACCGTTTCCGAAACACGTCTTGGGCCGAAAGGCAAACTTGTAATCCACTGTTTTAGTGATCTCATCGAAAACTCGGATGTCAGGGATCTTGAGTGCTGACCCGTAAGACTCATGCTGTGACGGATAGATCGTCGTGCTGTCTTTTGGGCGATAGCAGCTAGCGTTGTCAAGAATGGTGTACACGGGCAACATATCAGGCTTTTGCTGCCATTGGAACGGGTCGATAGGTAAGAAGAAGATGACTTGGCGATGACAGTCATTGGTAAAGGCTTGATACACCTCGTTTGCTTGAGACATCATCTCCCAAGGTCGAATCGTAAGAGTAACACGTCTCGTCTCTTTGGCGTAAAGTGCCGTCAAGGGCATTTGATGGACATAGATCCGCTCGCCATCCAACAGTCTCGTGTCATCCTTCTTTCTTTGTTTTGGGGTAGCGGCGGCATACTTCCTAGCACCAGCAGTGGAACAAAGACCTGGTCCCAGGAGCTTCTCTAACTTGGGCCAGAAGTCGGCAAGGGTCAGTTCAAGGACTTGGCCGTGTGCCCTCTGCAGAGTCGGCCACACGGGAATCGTGTACTGTTCGCCATCGACCTCTAGATTGGTGAATAGACTGGTAGGAATGTACACCACATTGGTAGCCGGCCCACCAGGGATCTTGCTGCCATCGGTATAGTCGGGGCTTGGTGCTCGCTGTTCAGCGGGAGAAGGCTCTCCGTCACTTTCAAAGTCTAGAGCGCCCATGGTGTCGAAGCCCGTTTCCTCGACCTCTTGCGTTTCGTTCTCATACTCCACTTGACCCGTGGCTGACCGTGAGATAGAAGGCGTGCCGTAGCTTGCTTCCTCACGTTTGGGCCGGATGGAAAGCCAACAGGCTCCTCGTTACGAATGTATCCCCGGCGAGACCGCCTCGTCTTGGTGTTCAAGGCTACCAAGCCGAGATGCGAAGATTCCTCTTTGAATGTACCCTTGGATTTGTTCACAAAGGAAGATTGTGAACTGGGGTCTTCCCATGATCGGCCTAGAGGCCGATTGCCCTTGGTATCCATGTCCGACCGATAGTCAAAGCTCATGTTGTCCTCAACGATTGGAGAATACTCTGAGTTCCCCATGACATCAGGTAAGAAGCCCATTTCCGTGTCTGAGTCTCCATGACTCGCTGGAGCAGATTGACAACCAGGATTCGGCATGGGTTCACCATTGGGTGTCGCGCGGCCCGGGTCGTCATTCCTAACGGGCAAGTTCTTCAAGTGGTTCAGTGCATCAACAAGATATCCTGGCTCCCATCTCTTGCTTTTGCTGGCTCCCCTTCTGTAGGTCTTCCCCAGTTTTCGATCCCTTGCGGCTTGCTCCAGGCATTGGAGGACTGTTGCCCAGGGATACTGGATCAAGGTAGCAATGTTTCTGTTGAAGGCTGCGTAAAAGTCTCGGGATTGACATTCATCGAAAAGTTCCAGGAACTCTTCATCGGAAACGCCGAACTCGCTCAGTAAGAACCCTCGTGTTGTTTTTTTTGATCCCTTGATCTGAGTCAGTGTCGAATTTGCTCGAGTGCCCGATTTCTTGGCTTCTGGCGCAGCCTTTGCTTTTCTGCCCATTGCGCAACGCCCCGGCGAGATGATGGATCCAACGGAAGAGTGTAACGTGTACGCAATTGGTGGAGGAGCTGTAAGTCTTGACTGGACAGCAATAGGCGCCGCACCAACTTCTTCACATCAGGCTGATATTAGCTTGGTTGATTAACTGCCCAATCAGAAATCGTCAACCCGGATTGCCTCATTTGTATGTTGAAGGAAACCCTCAATTCTTTGATCTCAACACCCCCCATCTTGACTAAAACGATTGTTTCCGGCCGAACCTGGATAAACAGTGTATTCAATAGTTTAGTCCAACGGAAGACCTCTTATACGAAACAAGCAATGCGCCAGTAGGATCCAGCCAGTGTTTAAATTTATCCATCGTGCGGATTGTCCACTTGGCAGAGTTCAGCAACAGGCCTTTATCGCCATTGCCCTTGTGGTTAAATGACAATGACAGATGAAGTTTTAACACGTCGGTTTTAAACACATTACAATGGGAAACAGCAATGAGACTGCAGAGCGAAAATCATAACAAGAATCTCGACATTGTTGTTGTCTATCAATAGAGAATGTCGTATGTCAGAGCTCATCTGTGGCATCCTGATCCAAATCTACACCTGCAAGGCCTCCATGTACTTGTTGATCACGGTTCATACCGACATCCGCCATTTGTCCCGAAAACCGATCCCTGGTCCAATACAAGCTAGATTCTAGAGTCTCCAGCACCAGCGATAAGAGCAAAAAGCGCGTCCCAGGCCTCCAGAATGTCAGCCTCCACATCTATCAACCGGGCTAGCGTGGAAGCGTATGCCTGAGTCCAATCAAAGGCTTTTGTCGAGGCCATTTCCACCGTTTCTTCCCAATTTATAGTGAAGCGCGACCACATCAGTCCACCATCCCGGATGATCTCTGTGTCGGGAGCATGGCCGACGTAAAAATCGAGAGTTTGTAGACTGTATTCAAAGACTCCGTTCCAGTACTCCACCAATCTGGCTGTTCTGGTGACTTCCAATTCAAGGTCTTGGCGGGTCTGATTGAGGATAATGATGCACTCGTTGAGATCGGCCCGACGTTGCTCATTCATCTTGGCGGTATGATCTCGCAGTCGTTTATTGCTAAACAGAGGTTAGTGCTGCTGTGATGCCGTTCCTATTCCTCCATAAGAACGTACCTTTAGCGGGTGGTTTAGGACGGCGCAGAAATGTCTTGAGAGTTATGAAAGCTCTTTGGGAGTTAAGAGTGGCAGTGAGGTAGTGTAAGACGCAGAGACACAATAGCTACGAGATTTCTTGCTGCTTATATACCCACGACCAGCGCTTCACTGTGAGTGGGAATACAAAGGCGGTTAGAGGGGTCCGCGAAGAGGTCAAAAACGAATGGAACGCTGCATTATAAGTAAAAGAACTACCCGTCGTGAAGCAGATACGGATAATTTTCAGCTTTCAGCTTTGTCCTAGACCAGCGAACTATGGAAAATACTGCAGAATACTGTCTGATAATCAAGCTCATTTGTGTCAGGTGTTCTACCGGTCTTTGTTGAAAGGACTTTATGAATATACCTCCCTTTGTAACACTGCTCGATAGATGCCGTATCAAAGAGATAAGCATTGCAGGCAACTCTCTGGACAGTGGATCGCCGTATACTAGGTCTCATTCATTGGGGCCGAACACAATGCGACTCCACATCAAGCTGGTATCCCTTTCATTGAAAGCCAATTCTACGCGTGTATAGGTTTAAACTTACAGAAGAGTAAACCCAAGACTGGGTAGCTAACACAGTATAAGCCGAATTCTGTTTATGTATTCTAAGAAATATCCATCTTTGGGACAGAAGAGTTTCACGTGAGTGGTACTTAAAGAGAGATCCTGCTCCTACACGAAAGTTTTGAGCTAGGAAGATAAGAAACCTTGACTGATTGGTGATTGTTGTGCGGTTTCCTCGTTTCCTTGAGGGGTTCAACATTTTCTAGCTTGAGATATGCTCCCTGGACCTCGCACGAAGTGCACACGCAGAAAAGCACAAAAACTAATGTCATCTTTGAACATCCAGAAAAGCAGCGCCTGTAGAGATAATAAACAACTTTTTATCTCAGCGCTGTGGCCTTTACGCCATAGAGTACCCTCCCTACAGCATAGGGTGGCTTTCAGCAGCTTGCACCGAGCTTTCAGTCTTACGGGTGAGCAGTTCAAGTGCCCTAGAATTATGATATGCTTGGACTTTAGAAGCACTAGTCTACAGACGCAATGTATACATGCTTTCTACATCGTTATTTCTGAGCCATGCTGGAAATCTTAAACTCGTCGCAGCAAAATCACATGTCATGTCGCCACATTTGGTATATGGATCAGATTTAGGGCCGTTCCAGACCGTCGTCGAGTTCGAACATGACCATTTATCTGGAGCGAAAGACGGCCATGATAAGTCCGACAGGCAAGACATTTAGCTGTAACTCGATATTTCTTGATCAGTTCGAGAGAAGGAGGCTTGTTAGCATAAACGTGAACGGCCTGGGGCACCTTGGCGTTAGTGCGCGCAACAACCTCCGTGGTCTGGGTGCGAGGCACGCCGTAAACGAACTGGTCGCTCCCGGCGGCCAGAGTAGTGTAGGTAATGATATCGAGGCTAAGCTTGAGATGGGGGACAGCCTTGCCGTAAGTCCGAGAGCATTGCCCTTGACAATTTTCAACATAAGGTTGATGGTGATAGTATTAGCACCGTTGATGGGGGACCCGGCAACGAGCACACCTGTTGGCCAAGATGTTGTTAAAATGGGATGTCAGAGTTAATAGAGATATCGCGCATGTGTTCGGCGAGTCGGACAGGGTTTGCAGAGAGACACCTGGCGAAAGGGCTTGGAAGCATCATCTGCACTGCAATAATGCCCACAGAACTTTCATAGCAGTAACAGGCTTCAGCAAACCATTGGCCTAGGCAACATTGCGACTTACAGGCTTGATTTAACCATGTAAAAAAGAACATGCATGCTCAGCATTTGCGTGAGACCTTAGTAGTGGTGTCTTTCCTCACTCGACCAGCGCCCGTAAGTTGTTGGTCTCCAATCTTCTGACGAATGAGTCTTGACGATCTTGAGTATAGGATGGTCTCCCCGGCTTACGTATCAGCCGTTCTGTAAGGTAACGTGTGTCTCAGTGGATCCAGGTTCAACAGAAGGAGACATGGTCAAGGGTGTTACACATGGAAGCGGTTGATGTTTGAGCCCTGAGCATGATTTCTAAAGAGAGCACCGAACAAAAGGTATATTGGCGCTTTTCCACGGCAACCAGTGGCTTGTTAGGTAGAACCCTGCAACTATTGACGACTCGACCGACCAATACTGCATGTCACGATGGGCTAAAGGAACGCTTGGATGAAGTAGGATGGGTTTGTGTATGGACCAAAATGATGGCCTTAGCTGGATGTAAAACAACCGTCTTCTCAAGCGCTATCCATAACAACTCGATGACAATAGCTCGTTTTGAGAAGGTACAAGCACCGCGAATCCTGAAGAAGAGCGTGTGCCAAAGAGGATGCCAAGTGAGATTGACTAGAGTTTTACCAGCTTTGGCCATGCTCTTGGCATCAGGAGGACTCTACTAGCTCTGCGTCGGCCGCTTACCAGGCCGGCCGTGGAGAATCGCGCGAGGATAGAGCGTATAAGCAAGGGAGATCGAGATAGTTGTGAGGAAAGGTTCATTCGGTCACAGTAGAACGTTGAAGGCTGAGGCTTATCAGTCCAGATTTCTGGAATTCTGGCTGATAATAACATGGCTGGGCATGCATGGCTAAATTAGCCCGTGTAGAAACGCCTAGATAGGCCACTTACTAGGCTGTAGAAGCCTAATCTGACCAAGCCTTTGGTCGCGGGGGTTTCAAGATTGGAGAATAGATCTGGTACTGAGTCGGCATCAATGATCTCGGGACTGTGCCGGAAGGCTCAGGACGTACTCCAAACCCCTGACTCCTGCACCGGCTCGGCGAGGGATATAACATTGTGATCGCCATGGATGCTGCTATCATCGTTATTCCCTGATCTCGGCCAAGATGGCATGCCCGGTAAGTCGCATTATTGGCGATGTCCGCATTTTTTAAAACGCATCCATAGATTGAGGGACCGGTAAAGCGACCATATTGTTGGGACATGAGCATAGGTGGCGGCGCTCGCTAATCTCTTTGGCAAGAATTGCCCGTGTTTCTTTTACCAAGGGATAGCAGCTGCTGGAAAGTGTCGAAAAGTTTGTTTGCGATCTCATACTTTTTGGTATCTTATCTGCACTATATAGACATATAACTAAACAAAAAGCTTCAATCCTTTGTTTCCGAGTGGGGCGATTAGATATTGAACCATATAGAACCTCCCACGGTGTTCAGCTATGGATTGAATATCATGTTGGTCGTGAGCGATTCTGCGTGGCAGTGTGATTAGGTCTTGCGCCCGACCTCGCTGTGACTCCGCTGGTTCTTGCATCAAGCAGGGATGCTTAAGATTCTGCGGCTTCTGACATGCCGAGAAGTTTGGATAAAGTAGTTCCAATTTCATAGGGTCCCTCAGAGACGCATTTGTTATCAGCAGCGAATAAATATTAGGTTGCCGCGAAAGATGATCGATAATTCCGGTTTCGACGGCAAAGTTTTGGAGCGCTATACTAACAAATCGTGGCATGGAGATGATCTTTGTTCTTCGTCGAGACTCTCAGTTATCTGGGACCATTCACAAAACCAATGTGCAAGAACAGTTTACTTTTCAGAGCCTTTGTTGCGGTCTATGGTTGGATAATAATACGCTTATACCAGGATTATCAAAGGGTTTCGTTCTTTGACATTAGAACCTGCCTACTCTCCGGTGACATAGACTATAGAAGACAAAGTGAAGAACTCTGGTATATAAAGCCAAAATCTTTTCACGCTACTCACATGCGTCATCTGGTGACAACAATCAGGCAGTAGCCAGCTATCTTCACTGCGACAAGCGAGACTATAATTATAGCAAATTTTCTCAAGGTTAAAAAGTTTGGGCCTTTTCCACTATAAACAAGACCCAGGTCCCTACATAACTTCATGGGGTCATCCTATCGCCCTTCGCTCAAGGTCTCGGCCCAAGCCGCCATGTCCGAAATCTCACCCGCTGAGCGGAAGGCTCTAGTGAATAACCAGCTCAGTGTATTGCAGGTTTGCGTCAACCGTACCCTCCAAACCTTAGACCCGACTTGTCAGTTATCCAGACAGCTCCACGAGATATCAAATGAGATTCGACGTCATTTACTAGTCACGCTTATGGAAGAAGCAAACGACAACTCTAGTGCAGAGTATCACTCGAAATCGGCGTCAGAACCTTGCCTTAACCAGGATCATGTATCACTCGACGGAACATCTGGTCGGGCCTCTTATGCGAGTTCAAGCCAGCTTTCTCCAGGCATCAAGGGAACTGTTGATAGAACCTCTGACGACAACGGCACTACCGCGGCTTCTGGCTGTGATAACATGCTTGCCGTTGATCAAGCAATCTTAGATGAGAACAGAAACAACGACGTTACGACAAAAGTGCATACTGAATCTGTCGAGCCGGCGAAGAAGAGACGTGCTGAGGATGACAACGAAACTCAGCCTGTTGCGAAACGAATCAAGACTTGGCTTACCCAGCTCACGAGAGGCTAGCTAGAGGGAGCTACGGACTTCCGAGAGAGCTTAGGCCCAGGTATACAGCCCAAAGTGTAGCTAGACGTGCTGCAAAAAGTAGCAAAAAAACTCATTTTCACTCAAGTGTGTACCATTACGGATCCTGGCTGTGGAAGGGAAACCAAGACAGACTCTGAAAAGGGGATTGGGGGATGCAGCCTAGATATCTTAAATACGACGTCTTGTCTCTGAATTTGGTTCGCCTCTAGTTGCCACCGCAAAAGTGTTTAAGGAATATCGGGCCGTGAGTAAGCCGTCTTAACTCAGAGTTGAATGATAGTTTAAAGCGTCCTTGTTTCTCATCGCAAGCAAATTCAGCTGAGTTAAGACTGTATAGCAGTCTCGAACCTTGGTGCACAATATGATGTCCAGGGCTGGAATGTTTCGTAAGACACTCTTGAATGAACGCTGCTGACATGGCTCCAGAGAAAGATCGCCGAGCCAGGTTTCCACCTCAACACCCAATACCGGGAACATTAAATGGCAAGACCCAAAACCCGATGAAGGGGTGATTGACCTTCGTTTGCCTAATGATGCGCCCTGAAATTCGACGCGCTGGGCCTGTCCCGCCAGCCACTTCATACACCTGCTGCCGTCTCAATACCAAACAACAACGGTTGATCAAAAACAGAGGGAACTAGTCACATCTTACAAATCCTCTAGGCCGAACCCTTTCCGACATATCGTCGTAAATCCCGCTCCTATAGTAAGTCTATCACCACTTAACGCGACGGTTCTTGAAAACAAGCAAGCAGGCCTCCATCTGTTAGTTACGCTTCCATGTTACATATCTATCACCTCCTCCCGTTTAATTCACAAGTCCTGGCTGATAAGTACCTGCGAAGCTTTGGTGCCTTAATTGGGGAGTTTTTGTAAGATGGTATGTCTCTAGAAAGCTGAACTTGCCGGAGCTTGCATTGTGGATATCATAGCGCTTTTTGGGTCGCCGGCGGCTTATCTGGGAGCATATGACATCGAAGACTTAAGCTGGTCTCCTTCGCTCCAAATTTCTGTATTAGATAGTGCCAAAAATCCCCAAGACAACATAAGTATGTGCATTTCTGGATGGATTCTGAACAGCATCTGCTGCTGTAGCAGAGAATGCAGTGTTTGGGAAAGGAAGACCACAGGAACGGTTATATAGTGTCTGTTAAGTTGGAGTAAATCCAGCTATAGATTTATTGAAAGGGTATATCAAGAACTTCGGCGTTCTACCCCGACTGCTGGTGATCAACTGCATCAGGTACAGCAGGGTCTCATAGTCTACGAGGAGAAAACAAATAGTGCGTCTTGCCAAACCTACCGTAGTGAATACACTTAGTTTGACATTTGCTTAGTCCTAGTCTATGAAAAAGCGAATCTTTCATAGTCGAGTATTGATGAAATTATCATTTTTCAGCAAGTGCCACCCACTTTTGTATTTCATGCCGAGCACACCAGCGAAAGCGTTTCAAACATTCCACAATATCAATAATACACGCAGTCAAGCATAATAAATTGACGAAGCTTAACACCAAGCATAATTTAATCAGGATTCCTGCTCAAAAGATATCGAGGATAACAGGTAGATCATAAAGGTTCCTTCGCCTCCGTTGAAATAGGGTAGTTCAGACTAACCAAGGGTGGTATTAACTAACCCCGTTAGTGCGCACTAGGCCAAATAAAGTGAATTCAGAGGTCAGGCTAACCAAGATCAGTAATCAATACAAGCAAGAGAAACACGGTACGTGTCTCATTTATTTCCCGCACAACTTCTCCAAAGCCAACGCATGCTGCTGTTCATGAGCATGCTTGCTCTGAAATACCGGTTTCGACGCTGTCGAAACGTAAAGAAAGACTTTCGCATACCTGCTTCTGGTAAAGTCATCCAGCAGTACATTCTCAGCTTGGTCAGTAGCCGCAAACCATTGGTTTGTGATACAGCGAGATAAGTCCCTGTCGGTATGCGAGCAGTGGACGAATTTTGAATGGTGCTAGAGGTATAACCAGAAGTGACCTCCGCAGGATTGTTGAGAATTCTCTGGCAACCCGTGGTATGAACTTGTCCTGTCAGATTCTCATGGTCAAGACCGAGGAGATTTTGCATGGGTTCAAGGGCATCCACAGGGGAAAGTATTTCAACCATCATATGCACAAGGCAAATCCCTTCTCGCCAAGGCTCCATACCTTGAAGACGAGGCCGCCGGATGTTCCGGGGAGCGAGGCAGAAAACAAAACACAGATGAAAATAGCTCCGAGCATTTACAGTATAAAAGATCTTATCGTGCTCATAGTTGAGTTCGTCATTGCTGAGATGGGCTGACTAATGCAGGTTGGAAGAAAGTTAAATTGTGAAGAAAAGATTCCGGCTCGAGAAATGATGCCACGAGGAGAGGGTTAAAGCCTGAAGGAAAGGGGCCGAAACAAAACTGCTTAATCTATTTCACTACTTCACATCTAGTACTCAAGTGTCAGACAGCGATTTTGTTCAAGAAAATATAGATAATGTTGTTGCAAACACCATGGATTAAGGAGCCAACAAGGGTCCTTTCACAAGGCACAGAAAAGTGCGAGGCAGTCGATACATAACATGAAGCGTACTAGAAAGTTGCTGTTCCTAGAAGGCTCTTCACAAGGCATCATATGGGAACCATGAAGAATATGGAAATCGCAACCTGAAGTAGACCTAAAACCCAGCATGGCCATATCTTGAGAAGCCAATGACTCGTAGCGAAACCAGTTTACAGCGGCTTCTTTATCCCGTAGAGTTTAGTGGGGACTTTCCGACAGAGAGGACACGAGGTAGAAATTAATTCACGTGCACGACATCGGGCTGAGGTGTTGTGCGTGGAACAGACCCGTATCTCATCAGTACGCAACTGGCAAGATCGCACGACCGAGCCTGCAGAGGTAGCAGTGGCGGAATAAAATTAGGTTACTCCAGCAAGAAACGGCCATAGTAACGGACCCGACGACACAAACTTGGAGCAGAATCGCCCCCAGCGTCAGAAGGAAACCAGGTAGCAACCAGCGGCAGCCAACGGTTCTCACCACTTCTCACTAGGGCGATTAGAGTGTAGTTGAGTGAGAAGGAAGCATCTTGAAGGTATTGGTGATGCTTTAAAACTGATTTTATGGTGTTGACGACCTTGAGGATGAGACCAAAAAGGTACATTGTAATTATTAAAGTGCATGCGTGGCTTGGACGCTTATTTGTTCCCCAACTTCCGGTCAGCCACACGATTAGTAATTGGCGCAAGGAACATGCGAGTGGCTCCGTGCCAGTCCATGATAATTGCTACCGAGTTTGCACTTACAATCAATGAGAATTGGCAAAATGCAAGGTATAGATTTCATGGTAAGGCAATGCCTTCTACTGAGAAGAAAGAGTTCAGCCCTCCACTGAGAGTCGAATGTTGGAGGATAGCTGGATGTAATATAGGACCACCCAAATGAACGGATGCGTGTTCTGGTGGTTTCGACGAAAAAGTGTATATGCTGAAACCGATCAATTAGTTCAATCCAGATGTAACACTGTACACCAGAACAACCCCCGTTGAAGACGCGGTGTTTCTGTAGGGAACAACAACCCTCCAAGCATAGGCGTTATTGAACCTTACAGTGGTATATCTACTTTGGTAAGCAACGAGAAAATTATTCTTCTGAGTGGTAATACTAATAATCTTGCTTAAACTGTAATACAGTGCTATATAGTTGGCTAATTCGTGAGGAGCAGTTCTACTGTGAGGGTATAGTATAAACTAGGCTCCACTATAGTTCAAACTGGATTTTAACGGTCTACACATGACTAAACCAGGCACGACAAGCCACCAGGAGAAAGGAGTATAAACCGCAGTGGTTTGAGAGGGCAGATCCCGCGTTTTTGCTAGTATTCTTTTGCCACTTCGTCACTTTGGAATCAGAACCAGTCTTCTCATCGGCTCTCTTGACGTATAACAGTTTGCCAAAGGTGTTCGAAATATGAGGCTCTCATAAGATTAGCTACTATTTCTCTACGACTATATCGCCAAATCTTATGGCTAGTGTACCAGTCTAGCCCTTCAAACATTCGATGATTGTCTAGACTGCGGAACGTTAGTATAAACTAGGTCCCCCAATAGTCCAAACTGATTCAATCACCCACACATCACCTGATGAGGCGCGAAACATCGCCAATCTTCGCTTCAAACTCTAAAATCCACCATCTTAGAAGAGTCCTTCAATTTCTTTCTAGTCAGATCATCCAATGTAGTTGGAGGTTGGCCAGGGCGCGGGTTATCCCTTCTAATAGTTACTCAAGTGTTTAGGAAGGCATTGTCGCTGACCTCCATACATTCTAGTCTATTACGGCACTTTTGAAAGAATTCCATATGGACCTCTACTTCGGGGTAATCACAGCCATAACCTTTCTCAATCGGAGTCTTATCTATCTGATCTAGGTACAGTAAGCAGGGTACAGAGGAAGCACCCAAGATCCTATGTATACCAAGCTTTGTATGTTCAGTGTATCCCGGAAATCTCGAAACAAAGAATAAAACACCAATACGTCCCATTTAATTTTCTTCTGTATTGGGTAGCTAGCCCAAGCCCAGTCAGAGCTTTTGGCGCTTAGCAGCCGGGCTATCAGACGATGATCTGCGTTGAGCTCTCTTGACCAGTCTCAAAAGGGGGTGTTTGAGACCGCCGTGGTCCATTGAACGTATCGACATCCACGGGCACAGTTAGGATCGTATGTTTTCCCGTACGACTTCTTGTCCGATTAAGGGCAGTATCTCACCAACTCAAAGTCTGTCTGGGTGAAATTTCAGGTATCGTTGCGGCCACGGGTGTGGTCCATGAAGAAACAGCATAGCTCACGACCACGTGGGTGGTAATGGACACAAGGATGCAGGGCGCTGGTGATAGGCAGGCATGGTGGGAAGATCGGTGGCTATCTTGCTAATAGGCAGATTAGCTGAGTTTACTAATGACATCGATCAAGAGGTAAGAAAGGGAAGTGGACCAGAAGCGCAAGAGTTAAAGAAAAGGCAGTAAGATGGAAGAAACATGGGATTGAGGAAGACGTTTTTCTCATGTCTGACTGTCTTTTCGGCTTCTTAATACGTGATGTGACGCTCTTTGTAGGCCAGGTGCCGATGAAATAGACATATTCGTAGCACCAGGCCGGCTTCAATTTACCCTGATCATACCTTCTAGATACCGTCATTTTCGAGCCACCCTGTGCCCTGATGGAAGTACCATATCACCCTTTGCATGCAATGTACCATTTGTTTGTGTAAAATGGTGAATAAAACCATTCATACTTCAAGTGGTTTGGTAGATAATCATATAGCCTTCTTACGATGACGCGAAAGAGTCCGAGAACAATTCTGTGAATATCAGCCTAGCTTTGCGGCCAATCCTTATAAAGTGACTGTACCTCTGCTGTCATGCGAGACGCTCAGTCTCGTGCTACATCCAGACAAGGCTGGGTGTGGCTTGTTTGTTACACTACGTCTCACGTGTCAGGCTGCGATTCCAAACGCACATTTCTTTTCTCTGCTTGGGCAAACAAATCTTTTCTTGTCAGTATTCCTTTCCACAAAGAAAAGACAAGCGAATTGTCAGTTATTCCTTCACTTGAGCGCTGACGAACTCGTTCTTTATCCTGGACTATCACCCAAACCAGGACAATCATTCTTTCATGGAGTCACGTGCTCAAACTGAGCCGCCTCGTGGAGCCGACAGCATGGGCATGGCTCACGACCCCAAAACCCGCAACAGTCGGGCTAGAAATCCTCTTGTCAAGCCAAAGCAGTCTGCTCCAGTCTTCCCCAAGGCCGAGGATTCTGACACGTCGGAGAAGCGGAAGAAACAAGACGACGCCGAGAGAAAGAAAGAGGGCTACTTGAAGTGGCTCGATGACGAATGGGGAGGGCGACAAAAGTGGGCGAGACCGCCCTACATCGTGGATGCACAGGATACAGGAACCAATGTTCTTGCGGTACTTAAGTCCATCACCATCTTGGCCGGGATTAAAGACATCCCCTACAGCCGTATCTTTGCTAGCGGCGGTCATATCGCCATAGCTGTCGGACTGAAGACTCCCAGATCCAAGGGAGACCGCACTCGCAATCTGTTGTCCCAAACCAACATAGTAGCTGCACAGACCGAGTGGATAGCGGAGTCTGGAGTCAAGGGCAATGTTACCGAGACCCTCTTGATTGATCACAAGCGGAAGCAGAGACATCACGACAAAAATGCTCAGAGCGAGGCCGAGCAGATGAAGCACCAGAAGAAGAGCGAGAGCATTCAAGGAGAGATCATCGACGTGTCTGATGACTCTAGGGATGATTATGAGGTCGCCCGGGAGCTGTCCGATGATGAAGAGATCATTAGCGCCCATGGCCACAAGGACGACGAGGCTGACGACCTTCCATCCCTGCCAGACCTAATCCTTACTTCTGGCGCTACTAGGAGAGCCAGAGAAAGCAGCAGCACTTCCCCACTGGCCAACAAAGTGAGCCAGCCGAAGGAAGGCACCGCAGCTGTATTGAACAAGAAAGACCTGGACTCTGTTCGAGTGCGACATGGGTGGCTGACCGGTGCCGCTATTGACTGCATTATGAACGACATCTTCAAGGGCGCCAGCGACAATACCATTGGATACACCAGTAGTCTCTGGTTTAGAATCCCCGGCGATGACGAGGATGGCAGCTCCCTAGATGCTCTACCTCGAAAGCTCGAGCACAAGAAAGTCATGTACATCCCCGTACATGCTCCCTTACATTGGTGCCTCGTGGTGGCCCGTCGTTTGGGTATTCAGGGTGTCGATATCGCAGTCTACGACAGCCAGAGGAGCGACACACGACATGAAAAGATCAAAGCAGCTTGCACCGTGCTCTTCAAGACTGAACAGCCCATTACCTTCAAAGTCGCCGTAAGTTTCATCACCCCCCCGAGTATGCACATACTTTCTAATCGACATCGTAGAACTGCCCTGAGCAGCATGATGGGTCAAGCTGCGGACTGGCTGTGCTCAGCTTCACGGAATTACTTGTCAAAGGCAAACCCTTGCCTACTGAGATGAATTTTGATGTCGAGAGGGACAAATGGGCCTCGCTTCTCAACTCCTTCGTCCCGGAAGGTGTCGATGACACCAAGAGAACTCTGTTCCCGCATCTCGTCCAGACTGAACCCAACCAAGCCCTGCTCACAAGACCTCCCTTTCCTTCAATTGCCGCCAAGGATTCCCTTGAAGTCACCAAAACCCAGGCTTTCGGGAAAATGGAGATTGACGATATCGACGAGCAGCTCAAGTTGAAAAAGTGCGAGCTGGAGAAAGCCCAGCAGAATATTGACAATCTGAAAGTCGAATGGAAGGTCCTCAAGAGAAAGCAAAGAGTCCAAGAAGCCCAGAAAGAAGTTGAGGAGAAGAGGAAGAAGGCCAACGAGGCCAAAAAGGAGGCCGTAAAGGCTCAGAAGGAGACCGAAGAGGCTGTTGAGCGACTTCGGCAGGCCCGTGAGTCCACAATCGCGACTGAGTTCGACGACGATGAGCTGTAAACGCGGTCGCTTCTGCCACGGTCTATCGTGACCAACTGCAGACAACATTAGCAAGGGGCGTGTTTGGGACTTTAGGTAAAATCGGAGCGGTTTCCACAGAGCTGGAAAAAAAAATGATAGAAAAAATTGTGTTTGGGCGAGGTAAAAACGGAACATGTCTTGGCTTTGTAGCTTTGTTCTAGCAAGCGGTAGACAATCAATAACGATGGCTTTGGAGACGGAGACCTATCTCGAAATCAAGATGCCGCGTGTTGATCGGGCCAAACTGGTTGCTAGCTCAAAAGGCAGCGTTTCTAAAGTTGTTCTGGCGTGTGTCTTGAAACGTGAAAGAACAGGTTCTCGGATCTTGAAGATAAGAAACACAGCTGAAGGCTGGCTTCTATTCAACATTACGATGTAGTTACTGGGCAGGGTGAGTTTGAACTACATGATATCAGTGCATACTAGCCAGGACATTTGAAGCCCCTCTCTACGACGGAGGCCCGCTTTCGAAGCTGAAGCGATGCCCAAAACCTTGCTTTCAGTCTCCCCAGTAGCATCTGCTCTACAAGACCCGACCTGATGGAATGGATGTTGTTGTACTGTGCCGTCAGATTTGGTGACCACCACGTTATTAATGATCTCATGCAGATGTAACCTTTTGACTTCAGTAGCCTGATATCAATCCTCGTCGTCAATGTCACAGCACGTTTGAATCAGATGTGGATGATCCTATTGGAGACAACTTGGGCTCGAAGGTGCACACAAAACTTTCCTCCCAATTCACTGCCGCCTCGACTGTCTAATCCTTTTTGTGACCTACAAGGCCGGTAGTTCAGACAACACTGTAAAGTTGATCTTTTGCTGAGCCCGAGCGTGACGCCTAACATGGACTAGTTCCAATTGTCATTGTCGACATAATTAGACTGCTATGTCTAGCTGGCCTCAGCAGACCCATTTAAACTAGCTAAGTCCGAATGCTAGTCGTTGGGATATTGTCGATACACGCCTAAAGACTGCTCAACGGGGGCTCTATTTTTTGAACTGTTTTCAACAGCTTATCCTTTCGGCAATAAAGCGCAAGTCGTCGCCTCAGGGTAACAGCATGGCTACTACAGTCTCAGTGAGCGTACATGAATATCGCCCCTTGTGCCAGTGCTTGCTTACATCCCAATGTTCCCGGCACAGTATCACCATTGTTTCATCATGAAAAACCATGAAGGAGATGAGACACAGTCTATCCCAGCACTTGTCCTAGGGGGACTGGTATGTTGGCACGATATAGTAAGGTAAATCGCAATGATAGTCAGATATCAACCAATGCTTTGTGGTCTCGAAGCTTCTAAGTAATTATATCACCAAAAGACGAAGTGCTAGCACGAGCTTCTTTTACAATACCAATGACTACGTTAATTTAGAAAGCTCTATACTCCCAAACGTCTGTTCCATCAAACGGATAGACGGCCCAAACCAGTGCGGTTTTATTGGTAGTGCCAACTGTCCGGATTCTCGATATCAATATCCTCCTACCTTTAGGGTCAAGAGCAACCGGCAAAGGGCCAGAAAGCTTGCTAAAGAACAGGATTCATAAATTGAGGTAGTACGAATGATCAACAGGCCTCTGCTTAGTGCATCTGCTCCAACGACCCGGTACAATGTCGGCTCTGTTGTTGAGCCTACAAGGATTGCAGTGTATCGACTGCCAGTTATAATCCAACCGTATCCGATCGATTTATCCACCAGCCAAAACCCCAATTACCTAATGGAAAATTGATTCTGCCGGGACCAGGGCGGTTACGAAGAACAGCAACACGTTCGGGTATGTTCTGCCAGAAACTAACTAATTTAGAAGACAAGTGACTTTCAACAAATATGTCAGGCCGAGGACAAGCGCTGATGAGGAGCCTGCTCGATCTCGCCATCGCACAATTACATTCCTCGTTATTTCATAGGCAACTGCGAAACACCAGGACTCGTTTGGTGATAGGACTAGACTGAGCTGAGCTACTGTATTGAGGGAAAGGCCCAGCGTCATTGACAACGATCGAAAGACCGTGCCGCTAACGCCAATCCCACACGCGGCAAAATGTGACAAGAAATAGGTAGGGACATAATGAACCCTGGAGGCCATGCCTGTATGATCCAACTGAGTACAGGTTGTTGTGTATTTTCGGGCTGAAAGCTCCAGAACGAGCCTGTCACTTGGGCGACGCGCGGACCTCGATCTTACCAGGCTCATGGATATTACGAAAATGACAAATAAGCGGCCTAAGCGACCACAGCCACGCCTTTAAGATGTTCCAATTCAAGTCGAACGAGAAAAGAGCTCATACCTTTTCACTGATTCCGTTATCAGGGGTACTTATGTTTCGCTGGTCATCATTGAATAAGATATCATGAAGTAGACGTCGAATAGCAAGCAAATACATACGCCGCGAATCGAGTCTCTAATTTCCAAGCCGCCTATTAACAACCTATGCTGACACAATCTGCGATATCCTTCACATCA
The DNA here is from genome assembly GCA_014822085.1 of Fusarium stilboides. Classification (NCBI taxonomy): domain Eukaryota; kingdom Fungi; phylum Ascomycota; class Sordariomycetes; order Hypocreales; family Nectriaceae; genus Fusarium; species Fusarium stilboides. Next base: position 158,481 of record JAASAY010000082.1, read on the forward strand.
ATTATTATTCTTAAAAGCCTCCACGTACTCCTTGATATCTCGACAACACTGAGCCGATGTCTGAGATACCTACTCCCTGACCGTAGCTTCGGATTCGTAGTCCCAGTCCGAATTCTGCATCCTGTCACATGTGTCCTTCCAGATTCTCCAGATATTCTTCGCATCCGCCATAGCCAAATCACTCAAGTAGCGGTCCATTACGTTCTGAATCTTCAAACGAGATTTATGATTGAGTATCATTCTCCAGGACTTTTCATCCACCTCTGGGATATATGACTCGCTTATCCTGGACCCGACAAAGTCTCTAGGGCTACTGTCCCTCGTCACACGTATAAAATGGATCTCGAGAGCCGACCTCATCCTTTTTGACCTTCTCATTGAGTAGTCAGGGGTAGGTGCATGGATGGATGAGGTTTGGTCGTGAAGACGATGAGAGGTTATATGGAGCCTGTCACTAGCTGTGACTACGGGCTACCAGTTCCGACTTTTATCAATAGACGAACGATGCCTTAAGTGACTGAGGTCTTACTAGCTGTATTACAGGGCAAATCCACAACAACCCATGTAAATGGTGGCCTTTTGTATTCTTCAGCTGCCGGACTGACCAAATTAGAACATTTATCAGGCAAGACTGTAAGTAAATTAATAAGTGAAGCCGCATTGTGCAATACCGAGGAAGAAGAACTGCTCAGAAACTCAGTATCATCTAGATGACATGCTAAATCGACAATTGAGTATGACACGTGTAACAGTGATCTACTTGAACCGCCGATCCAAGGGGCTTCCAGCTAGCTACTAATTGACATTGCGCGACCGGCAACAGTGTCTGCATTGAATGAATGTGATACGTCTAGGTAGATAGATCAATAGCCTCAGATTATTGGCCAGCCTCAGGACACACGTGAACATGACATGAGCCATTATGATACCAAAATGTTTCAAGAAACCCCCCAAAGAATGTGGAAGAGTCGTAGGAATCGAAATAAATGCAGGTACAGAGTTCTCCCTGACCTTGTCCCAGAGCTAACCTCTTCCCTCTTCGTCTTCTGCAACAGTCTCGACCTCCTTGTTAACAGCAAGAACACAGCTCTCCCCACTTCCACTCATCTTTCAAACAACACTAACAGCTACAGCACTCAAGGCGTGCCACAATACCATCGTCGCCGAACGCTGCTAGGACTGCGGCCTCGTTCGTGAAACTCATGAGCGCAGCATCGCTCAGTGCCAGCAAGCCCGAGATCGCAAACGCTGCCACAAATTTATTGTCAGCTACCGCCACCGCTCTCTTCTTTGCATGGGGTGCTTCCAGGATGGTGCTATGAACAACCGCAACAACTACACCTCGTAAATTCTTACTCATCAACTCTTTCCCTCCTTACGGCTTCTACATCGTCGAGATACGCGGAGACATAGAGTTGTATTTGTTTTGACCTATTGACTTCGTGCTCGTGCTGTATGGATGAAAGCCAAACGCCAACAAAGCGGAAAACCGTTAGTAGAGAAACAAACATCTACATCCAAAAACGAGAAACGGCATCACAGGTCATAGTATGGATTACTGATGGAAGAAAGGGCGAACATGGGCAAGTCCAGTGACTGAGATAGTAAATACAACCGGAGTGTCCATTGAATTTTGGGAGTCGATGGTAATATAATATCCTCTTGACACAAGCAGGTATGTCAACATGTCTTAAATTACTGAGGTCCTGCTCTAGCTTGTCATCTGCACGTCATCGAAGGAGTAAGTCCTATCGAGCTAAGGTTCACCAATGTAGCTGTTATACCTTCTAAGCGCGGGCAGAAATGTAATTAACAACGTTGCCTACCTGTAAACAGAGTCAGTCAGGGTTGATTCAATATGTGACTCGCTACGCTACCCATATTCTGCCGTTGGGTCTATGGGGCTTTGTCCTGGGACGTGTCATCATAAACCTCATAGTACCTCTGGCATGTCATGTATTAAGTGTTCTTGTGAAGAATCCTGTTTCTTAGTCTCACTCTCTCGTCGTTTTCCTGTTGTTCATTGTAGGCTCGGGCTTACTCAGGCTCTGATGATGTGTGATCATCGTCCCAAGGCTCTCAGTTGCTTCTGCCGACTTCCTCGCTATGGATGATGCGGGAACTATCCTCTTCTTGAAGATTAGGACTTTTTCTTTTAACGATTATTCAAAGCTAAACAGACTAGTTCTATCGTAACGACTCGCAGACTTGAGCATAAATAACATTAGAGAAGACTGGTTCTCCACAACTAGAACATGGCAATCTATGCTAGAATGACTGTCTGTAATCGACCTTCTTGATCGGATTCCGGGCCATTTTCGTACACTCGCCATTTTCCAATGTGGTAACTTGTCTTCGTCATCATTGATTTTGACATCCAAAAGCGACTCGTTGCATAGAATTGTGATGTAGTTGTAAGATAACGCTCTCTAACCTCATGACAAGAAGACCAGCCTTCCTGCCTGTGGGATAGAATATTTCAGCACCTTCAACTTGTGCAAAACAGCCGCCAGACGAATAGGACATGGCAATGATGGAGCACGCGCAAGAGGATAATAAAAGCCTTTCACTAAACTGCGTACCTTCCTTTAGCTTTTCATGTCCTGACAGATGGGCAGAATAATGATTGGGAGCTAGCGAGTCAGGTAGGATATCTCCTGCTGAGAGCCAAGCCAAGCTTCCTTAGCCAACTGATGATACTTGGCAATCCAAGCTAGCCCACTGACTTTCACTCGCTTCAATAACTCCAGACACCAAAAGGACGAGGTCAAACCTCCAACCGGAGTACCCGAGGTGCTTAAGGTTACGTCGCAGGCTTGTGAGCCAAATAACCCTGACTGCATAATCATCTTGAAATAAGTTACTGCCTTTAACCTTTACGAAGGACACAGTCATCAGAAGAATACAAATATCGAAACAAAGAGTCATCGACTAAGCTATAGTTAACAGGACACTGCACTATCAACTCAGTGTATGGCATAGCATGATGCTTACTTATGTTTCTCTTGTTGACTCCCCAGTCGTCTCGGGACGACCAAGTTTGAGCTTGGGATCTCTATCTCGGTACTACACTAGCTATAAAAGCCTATTGTGTTGTCAAAAAAGTGGCATCCTCATGCTGAAAACGGTGATACTAGCTGCTCTTCATATAAACACTTAGCAACTCTCAACAACGGGTGTGTCGGCGCGCCGTTACCAACCCTTGGCAGACACTACTTCCCTCAAACCTCTGGTTGTTCCATCGTCAAAAGCATCACCTCAAGTTGCAACTCAAACACCTTCTCAAGCGGCAACTCGTTCAGTAAAGCAATAACGCCTAGAGTGGCAGATGTTACATCTCTTGATGCTCCTGACACCCTCTCTATATGTAGATACCTTAGTTAATATCTCGAAGAGATAGATTAAGTCACACTACCCACACCCTTGAGGCGAGAGGCTCAAGTCAAGCTCTTTGCTGTCCAAAGGGATGACCCTGTATTGCTCTAACAGTCACAAGGCCCTGGATCTATCCAAATCCCATCTTCCGTAGTGGGAGTGGCCTCTCTACGTTGAGCGCGATCTATCCACTTACTACAACCGTAAGATGAACAAAACATCGGTAGGGTCACAACTACAGACGTTCACTATACTCGCCACACATGAAACATATATTGCGACATAGTTATTTCGACGTCTTTGTACTAGCCTGATGTTTCCTGAATGCCGTACGTCGGGTAGCCTGTCGGACGTACTACGCTGGGCCGTACAAGAGCATCAATTTGCGGTCGGTATTTTGGAGCGTTCTGCTCAAGAAAGGATTCGATTCATGGCCTTCGGCTGGCCTCGAGCGCCAGAGTCAATGACTTGATGATTTCCTCAGGCAGTGTCGATGGGTACATAGCCACTCCATTCTTTCGCCGTCGCGCCAGAGTCTGGCACTCACCGCCACGCAATACATAGACATGCAAATTGGCGCCATGGACATTATCGCGTCAATTCTCACCGCCATACTACCCGCATTGCCAACGTTTCCATTTCACTCTCGCTTATGGTGGTCAAGCTGTCAAGCTGCAGTTTCGCACCCTCTGCCCAGCGAAAGGTAACATTGATCTCTATCTTGGCCTCAAAGACCCAGTAGTTTCTAACATAAGCGAATACCTTAATTTCGAGCGCCAATCCAAATTCGGTCTGAAACACTTCCTTGTGTATATGCCGTACTCTAATACTGACCCTTCAGTAGTGAAACCAAGACTTTGACCGCCGGCGTGGGCAGGGATAGCACTTCTTCTTCCGCGACAATTCCACAGCTTGCACTTATCGCAACGCATGTCAATTTCCAAGGAGAAATGGCTCATGGATAATCAAGCTTTGCACTACATGAGGCTAAGTTAACAGGTTGGAATGAAGTTCTTTACAGGAAAACTACTTGGTGGAGTCTTCGAAGCTGCTATTTGATGGGTGGTCTCTCAAATGCAGTGTCTGCGTTAGGACCAGTCAAAGAAGCGTTTCTAGTTGCCCAAAGTTGGCAATAGGTGGGCCACCCTCGGAACCTCGTCTGGAATACTAAACAGATCCGCCCACTCAGTGGACATCGCCCGTTTCAATTCTTATATAATCATCCGAGCTTCATTCGGCCTATCCAATATAAACATCGGCTACCGTATTACCTGCTAGATCTGTAAGCTGAGAAACATCTCCCCTGCAGCGGGATAGGGTCCGTGCTAACCATTGAGGAGGATAAGTTCAATTACCATATCTACGGCATGATCTTGACATCCACCGGTTCGTAGCTTATTGGGATCGGAGCTGATCAAAGCTGGACTCTTCTTGTAGTTGCTTTTAGGAACCACAACATTATCATGAGCAATATCAATGACCCGGGCATCTACAGAAAGATCCTCGATTCCGGTCGCCCTCCATGAGCGATTGATTTGCGTTCTGGGTCTCCTACTTTTAGCCGGCTTATTGAGTCGCGAACTTCAACTTATGATGACTATGAGTGGTCTTGAGTGAACAACACATTAAAGCTAAGATCTGTCAACACTTGAAAAAGCGTCACCCAGCACCTGCGAATGATTAGTCAGCAGTATCAGTTCTAGGGTAGCGCGTATATCGAAGTTCAGGCCATGCCAAGCCATGCAACGGAGCCGACCGATTCGACAATAATGTGGCAGGAATTCCAAAAAGGGTTGATCAGCTGGAGCAAGAAATTTGAATGTCGACAACTGAGAATTGATGTTAGTGGAGCATGCTCTAAATATAGATTTGTACCTTTATGCCAATACGGCAAGCATGAAATATTGCGTTCATGAATAAGGAGTATCAAGCGTAATAAAAATGATAAAATCAATTCAGAGTCAATAGTGCATAGTGAAAGAGAAATGTGTTGCTAGGTCTGTGAAGTCAAGAATGTTGCAAAATGTTAGTCGAGAGCACAGTCACTCGATGACTTTATTAACAGTCCAGACAATTGAGGCGAGCAATCAAATGAACGGTCTGGAGACTAGAGAGTGCAGGGGCTCGTGTCTGAGAGGAGGCCATGCGCAAGTACAGGCAGGGAATTTCGTTCTGGAACTACCCTATTTGCACGTCGCCCGGGAGTGTACATGGTTCTGACTGGAGTTTGTTCTTGTGGTTATTTGATTTGACTTTGTTGTAGTAAGTAATTCAATAATTTCTTGTTTTGCATGAAGCCGTCCAAGAGGCGGAGTCTACTATAAAATCAAAGAAAAAGTAGTTTCGACGCATTGGGCGTCTGGACGATCTTGGGAAATGTCTTCACCGCAAGCCGGGGACCTCGGGATTGAATGAGGTGCGGGTTTGCCGGTTATGTTCGTTTCAGGAAGCGGCAAAAATGCTGACTGATGGCCCAGTGCAGCGAATCAAAAAGCCGCTGAGGAAGCGAGAACCAATCAAAAGCACGCACTGTGATCAGAATTCTGTCACGGCGTCTGTCGACTAATCTCGGCTAACGAAAAACGGGTCCACCCCTTGAAATGGTCTCCCATTGCCTTCTACTCAACGCCACAGCAGCAGAGCATTTTGTCCACGGCAATGCCAACACGCCAAGGTCCAAAAGCGACAATACAGTTGTCGTCAACTGTAGACTACTTGCACTGTCACAATCCAGTATGTGCTTCTTATCGCTACCATTGGCATCAATAGCGACACGCTGTCTTTCGACCTTGATCAAGGTTATGCAGAGCCGTACTTGGGGTATCGATGCTGCTATGAGAGATAGACTGGATTGCTGGACTAGATACACGCCATAGCCGCCTGCAGGTTGAAATAACTTGTTTCATGTCATCATCCCTGTATTCGACGGGGGTCACGCTTCCACCAGTAGACAGCGACTCGAAGTGATAGAAGGGTTGAGAGCTGGCAGGCCTGTAGAGTAACGGCGAATGAGACTCGAAGAGATCCGGTGTTATGGACGGGGGGGCGGAAGAGCACAGCATTTTCCAAGGCGTTGTACCAATCTAGTCTTCCCGGTGAGTGGGGATTGGGAAGGCGGATTACCAGGACGCAAGCTATGCCTGATTAGCTTGGAGGGACAAGAATCTGACCGTCGCCGCATTAATCTGGCCCTCATAGACTAACAAAATATGTGAGGGGGCTGGCTTAGAAGACAGGCTTCAAACTTTGATAACGAACAAAATAAGGTGTTTCCACGGTTGAAGCAGAATACTTTCGACTAACAAACATCATGCTATAGCCCGGATGCTCGACCTCCCACCACCTTAGCCTTGAATAATAACTATCACGTCAAAAGCCGGTTGCAAACCCCAGCACAGAAGCTTATCTCCTCCCTGCCATCAGGTCTGCTGCAATCGGCCTCTAGTCTTTGAGTATTATCAATAATTCTGCTGCCATTGAGACTCTTTGCATAACCCTTACGATAGTCTTTACCAATACCTCTTGATTTCTCAACCAATGGACGCCTCGTTGTCGCCTAAAGCTGTGCTAGTACTCGATGCCACCATAAGACACCCACCTTCGTCACGCCTTGGGATGTAAGGTAACCTCGAGTCTTCCCAGCGAACAGCGTTTCTGGAACCTTGGTTCAACCCTCGGATCACGAGCTCGACACTGTTACCCGACGAAAAGGCCGGTTCATGCCTCTCGCTGCTGCCGTTCCGTGGTCTAAGATCGCTGGCGGTCCGAACCTCGAGCATGGCAACACATCTCGGCACCCTGAAGGGTGAGTGACGACCATTCTTTTGGACCGTATGCTTGCTTGCCCGTGCTAGCTCACACCCGGGGCCTGTCCAGAATGCATATACCAGACCGATCTTATAAGTTGGCCACACAGTAACCGGAATAGGACATCCTTCGGGTAATGATACTTGCTTGACTGGGTCTCGGTAGAGTTAAAAGTCTAGGCAAGCAATGTTGTCAAATATGATTGAACAGAATTGGTGAGTCAAAAAATCTTCTCTTCCAGAGTTCCACATACTGCGATCCTGATTGTCAATGTTTTTGCGCAGCCTGAACGAAGTCATTCAAGCGTAGGGGCGTGTGGAGTCACGGTCAGGGCAGAGGGAATGATAAATTCATTCCTGTGAGAGTAGCCTCATAAGACAAGTTTCCAGTCAAGCGATCTCCATTGAATTTGTTCTGGTCAGTCCATTCAGTTTTGCGAACATCGAAGCTTGTGATTCCTCTTGCGTCTTCTGCTGTTACAAGACATCATCAGGCCTAGAACTACGACACCGCCTCGACATGACATGTAGATGTACTCAACCCGTGTAAGATACTATTCCTGGTCGCTTCCTGGTAGGTCAATGAAGTCGATATTGGGATCAACGTCGGTAATGTCGATGAAGCCTTGTATCTGGGTGTCCTTGCAACCCCCGCCAGGTCTGGCCTCAGATGAAGCAGCAGGATGAGGGGTATAATCCTCCGCGAATGGGGTAACCTCCTTCGGTTTTGATACAGAAGCTTGCATGGAACACTTTTGTTAGTAGGCCTATGGTCCAGAACGTCGAAGGACTCACCGTTGGTAGTCATGTTAGGCGTTTTAGAGTTCATTTGGTTTTTGGACCTTGTTTTGGTCTTCTTGTCTTCTCTCGTAATCTGGTCGGAATTTTGCTTAGAGGACATGACGGCTCTTCGTGATAGATTGAGGTCTTGCTTTGCAAAAGTGTACGGCAAAAGTGTATGAAGAGGAATAATTGAGAGAAATGGGAAAATGTGTATTTCAATTCCATAAAATTGAAACGATTTGAGTGGCTGGATCTTCGATGTTGTAGAACATTGTATGAACTTCAAACAAGGCTGTGCACGGAAGCTTGCTTATCCTAATGCCCATCACCCGACATAAGCCGACATGACCTCGTTGACAGACTTGGCACTGTATTAGACTCCTTCTCTGCTCAAGCACAGTATATACATGCTTCCAACCGCAAGCTTGCCTGTGGCTACGCGAACAGTGCTACCTTGAATATAGATTTCAAAGTGGGGCCTTTGGGTGTTACTCCCTATCCTAAAGCTACACAATCAAGAACTAAAACGCAATTTAGGGCCCATCAAATTTGACTGTCCAATTAAGTTGCCACCTTTCCTATGCGGTTTGTATATACGCAGTTACGTTACTCAATATCTTGAAAAATTGGTCAAGGCCAACAGCGGGTTTCTCCTCGACAGTCTATTGTACAACTCTCCCCTGTGAGTTGATTAATGCCTACCTCACTTAATTTCCATTGTAGTTGTACTCTTCACTCATTTTAGAACGCACTACATGTAGTTCGTCTTTACTGGCAGATAAGTAGTTTCTATTAAATACCTTTAGTCAATACTTAGCCACGTTATTAACAGAAATTCTTCTCGCTGAATCCAAGCTTGCAAGCATATACAGTGCAAGGCGGTTTTGACGTCCAAATCACGCGTCTCTCAATATCTGCCATCAAGTAGCTTGCTGTATTGATATGTTGGTGTGTGCGTAGCTCTCGGGTCGTCATGTTTTTCTCAATTGGGGGCTGTGGGTGCTTTGTGCCGTTTTCAACGACAAGCTCCGTGGGTAGGGATCAGCTAATCCGAGCGCTCTAGATCTCGATAGGTGCTAATCTAGCTAAGATGCCCTGTTTCCGAAATGGCAACTCCTGGCTTCAAATAGTCCGTTTCAATTATCAAATCGCTGTTGCGCATTAGAACTACAATCAAACGTCACGGTGATGGCAAAATAAGAGAGCGGGAAGAAATCGTATAAGAGAGGATGTTCCTCGAAAACTCGACCAAGTTGACGTAACGGGTAAGCCTAAAGATGGTTGTACCCGTAGTCAAATATTTTCGAGAACCACGAAGACTTGTTTGTCTCGTGCTGATAAAGGGATGCGTTCTCGTTCAGGATTGTGCTTCTCTCGAACTTCAAAACTCTCCGCTATCAGTATTAATAACAGGAAACATAGATCTGCTTGACGTTGTAACTTCTGCAATCCACAATATGTTAAAAGCTCTCACACTGTTTATGCACCTTCAAGGTATCAATCTACATTATTAATCGCCTGTACAATTCGCGAACGCTCAAGTACATAGATCAACTTCATGTCGACGCCCAAAAAGATTTCCTCAGAGTGAGAAACTCATGCAGCGCCGTTCCCGCTAAATCCGGGCCTACGATCCGCACACAAGCCAGGCAACCAGAGAACAGCCTGCTGTGCCCACGGGAGGCACCACTCGATATCTGCAGTCCCTATCAAGCTTTTTCCTCCGAAATGGCACAAGCTCCGGACCCAATCTACTACTGTATCAACCTAACCAGCACCTGTGAGAAGATAATGCGCTCTCCTGAAAGCTCGCGGTTCAGCCACTACCCCATGAGCTTCATGAGTGCGCCTTATATCTAATTATCGTCAAGAATGCTGATTGCTTATGCTGTAGTCCGAATGAAGAAAAAATCAAGTTCCTGAGATAGAACAAAGATACTCTTGCGCTGAGAATCAATATCATCGATATTTATTACCGCTGCTATTGCTGGCAAGGTCGCTCTTAATGTCCCTAAGATAAAAGGATTTTGGCGAAAACAGATGGGTGCGTTAAATCCGACGTCGCATGCCAATGTTTCAACACCAGCCTTTTCATCATGAATTACTTGCCCCGTAACGCCATGATGCAAAGACATTCACGGTTCTTTTGACCAGTGAAAGTCAAGGTTTAGAGGACGACCAAATAGATATAAACATGGGAATATCTCTGATCGAAGATATGCGAGACGACAATGTCGGGCGATAGACGTTGACTGAACTTCCTCTGGGACGCTGTCTGAGCTAATGCCACATGTCGAAATCGTCGAGATTGAGCTAGGATAAGCAGGGGTGGGGATTGTGTGTGGGAGACCACTGCTGCGACCGAAGAGTCAGCCAACGATGCGTCTGAGTGCGTACGTGCCCCTGAAACGTTGACCGCTACAGTCTCAATTCAGCACTCTCTGCTCCCATCTCACGGATACACTTGTATTGGTCATGAGCATGATATCTCGACTCGGTGGCCACATGACACGCACCAGCTAATGAAATCTGGATATCTCCTCTCTTTGGGTAAAGACGCTCAGTAGAAGTAGTGCCTGCAGGGAAGCTTGTGATGCCTTTGAAGTGACTTCATGACATAGTAGAAGGATCTGTATACTGCGTGCTAGACAATAAGGGGCTTCTTTTGCACAGGATACAGCACGAATTTTATTTATGCGGAACCAGCCACGGGTACAAAGTGACAAAGGCCGAAATATAGAGATCCACCACGGTCCGGGTATCATACCCCGTTTCATAATCCATCGAGGACAAAACGGGTAGGCAAAAATGCTTGAAACATAGAAACCAGCAGGAGGCTATCGCGATTTTTGAGAGCCAAAAGAGTGTTACAGGAGCAGAAAAGAAAAGCCACAGCCTCTAAAGAAGTACCGTTGGAGACTCCGCCCTCACCTCAGCTGCAACAAAGCAGCCAAGACAACACGACTCAATCTCCGAAAGTCAGGACTAAGCGCAGAGGATTGCCATAGCCTTCCTCCAGCTCTGCACGAGCTTCATTAGAGAGCCCGGCTTCACCTCTGCTATAGGAGGGCCACAATGATGACACGCCTCCGTCCCCTGAAGCAAGAGGATGAAGACGAAAAAGTGCCGTGACATTCTCCTAGACCTGCCAAGGCAACATCAAGAGGGCCAGTCTCGCCTCAAACGTTGGAAAGCCGTGACAACGACACGCTTTAGTCTCCTGATATACTGTCAACGAGTGTGGCACTATCGACTCGACGATCTCAGGAACTGAAGAGATAACGACTGACCGAGACGATGAACAGCATAATAGCCCGCCAACCACCAACGTGTTATATACCACAACCACCGCCTACTAGGACACTGGAGAGAAAAGTGATTGGTTCATCTTTCCAGTCTGGCCAAGAAGGGTGATGTGTTCGAGTGGGGTAGGACGGATGATGAACAAGTAATCCTTCACCACATAACTCACAGTACGTTTTCTGCAATATAAATAAAGGGGATCAGTTTATCGATTCGCCCATAGGACCAGATCGCGGAGGAGCGTGGTATGGATCTGCTGTATAACCCCATATCTCATGACATCCACCGCAAGATGATGGCCTTTCTTACGACCGTTGTTTTAATTTGGCAGCAATAACTCTCCTTGCCCAGGATTTGCGGCCTGCTTGAAAGTGCGTGTGGGGTATACGGAAACGCCTGTATATACCCATCCCCCATAGAGGCTTTTTTTGTGGCGCGAAGGACTTCAGACGTCAGCGCATTTGATACTGTCGCTAAGAATGCCTCTTTTAGATATGCATACCGACCGAAAATATGCTTTGCAATGGAGTTTGCCAGCTCGCCGACGACATCGATGACGACAAAGCAGCAATTTCCAAGAGGAGGTTTATTTACGCTGGCACTTATGTCCGTAAGATCTACCGCACCGAAAAGGAAGTATAAGGACTCGTCCGGTGCGCAACGGGCGACGACAATGCAGAGTACATTGAACCACTGCCTATTAGAGAAGGAGGTGAGCTTCCAGACTCTTTACCAAGAAGAGAGTGGTTCCAGCAAGAGAAGGTTTGCCTTTGTGATCGCCAAGCCTTTACCCAAACGTGTGTGTAGTTACTTAAGGCTGGAAGACTCTTTGACTGGGCCGGAAATCAGCTCAAGCGAGAGAGCAAGCTTGAAGGGCTAGAGGGCTTCTGCCGCTGGTAGCGCCAGAAGCTTTATGTGCACGACAAGACCTTCGAGACGCTAAAGGTCGGTGTGAGATCCGATATTGGCATTTCTGAGCTTGGTCAGATAAATCGATTCTTCGTCAACGAGGCAATGCGCTGGACAAGTGCAGCTTATTTCAACCAGGAAACTCCTTTGTTTCCTCAATGCCAACTAAGTGAATCCTTTGGGCGTGTGTTCGCACAAGGATATGGGGACGATCTTGAAGCTCATGATCGAAGAGATAAAGAAGCAATGGTGGGGACAAGAAGGAGGTTACGGAGACTGGGAAGATCTTAATAAAGAAGATGTTGGAGATCTTGGCACGGGGTATGTTAAGGTATGCGAAGTATTACGATGGAGAAGGTGTCGAAGGCCATCCAAGCGTCACGAGAGCAAGATACGACCCTACACTACCAGATAGCAATCCATAGCGTATGGTACACTATGCTACAGTAAAAAGTTCAAGGGAAAGATTCCAAAACACCGACCCAGGCTATTGGGGCGTCGCCTGGCTCCGCTAGTTGGGCCCTGGAAGTAATACAGTAGTAAGCGACAGCTAAGCAGCGGAAACGTTTCGCCTTCGAAATCGATGTGTTCCTCAATTCAGCATGCTGGCAGCCAAGCAAGCCAGGCCATGGATGGCGAAGTAAGTCCCCCAGGAGTCAATGCGCCCCAGGTAAGAAGCCGAAAACATATCGTGACCTCACAGCGGACGATGCTAAGTCTAATGGTGTCACCTATGTCAAAAGCCCTGTATCTAGTACAAGAACGACTGAGATCATCTCCAAAGGCGAGCGTTTGAGCGATGCGCTTGTGTACGAGTTGGCAAAGACGATTATCAGCCGAGATGATATGTCCCTGCTCCACCTTTCTTCTTGACGGACAAGCGCGCAGCCAGTGGGGAGATGCCCCGAGACACGCACATACCTGGCAAAGCTCTTTTAATCATCCATGTCGTATACGGGGACCACTGGAGAAACTCCGCACCTGCAACTATAGATCTTCGCACAGGGACTCGCGACAGAGCAGAGATGAGGAGCTCCTTGGCCCATACTGCCAGCACGGTAGCAAAATAACGGTGGTGACTTTCGAGTTAACTTTGATTGTATTTGCTATGTCTAGTGTATTATCCTAATGTTTTGCAAAGAGCCGCGAGAGGCAGAAGGATGGTGTTTCTTGTGGGTAACATATTTTGGCCTGGACACGATCTTTGCGTGCGTGTGGCACATGAAATTTGCCGTATGTCCATAACTTTCAATTAGACTTGGAGAGCGAGAAGAAATACACTTTCGTGTTAATCTAGATTCCTGTTTGCTACCCCAATGGTCAGTGTAATGAGTGGTGTCTGAGCAAGTGTAAGACCGAACGAGGTTTTATTAACTTATCACATAGCCCTAGGCAGTGATTCCATTGCTAGACTTATGGACGGTCTGGGATGAGTTACCCAACCGTGAGATTGGTTCCTGCTTCGGCACACGAGATCGATAGAGCAGATATGGAAAAGATGAGTGGGGGCTTTTATTCAATGTACAGAATATCACAATTCAACCTGGTTCAGCTCAATACTATAGTAGGAAGTATTTATATCTCGCGGTTTAGGGAGAGTTGCTATACCCCAACTGGACGGCAACGCGAACCCGCTCTGCTAGGAATTCTTAGCTACAACTAAAGCTTGTATTTTCTTGATCTACCCACAAACTACGTCTTCCAATGAAACATGTCCCTGCTCAACGGCTCCCCTCCCACATCCGTCTTATTGCACCGTGACCGGATCACCTAGCTATTGGCTTTTCTTAGGAGCACCAAGCTGCAAATGATCCTAGAAGGCCCATTCTCTATCTTCGACCGCCTGGAGCATACTAACCCCCTCTACCTTGAGCTTTACATATATCGCGTTCCATTGCTAAGCCAACTCTTGCAGCGCAGGAAGATAGGGGCGCGGCAGTTGCTCGCCTTGGTGACGGAAAATGATTGTATGAGCACTAGATCAGCCTTTCCCACTCTTGTTGAAGAGCTCAAGCTGGGTTGTTGGGTCTCATGTAGGGGAAGGGAGCCTCGCGCGGCTCGGCGACTCATATTGCAGATCGGAGGGCTGGCGATATCGGCTAAGAAGCCCTGGACCTTCTTCAGGCGGCTAACTGCGTTGGTTTTCTGCTGGTAGATATTGTCCTTAAGCTTCGAATTCACCTTGGATACAACCTGAGAAACTCGGCCATCAACAGAGTCGAGTCCCTCACATATTGCGGCCAAACTGCTGTTTTCTGTTTGCAATTGCATCAAATTTGTTTCGTCGAGGTCATAGCCCCCTGTGATGTCTACAATCACCTAAAGGCACCATGTTGCAACACTAAGATATTGTGCACGAGACTACTCTCCGTAGGTGAGCTCCCTTTTCGTCTGGCGGTAGGGCTTACTAGGACCCTAGGTCGGAGCTGAGATCAGTGAGTAAGTATCTGGGCATGGGGAGACGTGTAAAACTCACAAGTGGTAGGTGTCGACTTGGCAGCTTGTCAGGCTATTCTAGCTTGTTCTTCGAGTACGCGGTGCAGATACTTGATGTCAACCTCCTCAGATGTATCTGATGATCCAGTCAGTAGAGGTGTCAATCCCTGCGTTGCCTTACTGATTGCTACTCAAATCGTAACACCTCAAGAGAAACTTGCAGTCAAGCCGTTCCTGATATGAACTCCGAATCCCGTTTCCTGCACGTTGTTTACAAGAGATTTTTCCAAGTGAATCCAAGTGACAAGAGCCTTGCCGGATGACGCCCCTGGCTTTTCAGGTACGAGACGTTCTCAGAAGAAGCGATGGTCGACCACTACGTTCATCTTAGACACCCGCGATGGCGACATAGTGCTGTAAGGGGCGGATCAAGGTTGTTCATGCAGGAGCTAGAACCGGGTCACCTATAAGCGATAGATGCTGGCCGGCTGCCATGGATGTCATGCCAGGAACAGTATGGTACAGTCTGTTGACAATCACCGGGAAGAGGAGTGTAGATAGGGAGTTGTGAGGAAGAGAAAGTAGTATAAATAAGTTAACCAGGGAAAATCCAGGCTAGACCCTCCCAATCCTCCTATAAACAATAACCAGGACGGGCTATGATTAGTAATATTTTTCAAGCGAGGAAGCTACGACACAAGACCTCTTTTAAGTTCACCAAGGAAGCAAGCGTCTGATATATAAGTGCCATAGAGGAAGTCTCCCAGAGTCTATGCTAATGATAGACCGGCGACTTCGGACTAGATTCAGCCATTACAAGACCGGCATGCTGAGAGCCGTTAAGTAGAAGACTGCATTCGGGACGGAGGCCAGCCATCTACATCGATAGCCCTCTCAATGAGTCGACCCAATGAAGGTAAATACAATATTGACAAACACAAACGTCAGATCGAGACCATGTGATCTTCGACGCTGGTTCTTGCACCATCCGGGAATTTAGTGAGTCTTCATCACGAATCGCGCATGCGCTTGAAATTACGAAACTCCTGATGTGTTTTTCTGATGCCAGCACCGCCGCAAGAACTGAATAAATGCTTCGTCACTTAGTTAGCATCTATAGTACCGAAGAATTCTGTTTACGATTGAGATATGATTGTGTGTCACGGTATCTCCCAATAAGATCAAGATGTGCGTGATGGTATTGCGGTAAAGATGGTGCTCGGCCTCCTCTACTCCTGTACGTTAGTTCTTAAACCTTTGATACACACAACAACATAACTTTCAACACAAAAAAAAGGCAAGGAAACCAGGGTAAGCATGCGGAGTAGGTTAGAGATGGATAATGGACGCTAAGACCTTTGTGTAAATAGCTTGGATACAAATGCTGGCTAAGCTCCGTAGGCGAAACTCGATTTTGTCGTCCAGTATCCACACACATATACTTTAGCAGAACTCCAGATCGCAAAGAACCAATCAACAAAAGAGGATTGATTTCATTTATGTTCTTCGCGGTCCTGAAATGAGATTCTGGCGCAATCCTGCAAACACTGTGGTGATTGTTACCTGGTTTTCCCGCAAGAGTTGTGACTCTCGTACAAGCAATGCTTCGCAATACCAGATAGGGGAGTTTGAAGGTATCTTATAGATATATAAAGCACTTCCGTTTGATGGTCAGTTATCATTGGTGAGTAACTTATCTCTTCTATCGAGGGATTCTTCAAATTTGTTGGAGATATATTCAATGGCATTAAAGCACGCGGTCGTAGTAGGAAGTAGCTGAGCCCATCGGGCTCGGTCGGGCGAAGCAGAGACTTTAAGTACCTTCTTTGGCCCAATTTGTTTCGAGACCCCTGAATCGAGCTTTACCATGCGTCACTCAGTGAGGAGCAACTCCCACTTCTACGAACTGTGTAAACACCTGGTAGCGAGGAGTCTATCATGGATCGCAGGATATTCACCCCGTAAACAATCCTCGTGAGTGCGCAGCCGCTAAGAGTACTCATTGAGATATCGGTGACGGCGTCGAGAGCCAATCTCTATATTCATTGCAGGTTCTTTTGATCAACGAAGTATGGAAGCAACAATGAGCATCACGGATCACGCGACTCTTCGAGCGTTGGATTTTTGAAAACTCCGAGTACCTTTGGAGACGGGGCGATGCCCACGACTTGGCGATGATTACCTGCGTCGGCAAGGGCTATGCGACGATAAAGACGAAGGTGGCCAGAAAGACGCTTCGCTTGGTGGCATGAAGCTAGGTGGTTATGGGTCTCTTGAAGCTTCACGCATTAACGCATATATGGAGGCGCTAGTGTGACAGGATTCTGATGTTAGTGTATGATGGAAATTTTCTGGTGGCTGTGACGTAGTGGGGCATCTGGCTTGGTCGTGGCGCAGTGGAATTCCCGAGCATAGGTATAATGTCGCTGGGAAGCTTACAACCAATAGACTGCAGGTAATGAGTGTATCAGCGACATTACCGGCTGTTAATTGGCTGTACGCGAATAGACCCACTGTCTGGCGCTATCGATACTGTCACCTGTACCAACATGTGTGCCCGAAGAGCGGTACTCTATCATGCAGACGACGATGGAATGCCATGGGCACATGAGACATATTATACGGGCTTGCATTGCGACTATCCAGGTATGGATCGGGCAGCTCACATGATCAAGTTGGTGCCTCATGCATTATGATGGACCAGGAAACAAGTGATAGCATTTTTTTCAGGTATCTCTTCTACACGTCCAGGATTTAGAATACTGAATCTTTCTAAACTTCTTCCAGCTTTCCCCATTTCCTTCAGAACTCAAACCTACAATGATGACAGTTCTCACTCACTTACGGTCTCCTTAGGTTCTAAGATACCAGCCCATGCTTCCTTGGTCTCCGCACCGACCAAGAACTCTTGCGCCGCCTTCTCAGCATTCTCCACCTCCCTCTCGATTTCCACCCGTCGTCGCTTTGCCTCTCTAATCCTCTCGTGGGAGTCTTTCGCTTGGGTCATCTCAGTAAGCGTCTTCTGTCCAAGCAGCGCCTCTTCGACACGCGCCTCGGCTTGGGAGATGCGCTTCTTGGTTTCTGAGATCTCATCGCTCAACGCGTCGCCATCCTTACCGAGGATAGCCGCCCCATGCTTCTTTGCAATACTGATATACGAATGCGCCGCCGTCTTCATAACCCCCAAGAGCACATCATCTGTGTTGCTCGGGTCCCCCACGTCGATACCGCTATCGTCGTGCGCATCGGCTCCGAATAGGCGATCCATGCTATCGTGGAGACTGGCAACGAACTTGTCGCTCTGTTTGTGGCGCTTATCGAGCTCGTCCTTCTTTCCCTGCAACTTAATTAAGTCAAGGTCTGCAGCTCCCTTGAGGCCTCGCGCGTTGTCAAGTTCTTCTTCGGCTGTCTTGATGGCTTTGCGAATTTCGTCGGAAGTCCAGTCTGCGAGGAGGCACTGGAGTCGCTCATCCTCAGCTGTGTCCTCGCGAAGCCGCTTCTGGGCAGGCAGTGGAGTTGGAATCGGTGCCGGTAGGCCACTGGTCTCCGTGGTCACCATGTCTTCTGACATCGTAGTTTCGACTGGGGATCGATCCGCGTCAAAGAACTGATCGTCGTCGCTTGAATCGTCGATCTGATCGTTGTCGCTCAAGTCGCTTCTCTGCTCATGCGCTATCGTGTCAAGTTCATCCGAGCCACTAGCTGCAAGCCCCTCGCACTCTCCCAAGTCGTCCTGGTCACCGGTCGACAGCAGAGACAGTGTTCCGCTCTTCAGGCGCTTTGCGGTCGATGAAGCACTTTTCCCCGACAGTCGAATCATCGGCGGCTTCTTGCCAGGTTTAGTGCGATCCACCAGATCCCTTAACACGGTCTCTCGCAGTACACCTGTTTCCTGCCAGAGCAAAGAAAGGTCGACGTCTTGTGCTTGAGCTACCTGAGTGATACTCCTTAGAGCAGTGACCACTTCGGCGCTTGGTTCGGTGGTGCCTGTGGATGCGAGGCCGGCGCGTAACTCCTGTGGGAGCCAATCGGGTCCACGCCACTGCTCTGTAAGCCAGGCGATGTTCTCTGTCTTTCGTTCCTCGAGCCGCCTGCGGCGGGCGACGGCGTTGTCGAAACGAGGGAGGAGGATCTGGGCCTGGCGACAAATCTGGGCAAGCGTTGGTTTGTGGACGATAAGGCCGCGGATGATCGCCTGTTGCTCGTTCTCGGTGTAGGCTTGTAGGATGTTGGCAAGATAGTCAGAGGCGTCGTTCGGAGCCTGGGCTAGCGCGAGGGTGGAAGCGATTGTGTCGGTAACCTAGAGAACTGTTACCAAGAGGCGCGGAGGCGCAGGTTTGCTTCTGCTCACCAAATTCAGAGGCACACAACGAAAGCTTTGACTGCCAGAAGAGGCTGGATTTGGCGATGATTGAGGCTTTGGGAAGATTGGTTGGGGCGCCATGAGCGAACCTGAAGTCAGCCCATGGAGGACATGTTATGAGAGAAGGATGGTTGGCGTATCTGGTCTGTGTTTATCTAGACCTTTCTGAAAGCAAACGCGGTGAATGAGAAAAGGTACGGGTGTTTGCACCACTGACGGGGAGTTGCAGTCGGGATCTGCACTGGCGTGGCACCCGCCATGCGCTGGCGCAACTCTTCCCAGGAAGTAGACACCAATAAGCAGGATTGACGTTTGACTGTCGTTGAGACAGGGCGACAAATGAAAAAGACCATTTTCGGTGATCAAGAAAGAATCTTATACTGGAGGTAAAGTGCTATCTGGGTGGGATCGTGGGCGTGAATGATTGTGTCGTGGCCCAACCTGTCGGGTTGCATGTGCCAAGGAAGGCACTCCACTCGGGATAGCTAATCAGGCTATGAAAATGGTCGTCGCAATGAACATTATCAAACAACGATTGGATGGGTTAAAGATTGCCTCAGGCAGCCACGCTGCTTAATCATCCGCGCAGCAGACGAAAGTTGGTGTGGGTTCCAACAACTGTAACTGGATGCTGATCCACGGTTATGAACTCACATTATGAAGTTTTATCCAATCTGAGTTTCTAAATAAGAAATCAATCTAGTAATTGTGAGTCGTTACTCGGGAGCAATAATTTGTAAAAGAAGCGCTTCCTCCGCCTTGCCAAGCGAACTACTTCAACCTAACAAATAAGGATCGACTATTCAGTATGATTGAACTTCTCAGACGATGGATTATAACAAGCTTTATCTAGGAAAGTGTTCCTCATGCAGGTCGGATTACAGAAGCACTTGGGGAGCTTGATTCCCCTCCCTTATTGGCAGACGAACCACCTTCACAATGATTCCGCGACTCCGGCCAGTACAGCATGCTCCAGGACCGGGGACGGGGTATAGATGGTTCATCTCAACACACCAAATAATTGATGTCCACCACGTCTACACATATATCACACTAGGGGGACATCTTTGCCCTTGCTCAAAGTCTGTCTCGGAAGGATTCTCGGTGAACAATGTTTGGTCGGTACTGTCAGGGACACCACCAAGGTTTCCACGAGGTATACTGGACCTCCAGCCATGATACTACTGGAATTAGTAGCCGGAATACTATTAGGCCACGGCACGTTGTCAGAGTGCAACTAATAACTTTTCCTATTACTCCTCTCGGTTGGTTTCCTTCAAATGGTCTCATCCTCTCAATTACCTGCGCCTCTTTCTCCCTGATATGCTCTTCTCAATACGACAGCTCCAACGACCGACGACATTGTCCGCAAGATTCCAGCTCCTGGCAATCTCGGAAATGCACGAAAAGTAGCTAAAGGATCAAGAAGGTAACATGAGGTACCTTTGTGTCTCCGCCCGCCCAGTCTGTACTTGTTCCGAAGTTTACCAAGTTCGTCTTTCCACAAGTGGATTCCTTCGCAACCACTCACTGGCTCACTCAAGCTTCTCTGGTAAACCTGAGAATATCATGTCACACGAGAGGGAGACATCTTCGGAACAAAGTGCGCGCAGGCTCCAAAAACATGCTAAGTGGTGCGCTGCCTGGGAGCAGCAAGCAGTAGGCTGACGGATAACGCTGCAAGAGCACGTCAATGTCGTTGGCAGTCATCAAAAAGATTGGGGACAGTACATCTGGTAAATTTCGTGTTGTGCATCTTAATGTGGACGCTGCGTTAGAAAGACGATCGATGTCAGGGTGTACCTCCGCGTATCACCAAACCCCGACCCCAGTTGACTCCTCGACCTCAAAGCACACGAAATCAACCTTTCAACCTTCTCAATAATCGAAGGATCCTGCAGCCGCAATCTCAACTTCGCTCTGCTGAGTCTCGGCACCCCCAGCCTCAGCCATCTCAACCTCGGCCACGTTCAGACACTTGCGTGGAAATACAACTAAGCCCCAGGCAATCTCCATCTTCTTTAAAACTTGAAATCTGTCCCTCTAGACTAGATGCGTCCTTTCCAGTCTTTGCTTGGATGCTACTGTCGCGCTAGTCGTTGGCATTTCTTGTTCTTCTTTTGCGAATAATGTGCCCATAAATTGCGATGCGTGGTCACTCACGGTTGTGAACACCGTTTGCTCTTCTTTCAATCTTTCCTACCCTCTTCTTCACAGTTTCCAAAGAGCGGTACACAAGAACTCATTTGTAAAAGGCGGGGTTTTTTTCACCCCGGACAATGTTCTTATTGTCATCATGGATAGCATGGGTAAGGCTGTTCCGAACGTTTTGCCTAAGCATATTAATAGCTAGTTTCTACATGACACCTATATAGTTGCTGTGATGGCGCATGCCGTATGGACTTTGGCATAGCGTAACGACCGCGTGGATATGATTCTGCCGCACTCACAGCTCAATGTGGATCCTACAAATGTACAATGGATATAATGGTTTCTATAATAAGCGGAGCTGGAAGGTCGGGTGCCTAACATTCTACAATGTGATGCGAGCGACTGCCACTCCCATTGCAGACACGAGGTCCACAAACGCTCCACTACGTCGGCAGCTATGAAGTTTATTTGCTGAAGGTATTGCTCACCAACAGAATTAACACGTGCGGTAACTAAAGGTTTGAGGTATACCGCGTTAACCAGGTGGGAAAGGAACTCATGCGACCATGGTATAGGTATTCATAACAATATTACCCCTATTGATTTCGAGATCGAATATTATGAGAAGGAGCAAGTACCGTCGGAAGCCTTGAGTTGATCGACACTCTCTGTGTTTGCCAGATTCCTGCTCTACTGCAAATACATGGGCAAGTTGGAATATCCTCCCTTTTCACCTCCTGTCACATTGTCAATGAGACGACCAGTTTTAGGCTCACGCCATCATCAATAACACAGCCATCTGTGCCAAGGTAGACGATAGGCAGCCTTTTTCGAACGCTGGCCTTAACGAATGCGCCGGACACCAACCACGCCATTACCGGCCGTGGTAAAAGACATACATCTAGCAAGCATCGACAACCAGAAGCAGGCTTCAAGTATTGCAATCTTAGTCACACCTGTAACTCGCCCGTATAACTTAAAAGCGGCTCATGGCAGAACTGTAGCACTATATCAACATATCAACCAAAGATGATCTCTTCTCTTGAGACTGGGCAAAATTTGCCCAAGTGAATGAGTATTTGAACAACCGCGAGATGAAGAGCCGTATGGAGAAGGCTATCAACAAAACATCTTGCAAATCCGATGGCATGTAGCTAAGGTCTTGAAAAGCTTATAGAAACCTAAGACAACACAATTGGACGTAGTATCTGCCATCGCTCCTCGAGCTGTTCGGCTTTGGTCTATCTTGATGGTTGAAATACCAGCGCTCTCCGGGCAAGCCTTGCCCATCCAGTGGAAGTATTGTATATCATTTGAACGGTTGGAATTATAAAAGTAAGGACGGTATATACGTGTAATTTGATAAGTCAGATGGTCAGGCGCTTGATCAGTCATTGGAGCTGCCCCTTCAACATGCGATTTACTATAATCTCTTTCAACATCACACACGCGACGGAATTGACTCCGCTCAAATCTCTTTGTTTCTAGTTTGTATAACACTCATATACTAAGCCTTCAACACCTCTGAGCATCCTATCATCTCCTCTCTTGACTCTTGATCCCGTTCGTTCCTTTCATGCCTCTGTGCTCACACTCACTGGCTGTTCTAAGGCCTGTAGAATAGCAACGTAGAAGACCACATGTCGCCTGGGCCCTTACCTTCTTGATCCTTGTATCTGCCATGATCCCTTTCTTCTCGGTACTTACCCCTTTGCCAAGTTTCAGCCTCACTATTTTTATTGGTTCCCGAATGATGTCTCTATCGGGCAATTGACAAGGGCTATTTTGCGAAAGCTTTCAAGAATCCCAACTATTACCCAACGCTGTTTGGCATGGCGTCAAGAATTTCAGTCGCAATTGCTATAATGATGCCTGTGCCGGCATGACCAAAAGTCTTGAGTGAACAGTCTAATCCAGCCTGGCACAGAAGTGGGAGACGAATTGTTGTAGGCTGGACGAAGAATTGTTGGAATCCTACAGCGAGCTAGTCGTCTACGTATTGTGCTAGTCGCGGCGGTGATCGCGCATATCTTCCATGTTCACATGGAGATATTAAATATGAAAGAATGCCCGCAAAGATGAGCTACCAGTTCCAAAATAACTCTGTACGAGCTAATGTCGCCACGAAAGCCATGCCCGTGGTTATCAACCAAGTCCGGCCTTCACCACAGAGCCGTGGTTCTATGCTACACTCGGGCCCGGAGGCCGTGGGAGTCATGGAAGAATGCGAAATATCTCACGCCGAGGAACTTCCTTAAACTCCGCGAGTCCCATGGCCAGACCACACCGACGACGTTTCATAAATACGGCCCACACTATATACTATCTTCCCTAATGGAGCTAAGATAGCTTCACAATTACTTTCTTATCTGCCCAACTTCGGCTTTTCATTATCACAAGTCAGGCGCAGCAAGATTTTCACGTGTGAGGACAAGAGGCACGATTTACCGTATGTCACAATGCGCGGTAATGTTAAACCGACTTTCCTATGCCAGCATACTCTTAACTTTGACCCTGACAATTAGCATCTGTCTGTCTTAACTGCTGAAATTCAAGACAAAGGGGGTACCCTAGTCTAAAGCCTAGGACCCCTAGCCGTTCAGCTTCCCTCAGCCATCTCCTCCTACGCACAATCACCCAAACACACAGAACCCCTTTCAGGCAAATCACGCCGTGTACCTATGTCAATTTCCAAACACACAGCCTTCTCTGGCCTGGTCTCGGTCCTTCCCATCTCCAGCACGTTATGTTTTCCCATCTGGCTCCAAGCCCCCTGCGAATAAGACATAGCAAGTATGTGTCTATGCATCCATTCCACCCACTATTAAACAACCCAATATCCAACTGTCGCAACAAGCATCCAACCGCATTAACCTCGCTGATGGTTCTTGTGGGCAGGATCGTCTTTGGCCTCACCCTTCGCTTCTTCAGCGATCTCCTGTGACACGTTTGGTAGAGGGGTGAGACTGAGGAAACCTCGTGCCTTGTCGGTAATCTTGGCAGCAGCTTATTTAGCAGGCTTATTTTCAGAGTGTTGAGAAACAAACGGGGTGGAGATCTTAGGTTTCTGAGAATCTTCTGCATCCAAACGAGTTCGGAGCTGGGCAAGTTTTTGTTTGAGCTTGACAATCTGAGCATCAGTGCTGGCCCGAACTGTGACAAGCTCTGCCTTCAAGACAAACCCCTGAGCATTAGCACAAGTCTGATGTGTGGCAAAGCCCTCGACGCAACGTTCAAGGTCCTTAACCTTGTGCACAATTATCTTCATGACCTCTGGCCTCAGGCATATGTAAGTCCGGAAGAAGCTAAAAGTCCATTAAGTCTCAACCTGATATGGTTGGTGATTTTCATCACGGGGTTTTGTATCTACAACTTATATGCCGTCGAAGGCATCCTTTGCCATATTGTGCAGTTCCCTGCACAAAGATCTGATAGATCCGAGCTAAGCTGGCCAATTGGCTACAAATGGTGGAGTCACTTTGGACCAGAACCACGGGGGTTATGCTCACAGTCGAGTATGAGTCGAAATCGGGACAGTTGGAACACGCCGTTAATTCGAGATCACCAGCAGGGACTCAACAACGCTAAGCGCTAGACTCACTGCTATAGGTCGTTTTCTGACAGCTTCAGATCTTGTCAACAGCCCACTGCTGTATGCATGGGATGCACGAGACCAGAAACAATGCGATGTTCCGACTATAATTGCCGATGTCACCTTGTTGTCTTCGTCTGATTGCAAGATGTCCTAGAAGCGTAGTCTTAATTCGCTAGGGCTGCGCACCATCTTGTGCAGACAACTTCTCCTCTCGAGCTCTCTTTGCGGGAGGCCTTTCTTCAACAGTAGAGAGTTCATCTTCCCCTGCCGCTTCTTCCTCACTCGAGTGCTGAATCGAGATGAGATCCTGAGAGGAAAGCAGCGCTTCCGATGAACCACCCGCGCTAAGATCTCGCATTGTAGGCTTGAGTGAGGATGATTTGGTGTCGGTAGTGTGGCGCGGGGCCCTGGACTTAAGCGTGCTGATACCTGCAGGCCTGGGCTAGAACATGACGACCCAAAATTCGCCTGACCGTGTGCTTCTCCTCAGCGGAGTGGGGTCCCGTTTCTTCTCTTGAGATCCGCGGACATCAATGCTAGCCTCACGCCGCGGTGTCTGGGGTATAAGCATGTTTAAAGAAACACATTCGGTCAACTTACCAGGGGTCTTCGTGTCTTGGTCTACCTTTTTGACTCCAGCCTGGGCTTCATATGGCCCTCATGATCTAAATCCTGCTGCTGTCAGTAAAATGGACAACAACATTGACGGGCAACATACCGGACAATTTGGAATACCCTCGACACCCTAAATCAAAGATTAGCCATCTTCTAGGCAGACATAAGTCGCATGAACTCACAGCTCTGGATATTTCTGGGGGTGCGATAGAGTTGAAAGGGCTGATAGGAAATAAAACATCAGTCAACGGGCAGGTGTCGGGTTGTGGAAATTGTGTTGACTGTAGCGGTATTCTAGATGGTAGGAACGGAAATGATGTGGAGGTTGAGTAAAAAGACGAGGGAAGAGGTAGAGGGCCAGCGATAAGTATTAAATGCGTTGCCCTTGGCTCTGCATTGTCGGACATGGTCGAGTTTTCTTGTGCAATGAAATTTGTAAACTAAGACGGAGAACGCGTATTTATGCACCGTACCCTATACTTGTCTCCATTAGTCACTTTTTTTTACCATGTCTGCTAAGCTGCATAATGCGTCGATGATCAGGACCAAAGCGGGCAAGTAAGTCCATAGATTCCTACGGGCGTCCATTTAGCTTCATGTTTGGAGCTTCAATACCCTACGAGTTGCCACATTCGCGGGCTGTAAGGGGATTACGTGGTAGACGATCGCCTCTGTGGCTATGATTGAGTTGCTTAATAGGCATGCCGCGTTATACTTATTTAAATTCATATACGAGATCATAGCCGGGTTGCTGGTCTCGGTGTAGTTGACCTTTCTGTTTATGCCCTTAAATGAGCTGAAAACACTCCTGGCCGAATTGGCTGCCAACTCGCCCATGCCCGTGATATTTATCATTCTGAACCCGAATTTATCATGAGTTTGAATCATCTTCCCGAGCCACTCCAAGAAGAGGGAAGAGCACCTCGCCTTCTTGGCGATGTTATTCGAGGGCACCACCACGCAGTTAACAAACGATATGCCCACGACCAAGCACATGTGCAAGCACCGGAGCATCCTGGCGTACTTAATCACGAACCCTAACTCGGTCGTTTTCCTATTGATGGACCCGACCTTCGACTTGGTCTTAGACCTGCTGCTCTTCACCCTCATGATCATGGCCATGGCCTAGCTCAAAACCTAGACGCTAGGGGTGACCCTGGTGCACTTAACAGGGGAGTACGCCGACGAGGTCGCGATAAGAAGCAGAATATCCTGCTTATACGGGAAGAGGCTAATACAAAAGAACTTGATCAGGACGCAGTGCCCGACCGTCATTAGACCCCTAATCGTCGCGTCGAACCTCTGCCTCGAATCCCATGGCGTCGAGTTTATAAATAAAGTCATACGTGGTACCCATGGTCATGTTCCTCATCTCCTTCATCATCTTGTCGGTAGTATCGGTGTTGACCTTGACCCTCGCTCTGTCGGGTATGTCTCTTGCGGATCTCGCCAATGTCCACAGCATGATACACGTCTGGTCGTAATTGGTCATTTGACATCTACGACCGCCTGTACGTGAACTGCACGGTCCTAATGAACGTCTGTCCAGGTTCTAGACCACGATCACCCACGCGAAACACGTCAACCCTGTCTTGACCTACATGTAGGTCTTGGCGGCGTTGGACTTGATGGTGGGAGCCGTGTTGCCACCCTGAGCGAACGTGCTTGTGCCCGGGACGAAGATGGACCCGGTACCGGCGCCCTGCACCATCTTGTTGCTGCCCATCGGCTTGGCGTACTTCGTGATCCTGGCCGGGACGGACAGGCCGGTCGACCCCTGCTGGGACGGGCCATAGAAGTCGACCTCGTCCACGCCGAACGCTTTGTGCAGCTTGACGCTGAGGTCGTAGATGCCGCTATCGGGGGTGGGCTTGCCGTCCATCTTGGCGCGGCAAGTGAGGGAGATCACCACGGTGGCCAGCGACAGCGAGGACTTCCCGCCCAACAGCCTCAGGACGTTCGGCAGGTTCTGCTCCTTCTTGAGCTTCCCGGCCTTGTTGAAGTAGCTGAAGACAACGTTAAACAAGATGTCATTTTGGTATGAACTAAAGGCCGAGATGGCGTATTCGTGGTTAAGACGACGGGGATCAAGACTGGTATTTCTTTCCAAACTATGGAATTCGGTAATTTGTCTTTGTAATTGCTATAGCGGAAAACTCAGCCTCGAAAATTCCATCTCTGGAATGCCGGTATGATAGTCACGCCACTATGCGAACAGATTCAGGTAGAGGCTTAGTGAATAACTACTAAGCTATTTAAGTCTTTTGAATTATATTTCGGAACGAACGATGGAGTTTTTCACTTTTTTGCTAAGTCGCCAATACCTTGGCCCTGAGATCCTTGGGTTATAGTCCCAGGATCCCTTTACTCTTAGCGAGTTTAGAATACCCGACAGATAGAACCTGATTTAGGCTATTAGCAGAGAGCAATTACGGACCCTAAGGACCCCTACTCGCGTAGGCTTCAACTAGGAAGCTAACTAGGAATTCCATTCTTGATATGGTAGAAACCAAGTCATTCCAATAGTATTGGAGTTCTTAATTCTCCTTCTTCCTTTAAGTCTGTTTGTAGGGAGAGAAAATACTATAGTAAGTAAGAAATTCCGATTATTTGAGAGCAAGAGGAATTCAGCCTATGTATCAAGGAAGAATATCCAAAGTTAAGACAAAATAAGGAATTACTTGCCCAGGACGTCAGATAAGGTTATGGAATCGTTATAATTATAGGATTGAGTTAAACCACAACCCCGGATGTTTAATAAGTAGTAAGTGGTAATAAACGCAAATCCATACAGGATTCGCGGAATAAACATTAACTAGTATCTTAGGCATTCCTAAAGAGAGGTGTTCCCGGTATCGGCAAGAACGGGGTTACGAGTATAGCATAGCCGGGGCTGTATATTAAGGTAGCGTTAATAAAGTTTTAAAACCAGTCAAGGATAAAGGATTAGATTTCTATAATATGTAACTAATATGCTTATTTCGTAAACCGATAATAGAATGAGAGTTCATTTGGGTAGTAATATTGCCTTCTTGTTAGTAAGCTAATTATAAGAAATCTCGATACTTAACTCCTATCTGATATAAAGGTAAGGGAAAGAATACCGGCATAAATATAGATAGGTGGAGTTTCAAGAAAACGGAAAGCCTATAAAGAAAGTCTTGATAAAAGGATGGACGGGGATTGCGCAAGGTGCATTTCAGCTCACGGGATGTACTGAGCTAGTAACTCAGCACTACATTTTCTCAATCGTGGAACAATGTCAATGCCTTGAGTTTTTGCAAACTAGTGAGAGCTGGAAACCCAATTTTTGATGCAAGAAAACGCCATTACGGGATTTCTGATTGTGCAAGCCCGGCTTAAGTGACTGAACCGGAACCCTGGGTCCCTGGGAATCCCGGCATGGAAGAAAGAAGCAAGGAATCCGATTTCTCCCGATCAATGAGATTCTTTTCAGCGGAAAGCCAAGGCAAGAAACACTTCGTTCCATAATCCTGAAGCTGGAGATGCGGAATTCATTGGGGCGGATTCCCGATTTTACTGATGATTAATAGCCTCGATAGCGGATTTTCACACATACCAACAACTTGACCAGAAAGAAGTCCAGCCAAGTTCCATTTATACCAGACTGGTAAGAAGCTATTATAGTACTGAGGCGATCTGTGTTATATATGCGTAGGGACACAACTCTAGCAAACAACTTGGGATCTGAAGAGAGCTCAAAAAATACCAAAAGGACCCAAACCGCCTTCCCGGAGCTTTGGTTAGCCCGGGGGGTTACAGAGTAAGATGTAGGAATAGTTTCCCGTAATTTCCAGTGTTTCCAGACGTTTGAATGTATATGTGACAGATGGTTTTTTAAGCCACACGTAATAGGTGTACATTGCTAGTCTCCCCATAGCCTCGAGAGTATGGACGAGAGAAAGATCGTCTTCGCTTTTTGCTTTTTTTGTTTTTAGTATTGACGAGCAATGGCCATATACTCACACATTAGACTGAGTGTGGCGTCGGTGACAAAGAAGCTTCACCATATCAGAGACGTTGGGAACCGATAGACAAATACCGTTTGAGACATCTTGTCAGATCAGGGTCCGCAATAGTTGTTAAGCATGACTGAATTGGTCACAGAATCTAAAGTACCAAATGCCCAAGGGAAACATGAGAAGACAAAATATTGCAGGCTGGAATTTCACGGGGACAAGGGTGGCTCCCAGCCAACGCTTTATCACGTGTCGATCGTCTAACAAGTCTCTGTTGGAAAAGGAAGGGAACCTATATAATAACCGCAAGTAGAAGCAATCCGCAACAAATATAAGTAAGCACTTAGATTGCATTACGCTTGCATTTACACATGTGGTATTAATCGATATTGTCTGTTTAAGAAAAAGAAGACAGGAGAAAGGGTAAGGCGGAGAAAACTGTCAGGATTCAAGTCTCAGCTTAAGAGCAAACCAGCCTTGGTCGCCTTGGCCTCCAATTAAAAAGCTTCATAGGTCGTGCGCGTTAAGTAAGCTAATGCCTTAGTTAGGGTTCAGAAAGGTCAACTCGAAACTGATGCCTGACGGAATGGTGTGGGTAAAGGGAGTTAGTTTCGCTGCCAACTCGTATTTCTGGGTGGATAAACTACGGTATGACCAGGGAATTCATTTATCAGAGAGATCACTATTAATCACTTGTGGCTGATTAGAGCCGGGCTGATACGCAAGAGGTATAGGGTACGCCTCGATATCGGGATGATCAAGCCCCTCCACAATTCATACACTACACTTGACATTGCAGATATAATAGAAGAGGAAAAGCAAAACATCGATAATTGTGGAGGGAGAATGGCTTTCTAGTTGAAGAAAAAGCTTAAAGTAATACTACGCTATATTCCAATTACTCGGACAAAACTAGGGAAAGATTTGCCAATGCCAACGAATCCTTATGTTGTATCTTGCATATAGTTACGACCCTGCCTTTTCCGCCAGTTAGCCACGGAAAAACATACAACTCAAAATATGAGAATTTCAAGTTAGACGACATACTCAATACTCTAGGTCCTCCGTACGCACAGACACGTCGTCTTCTGACAGTTCCGATTCATGAACTGTCAGCAAGTCCATTACTTCTTGATTTAACAGTTCATCATCAAGTCCTGGGATAAGAGCAGCAAGCGGACCCTCTCTATCGTCAAGAGGGAGAAGTGCCAGCTCCTTGGGAGTTACTGCGTGTTCTATCCCAGGCCAGCGGCCCTTGGACTTCATACTCTGACCTCGCCGGATATATCTTGCGATAGTCTCCTCGTCCATCGCTCAGCACGCTATGTGGAGTTCTAGGATACCCTCAAAGAGGCCGTCGTCCTGTGCCAAATGCCACTGCAGCAGGTCTGTTGCTACTTCCATTACCTGAGACATGGCAAAGTGACCCGTTCCTGGTTGGAAATCCATTCCTGCTTCTCTTGAAGCATATAGCCCCCTTCCCGTCATAGATAACAGCTGTAAGGGAACGTAAGAAATGCTTCCATGTCGGAAGGGCCGACTTGCGTCGGCCCCTGCGTCTAGCAGCAGCTTTACGGTGGAAGGATTGGCAAGGTATGCTGCCTGCTGAAGCATCGAAGCGCAGCCTTCACGTTGTGGATGATCCACAAAGCGTGCGAACTTGGGGTGCATGAGTAGCTGACGAAACTGCTCCTCAAGGTCTTTGCGAAGTCGGGGCCTCTTGCTTTGTTGCGTGCCAGGGACGACACTCGTATTATATCGAAAATATGATAACAGCAAGGTACCAAAACTCCGATGCAAAGGGTCGATGTATACTTGGTCAGGCTGTTCGTGTTTGGACAAAATGTCGAGAATATCTTTCACCTGGCTTCGCCCGACGATGAGCGAGTGCAGCGGCGTCAGGCCCGTCATGGGGCTTTTGGCCAGAAGATCAGCGCCATACTCGACAAGAAGCGACAGCATCTCTGGTGAGGCTTTCTCCGAGAGGCACGTTTGCATCGGGTTGGTGAGTATAACGCCGCAGATAGTGTAAGATTTATTCACATTGACTCCTCGCTCGAGGAGGATACGAGCCCCTATCACATTGTCATGAGTGACAGCCTCTCCCAGAAGACTCCCAGCAAAGTTGAAGATGCCGTCTTCTAGCTCATCTAGAGAATAGTAATCCACCAGCTTGGCTAAAGTGTCACGGAAATCCTCTTTGTGAGCAATGTGCTGGAATGCTGTGACTATCAACGGGTAGTTGTATGGACCAGACTTTCTGTATCGTATATACTCTTTTGAAGAAACCTCCAAAGCACAGTTGAACATGAGGATATCTGTTGAAGTCTTCATGTTACACATTAAAGTGATTAGTTGAGATGTTCCATCCGTGTTGTACCCGATAAAGCCGTTATCTTTACACAGCTGGACGGTTTTTCGAATGGCGTGGGGGTATTCCCGCCCGTGGACAATCCAATGAAGATAGGGCCTACTTGATGTATGCAATACCGCAAGTAGTTCTGACGAAAGATCAGGTATCTGCTGCAAACATGGCAGGATATCTTCTAAAATCTCCCAGTAAAAGTACTCAATAACGACTGCGAGCCATGCAACGTCTGGTGATTGGGCGTAGAATGGGAGAAGAAGGCGGACAAGGCTCCTGTTGCGGGTTTGAAGTGCCCATTGCATGGGTGAACCCTCCATCATTAGGTCATGTGCTTCCCAGTTGACTTTAGATGAGTGCGCTTCACAATCGCACCCGTGATCAAGTAGCAGGCGCACGGCCGCGGCGACATCGTTGGGTTGAAAGAGTACAACCAAATGCAAAGGCGTTATCGTCCGAAAGGTGGCTCCGACTAGCGGGACGTTCTGCTTGATCAAGAGCTCAAGGATCGAGAGATGGCCTCCAAAGCACGCAAAGTGCGCAGCATTAAACCCCAGTGCCGATTGAGTCTCCGGGGGCGTACTTTCCAGCAGATGCAATACAAGCCCTGTGTCCCCAAGCCAAGAAGCTACGTGTAGTGGGAGCAGTTTGTCGACTTCGGCCTCGTTGAAGATGGAGAGCAACATCTCATCTGATCCGACCGTCATCACAGGTTCAACTTCATGAGCGGGACACAGACAGGGCGTCCACTGTATGCTTTCCCGCGCTGCTTCTATGACATGTCGACTGAGGCAGCGAATTCTTTCTGGCATGTAGTCCTCAGAAGATATATGGCCAACGGCGGTTTCTATGGCTTTGCCAGGCTCGGTATCCACGATATCTATTGGTTGCATGCCAACAGCAGCACAGACTCGGTGGTACAGCAGTCCCGCCTTGCGAGAACCTTTCGAAGCAGCAGTTCCCAGCCACTGCACGACTTGTGCCATATCATGTGACCCTCCAAATCCAACAGTGTAGCACTCAGAGACAGTCATGGCCGAGTTGCCCGAGAAATGAGTCTCACTGCTATCGGACAAAGCCATAATCTTCAGTTCAGAAACAATGGCTTGTTGGAGTCTCAAAGGTAGGTCAGACACAATCTGTGTACCCATGAACACTCCTTGAAGGATTACCTAGTCGCTGTATTTTAGTTCATCTTTCCCCTACGCTTTAATCAGGAGGTAAAGTGAGCAGCAGAGCTACTTACATCGTAAAAGGAGTTATGGACTCCCCATGACGATATAGAAGTCCTGTGATCGACCTCCATGCCCAGGGTAGCTAGTATTGCGTCGATGTCCAACGAGTTGAATGAGTCATCGCTTTTGTTGTCGTTGGCGCTGTCGTCTAGAAGCTCTGCGGCATCAGAGTCGTTGGTTAGAGAAGAACAAATAAATGCACATTCATGACTTGGCCTGGCAAGCTCGTCTATCAGCTCGTTCATAGGTCTTCTATCTTCTGGTGAGTCCCTCAGTGTACCCTCAAACAGCCTCACGAGACAATCAGTAAGCCCTCCCTCGTTGAGATTCCTAATAAAGATGATTCCATACGATAGAAGCTCATCTACAGGCAAGCCGTTTAGAAAGCGCTCCATAGTGTCGATATCCACTTGTAGCGCACTTGGAACTACCCATGATGGATCCCAGTATGATTGACCATGCTTCAGAACCTCCCAAGCAAATAGACCAAACGAAAAGACGTCGGTCCGTAAAGCTGCGTTGATATCGTAGCAAGGATTTAAGAACGCTTCGCCATGCCTGATCTCGGGAGCTTCGAGGAGACGTGTTCCAGGGCGACAGGGGACTCTCCCCTCAGGTTGATCACGAGATGAGATGATAGATTGCCCAAAATCTGAGATTTTGACTACCCAGGGAATTGCGCCATTCTGTTCAACTGATGACTTGAACACAAGGGCATTGTCGATTTTGACGTCGGCGTGACAGACGTTGAGTTGATGGAGAATGTCCAGACCACGACCTCCTTGTATGACAAAGTTGATGCGGTCATCGATGGAGGGGACTTGTGAATGATCGGTCAAGAATGCGCGTAGAGTGCCGAATGGGGTGTACTCTATGGCGAGAGATAGCGATGGGAAACCATTGAAGTCGTCCAGACAGATACCTTTCAGTCTCACAATATTCTCATGTCTCCTAACCTTCCCATGACCAAGAACACGCAGTTCACGGACAAGGTGTTCAAATCCCTTACCCAATACCCTTTTGGAATCTTGGGATTTTTCGGGTTCAAACTCAGACTGTATCAGGCTGCGTTTGACCGCGACGAGGTGTTTGCGAGGGTGTGTGAGTGTGCCAATCTCAATGGTAGCATAGCCACCACGCCCAGCTACTCTTACAGTAACATCGTCTAGGCGCAATTGGCCGGAAGTAAAGATTTCGAATTGGCCAGATGTGAGGGCAGAGACGAAGTCAAGTGCAGTGGAGGAATTGCTCAATTCGCCACTTATTTCATTGAAATATGGTGTCAACAAGGTGGGAGAAGTACGAAAAGATAAAGCCATACTGGAAAGACAAAGGCGATGGGGCACCTGGGTGTTGGGAAAGGTAAGCAATCCGGAATTAAAAAGTCTTTTATTAAGATAATTAAATGTCTCATGTGGAGTATCGCAGCCAATGATGACCAATTTACCACTCATACAAGCCTTGCACTCATTAAGGATCACGTCTCAGGTACTAGTTTCTGGGATTCCCATTCTTCGAGCGTCTTCCACTGCCTCTTTTCTAGACAAGTTTTCACCGCTTCAGCGTAACATGCACCAGCTGCATGAGCCAGCTTAGATGATACCACCTTGGGAAATAACGCACGGAGTTCCTCTGGGTCACGGACATAGGAGAAGCTATCCTTCTTAGTGTCCAATGTTGAGATTCTGAGCCAACACCCAATCTCTAGCATAAGTATACCCTGATACGTAAGTTAGCCACATCAAGTCCTTGGAAGCAAGAAAGAAACTTTGGTATCTACATACCAGTGAGTATATATCATGATGCTTCTGGAACGTCATCGTTCTTCCCCATCGATGTGGATGCCTGTAGATGTTGTTGGCCGTCGTAAAGTCGATGGTATCTCTTGTCTCTGCATCTGCCGGACGTGAGCAGTCAAACCCCATCAGAAACGGCCTTTCAAAGTCCCAATCATACACTGAATGATCTCTTGTTCCAGGACCAAGCGCATTAAACAAAATAATATTGTTTCCTTTGATGTTCTTATGGTACCACCGAATAGAATGCAGGTGAAGGATTGCGTCGCAGACTATCCCAGCAAGACGTACGCGATAGTTTAAAGGGACGTACTTGACTTGCCCGATCAATTCCGCAATAGAAATACACTTGCGGCCACTCAGGTTTCCCGTAAGCGGGTGGACGAGGCCGAACCGAGGCCCGCAAAGTTTCTCGTGGCAGAGCCAGAGCTCCCAAGACAGCGAAATACTTGGTTCTTACACTCGGCAAGCAGGGCCGTGACTCTTTTAATCTGATATGATACTCGATCGAAAGCATCTTGATCTTCTGAATTGTAGTAGATGTACTCGACCAAAACTTCACAATTGGCCTGCTTTCCAAATCGTATCCGTTGATGAGAACTGGGATTATCGCAAAAGGTCACGCGTGTTACGCTTTCTGAAACCTTTTCGTCATCGATAAGGGCCAGACGCATGCGGATCTTGCTGCTTATGTCTCCAAAAACGATAGACTCTTTGTGTTCCAACTGGGTAAGAGTGGACTTATCCATTGCCGCAAGAGAATCGCCTATGAAGTCAATGAGCCGCGAAGAAGCCAGTCTGAGGCCCTAGATGATGGTCTTTGACGTCCCAGTTGCTTCTGGCAGGACATCACTAGACGAGTATATCGCAAGTTTAAGCTCGTTCAGCAGTCTCTGAGCCTCATCCTGGCCTTCTTTGGACAAGAACGAAAGCATCTGGTTCCCTTCTTGCTTCGTTCCGGCTTCAAAAACATCGAGTCCCATTCGAGTCAGGCCTTGTGCCTGCAATACAGCTTTGTCAACGAGCTGGATATCTTCCACCGACGCCGGTGAATCTCGAGTGAGCCATCGTAGCAGGTTCGGTGACGTTGTGCTATCGGGAGGGTCAAAAAGGCATAGCCGAAGATAGATTGAGTTGATGGAAGCTGACATCGGCAGTGGAGGCGACGTCGAGGAGCTGTCTTCGCCACTAGTAGTCAACTTGATGAACCTGATTGGGCCATCTGAAGCATCTCCTGCTATCGACACATACAGTGGCTGCCTCTTCAGGCCGCAGGCAGCTTCGACCATGCGACTCTGGAGACCTGCCAACGTTACGGGGCCTCGAGTTGACATTGCTATCATCTCTCGCATGAGAACCTTGGTGAAGGATGGCCATTTCCCCGTCCCTGCGGGTGTCCAATTATCCTTATCAGTTGCAGCCAGAAACTCAATCCTGTGTGAGCTATGGGGACGAGCGGCTTGCCCGGCATAGCAGCAGTCGAGAATTATGGCCACGTCGCCAAGTGCAAGATGCAGCTGTGGCTGTATGTTGGACCAATCAAGCGTGGGGCCACCACATCTCTTCCTGCGAAAGTCAGCTATTACACATGATGATTTGAATGTTTAGATTAAACTTTCACCTGGTGTGGAAGTCCCTTATGTTTAAAACTATTATATATTA
>JAASAY010000083.1:0-136578 GCA_014822085.1 Fusarium stilboides
CTATATAAATATTTAAATAATTTTTTAGCTAAATAAGCTTATTTAAAAATTTTTATAAAAAACTATATAAGTAATTAAGCTAATAAGCTAGTTTTTTCTTATATTATAGAGTTTTTTTATTATTAATTTAAATTTCTAGGAATTTTTTTAAACCCGGATTTAAGCTAGAAATAAAGTAATTCGCATACTTAGATAATCCGCAAGCTTATTAACTATGTTATATAATATTTTAAATAAAATACTTATTAATAATAAAATTTAAAATACTAATAGTTTAAAGCTTTAAGTATATAATTAAGTATTTTCTTAAGTATTATAAAATATATATCTAATTAAAAAATCTTTTTAAAAAATATAAGTATTTTAAAAAACCCTAGAGTAAATCCCTGGGTAAATCTCGGTTTAGCCTCGGTTAAGGTCTTATATCTTGGCCAATTAGATCTCTTTTCTCTCTTGCTTACATAAGGAATCTTAGGTGCACCACCCCCGGTGCGATCACCTTATAAATCTTACGTGCACCACCCCCGGTGCACGTAATATCTTCCAGATAAAAGCTTCGTTGACGTCATCACACAAGTCGGCACGAGAAACCACCAACGACTCGAAACCACAATTGAGAACGAATTGAACAAAAAACCGGGATCCTTTCATTTATCCGATTATTCAAGTGAAAATCCAATATTCCACCCTCATCAATCTATGTACACTTAATGCGTGTCAATATCATTACGAACATGTAAGCTAAAGGTCCTTTTGCTTTGGACATGAGAGAAGATTTAAAAAACCAGCAATGAGAAAGATCGTCATTTTCCCGCCCATATCAATATCCCCAGGTCATTAACGCATTAATTCATGATGCACCCCGCTCTACCGCTTTCTTAGTCAAGAGCTCTTGTTGAACAGGCTCATCCGCAACATGCCGCCCTTCTTAGGCTTCTGATGAAAGGAGCTCTGCGCGCTGACGGGTCGCTGGTCAAAGCTATCCATGCTCTCCATGCGCTGCATGGGCTGACGTACTGCGGGGGGTGGAGGCTGATTGACAGGGAGCTCGCCGCGGAGGGCTTTGCCGACGTCCTGGTGCTGTCGCTCGTACTCATCGTGCTTGGACTTGGCCTCGATGAAGCGATCCTCAGCTTGACGACGTCGTTCCTGGAGGGCGCGCAATTCCTCGTCGAGCTGGGTCATCTGCGATTGCGCTTCGTGCATGAGATGATCGTACTCCTGGATCTTCTGCTCCAGCGGCTGAAGAACACTCTTCTGGATGCTGGGGCTGTTGAGGCGATTGATGTCTCCACCGGGGACTGCTAGACGGTCCGGTGAAGGCGCGCGACGCTGCTGGTGCTGCTCCGACGCCATGGATTGAGAAACACGGCTCTGTTGAGTGTTGGGGCCCGCTCTCTGGGGAGAGTCGCCATGAGCCTGTCTTGCTTGCTCAGACTCTGAAGTGCGACGCGATTGTTGACGTCGATAACGGCCGCCCTCTCTGGGGCCATTGGGCTGTTGAGGACCGTTATCCATGGGACCGTTGGGACCGCCGGGGTAAGAAGGAGGCATTGGTTGACCCTGGGGACCTCTGGGGCCGTTGATGCTGTTGGAGTTGGGACCTGGAGGTTGTCTGCGCTGCCCTGCGTTGCGAGGGACCTGACCAACCGGAACGACACGCTTTAGCAAAAGTTAATCAGAGTTTAGGGGCAACGGAATAAAGATTATGCTAGCTTCTTTCTCTTAGCACGAAAGAAAAAAAAACTTACCTGCTGTTGCTGCTGTGCTTGTGCGATCATGGCGTCCTGCAATGCCACGTCAGAGGTGGGAGAGCGCATGTCGGACTCTTCGCTCTGGAAACGATAATCATCGAGTTGGTCGGGAGACTGGGTGCGTCTGTATCGCGGACTCTGGCCGTTTCTGGCGGCGCGCGCAGCTTCACGGGCATCACGAGCAGTGCGAGGCTCGTAGCCTGGGTCTTCGAGGTTGTATCGGGGCTGGTGAGGAGCCGCCATTGCCGCCATGTTGTGAGATGTGTCTGTGCTGCCGGGAGTGAGATTGGAGGTGGTGATATCGGGTACGAACAGGTACTCGTGGAATGAAGATGTCTCAATCAGCAAGAACAAAAAATGGTATAGACAACGACACGAGACAGAATGCAAAAAAGTAATAAGTTGAAAGGAATGGAAGAAATGTACAATGGTCAAGGCTGGACCTGATTCATGTTTTAGTGAGAGACTAGAAAGCCGATGGCTGGAAATGGGAGGTTGGTGTTAAGCAGCCAAGTCTCTTTTTCTGTCGTGTCATATCTTTTTTTATCCCGTGGTTGGGACGCGACAGGACGGGAGGATGTGTCCAGGGGTATCAAGGCACTGGACTTGGCCCTGAAGGTGACCCTGGCCCACTGAAGAGTCCCCAGCCGCCGAATTGTAGCACAGTGCCATTTTCTGTAAGAATTTACGAGTAATTATGTGCAGCAATACGCGACCTTGACGCCACAAAGTCAAGCTGTATCCATACTGAGGATTCATATACAAATCATCGTACATTTGAATGCACTAGACTCAAAGTGCGAGCCTTTAATTGATCCACGTTATCGTCTGCAAGTGCTGAAACGGCTGCGACATGCATAATTACTCGGGTGGCCGTATAGACGAGAATCCAGGGATGTCATGCAAGGCATTGGTGATTATCTGATGGCTGGGCAAGGGGAATAGCGCCTAAACGGCCGGGTTATTGTCCGATAAACGCAAGCGATGTCTTTCTCTGCCAGGGAAAATAAGATGAAACGCCTGAGGACTTGCCTCTAGTGTTTTGCTATTTGTCAATTGAGTCTAGCCAGCCGTTGGGTTTATTCTCGATTGTCTGAGGTTTGCGATCGATGGACCGACCCTACACGTCAGTGCCGCACAGTGTAATCTGTACGCGCGTCATTCAACACGTCTGAGTAGCAATCGCATCACAGCGGTATTCTTTGAGTTGACGCGACAGTGAATTATTTTATTCTTGATCATTATGGGATTTCAAGAATGAAGCCCTTTAGTTTGAGTAAATGTTCCTCTTGATGGTCCTCCACGTGGAGGACAGTGGCGATAGCCGACCTTGAAATCTTGCGTAGCGTGATGCAAGCAAGCAAATTTTTCCGCGTCAAAATCGCGGCCCGTCCCATGCACACGAACGAGCCTCACACCGCCATGACCGTTTGACTCAGATCTATTCTGTCCACGTCTCAGACATAGCCCATCACCTGATACAGACTTTGGGCATTTCTCATACAGGGTAAATGCCCGCCCGTGTTGGGCACTGACAGCTCGAAATACAGTGGGCGGGCCACTGGAGCTGTGAGTCGTCGCATCAATCGATGCTTATGGGCAAAATGACACGCGATGCACCAATACGCCATCTCCTCACTGTCATAATAACAACATCACCTACCCCATCTGCACCATCAACTGAGCTTATCTTATCAATTCTCGACTCTTTTGACCGTCATTGCCCCGCCTTGACTGCCTGCAACGTCATTGTTGTTTTTGACGCCTTTGATCAAATCGTTCCTACGGCAAGACTCAAGAAAGGCCAGGTCACGCCCCAACAAGCAGCAGACTTTAATGCCTACAAAGAGAACGTCAAAAGTTTGATCTTGCAAAAGTATCACTATGATGCTGCGACTGCTACCTTCACGCCTCGAGATGCTACAGCCGAATACGGAAGTCCGTGTGACCCCCAGAACGCTGTCGACTACACAATATCGCACACACCCGACAATAGAGTCACCTTCATAGAACCATCTCGACGACTTGGTTTTGGACTAGCAGTTCGGTCAGCCTTGCGAGTCACCCAAACTCCCCATGTCTGGGTCCAACAGCATGATTGGGCCTTGGTAGCAGACCTGCCCATCGAACCTCTTCTACAAATCATGCAAACCCACGAGTCCGACCCAGAAGCGCCTATCAAATACGTCTGTTTATCTGCCGTGCGCATGCTCTCGTATGCTACCTCCGCCGATGTCATGCGGTTTCCAGCCCTTCGCGATTTATCTTCGTCCCTTACACGTGACTACGAAGCGCCGTCGCATCCTCACGTCAAGGTTCCCTTAACGCCCATGTACTTTTGGCACGACAAGCCGCATATTGCTTCAACAGCACATTATCTGGAACGTGTGTTTCCAACTCGTCTTGCTATGCTGAGAGGGGACTTTATCGAAGACAAGATTGGGCAGCGAGCTCGCGCTCAGATGAAGGACGGATTAGTAAGTAGCCTAGGGCAGATATGACACGGCATATCTGCGTATACAAAGTCCAACGTCCTAGAGATCAATCGCTGACACTATGCAGTGGCCGAAATGGGCGACCTGGCTTTACTACCCCGATGGCGGAAAGCAGCTGTGCTTAAGACACCTTCAAGGAAGGACCTGGGAGGGAACAACGCGCCAGGCAAACAGAGCTGCTATGTGGCGACAGAAGAATGAAGCCAGCAGAGTATCTGAGAAAGAAGTATCCGTCGAGGTGGACGAGATGCAAGATCTTTCTCTGTATCTTGATGGAGATGAACACGTTTAATGAGACCACGTCTATGAATGAAGGGGAATCATGGGGGTAGTAAAACTATGGAAACTACATTCAATGATACCAATACCCATTAGAAACTATCTTAAGTCGAAAAAACTTGGACAACCGCTAGATCCAGTGTGTGTGTCTTCCAGTAACGCAATCTAAAGGTGTTGCATGCGTCTCAGAGGCGGAGTATTGCAAAACCTGGTTACTATCAAGCCAACGTTTGACCTATCTATCTAAAGATAGAAAGACGAAACCCTTTCCTTAGCCCTGAAGTCAATTGATAATAAGATATTCCTAACTCTGCTCCAGTATGCCGATCTAATTGCCGGTGATTTTCCATGCGGGGTGTACAGTGGTTAACCCCTCATATCACCTCGATGAATCATTAACCCAGCTTGGCCGATCTAATCATAGTAATTCTAAAGACCGCCCAAAACAGACAGTGTGAAGTGCATGTCGTCTGCAAAATTGATAGAAACCACAAGCTGTCATCATGAGACTCATCAGTTCCCTCGTCATCGCCTGTCATGCTATTCTCGCAGCTTCTCAACGTCTAGGTACTCCCTCCTATGAGTTTCTCTACACCGTCAATGCAACACTCGGCGAGCGCTGGAAGATCGGCGACTATGGGCAAGGCAGTCGTGTCGTGATTCCCATCACGGGTGGAACTTTCAAAGGCCCACGCCTTTCTGGAACAGTCACCAACCTAGGTGCCGATTGGGGCGTGATGGACAGCAAAGGCATCTTCTTCCCCGACACGCGATATAATTTGAGAACTCATGATGGGGTTGACATATATATCCAGACCTCTGGACCTACACAGCCGGATGGACGGACTCTGCTTCGAGGCGTGTTCCAAGCAGGCCATCCGGACTATGAGTGGTTGAATTATGTTTTAGCGGTTGGGGTCTTGCAGAGGCCGGCGGCGGAGGATAAGGGGAAGTACGTTCTCATTGACATGTGGCAGGTGAGCAACGGGATTGGAAGAGTATACCTAATGATTAAGAAACTGACTTCGAGATAGATGGTACTGCCGCAGTGTGATGGTGCGGGTTGCTAGGGCCAGCTTGGCGGCGAGATGGCTGAGATGACGAATCTCGACTCGCCGTGGTCAATGGGAATGTTATGATTTATGAGAACATTTGTAAAGTGTGTGTCAAAAGGGATGACAAGGGATTGATCGCCGCTTCTCATTCTCACTGGATAACAAACACAAATACTCAGTGAAGAAAACAGGAGTTTGGTATGTATATAGCTAAGTCTAAGCTCCACATATACCGAGGAGGTTTCCTATCGGCTCATACCTAGTACTCAAAACATGGTATTGTTAATTACGGAAATAAATCTCAGTCTCTCGTCTCTTTCATCTGCCCATTAACTTGAGGATACGCGCATTAGGAGACCCTCATTCGCAAGTCGTATGTCATGACCGTCTGAATAACGCCACAGAAATAGGAGGAACACAAAATACAATAATAATGATGAGGCTAAGCCATCCGTTGGTATCTTCAGGATCACGCGCCCCTTCTTCGGGTGTGTATGCCACTTGTGTCACATAGAACGGTGTTTCAATAAGATCTCCAAGTCCATGGTCATGGTCATGGTGATGGGGGAGATGCGATAAGATGATAGATTTCAGGACAGAGGCTTTGGCCTTTTTATGCAAGCTGCGATTTAATTACTTCGTCTTCACGGATATGGATGTTGATGTCCTTATTAACGGTGCAGAGGGAGCTCACTTGACCCTACGATATCATGAATAAGAGAATAGTTTGTTCAGTGGTCAAGACGTGGCAATTTGCTTCGTGACAGAAGCACGAAAATATTGTGCAGCCGCTATAGCTTAAGCGGACGCCGCATGCACCGTCTGACACCGTCTGATTCGTCAAGGCATAGCTTTATGAGGCTAGGTGAAACCGTGTATACGAGATACGTAAATATCAATAAGCTTCACAGGGGGTTCAGCGATAGGCAGTCCTCTTAACTCCAAGTTTATACAACAGAGACGCGAAATTACAGCCATGAGGTCCCGATGACGCAGTTTCTTCAAGGGTACTAGTATCGCGATACATTCAGTAGTAGAGACGCAAGTTTATCGTGTTACGTGGTGATAACTCGATGAAGAGGTGCAAGGTCCAAACGTGTTACAATTTATCCGATCATCAGATGTCGAAACTATGAAGGCCAATCACTCAAAGGGCGGACATACCATGTTGGCTAGGAAAATGAAACTAAGAATATCCCTTTGCAATCTCCGAGAGTTTAAATGATAATTACCGTTCTTGAGATAAAGAGGACCAGGCGATATATGTGCCCACCGATAGTCAAAACCACATGTAGAAACCATATGACGTCTGGCGATGCCAAAGTGCAACCCTAGGCGTGCGCGATAGTGGTGGATATTATTGAACCAGGACAGCAGTTCTAGGCCAAGTTCTTTACATGTGTGGCAAGAGCAATCGTCCCACCCTGAGGCCAGCTTCATCTATCTGGGGTAGGAAAAACATATGG
Organism: Fusarium stilboides; assembly: GCA_014822085.1. Lineage (NCBI taxonomy): Eukaryota > Fungi > Ascomycota > Sordariomycetes > Hypocreales > Nectriaceae > Fusarium > Fusarium stilboides. Next base: position 7,050 of record JAASAY010000083.1, read on the forward strand.
ATTAAGGTTGGTAATATATTCCCCTGTTTAGCCTGTTCATGCACCCCGGATTTAATTCCAAGTTGGGGAGACCGAGGTTTCAAAAACCTCCTCAATCATTCCCGCTTCAACTGCCGCACTGCCCTAAGTGGTGATAGTTCTCCCATGGTATTGCCGAGGTGTGCACGTCCAGGGAAAAGATCATCGGCTTGTTGCTCTATCTGGCACAAACAGCGACGAAGCCATCCAAGCTTCACCCCCGCAAAGTCCAGTAATTTCCGTGGTAAATGTTTACGCGACAACGGATATATAATGAAGATCTGGTGCCTCCTTTTGCAGGCCCTTTTTGGCCGAGCTCACGGTCATTCTGAGGCTGGCGTTGAGCTAAACACTTTTTTGTCTGATATTTGCCAATCACCAGACAATATGCGCGCCACTAGTCTGTTGCTTCCGAGTCTTCTCCAAGGACTTGGAGTATGCGCAGCTACCAACAAAGCTGACGGTGATTTCGCGTCTAAATGTGCCGCTTTCAAGACGTCGCTGAAATTACCCAACACCACAGTATGGTTCACCGAACATGTCGCTGCTGGCACAAACATCAGCTTTCCTGATAACCACCCAACATGTACTCCCAATAACCAAGTTGTGGACGTCGAGATCTGTCGCGTGGCTATGTTTGTCAAGACAGGTCCCGCCTCAAACCTCACTCTTGAGGCTTGGCTTCCCTCTAACTGGACCGGTCGGTTTTTGAGTACTGGAAATGGGGGTATGGCTGGTTGTATCCAGTATTCAGATGTGGCATATGGCGCCAGTTTCGGGTTTGCCACCGTCGGCGCGAACAATGGACACAATGGAACTTCAGCGCTGCCTATGTTCCACCACCCAGGTGTGGTAGAGGACTACGTCTATCGTTCCGTACACACGGGCACCGTTCTTGGAAAGGACCTCACCAAAGACTTCTATGGCAAAAAACACACCAAGTCTTATTACCTGGGCTGCTCGACTGGTGGACGTCAAGGCTGGAAGGAAGCGCAGGAGTTCCCCGACGATTTTGATGGAATTGTAGCTGGAGCTCCTGCGATGAGATTCAATGGCCTTCAATCGCGTTCTGGAAGTTTTTGGGGCATCACAGGTCCTCCTGGAGCCCCTACTCATCTCACTCCTGCGGAGTGGGCGTTGGTGCACAAGAATGCTCTGGCCCAGTGTGACGAGCCGCTCGACGGTGTCAAGGATGGCGTGATTGAGGACCCCAATCTTTGTGATTATCGCCCCGAGGCTCTCATTTGCAGTGAGGGAGAAACCAAGAATTGCTTGACTGGGCCAAAGATTGAGACAGCCCGCAAAGTCTTCTCCCCGCTGTATGGCTACAACGGAACCTACATCTATCCCCGAATTCCGCCTGGAGCATCTGCTGGCTTCAACTTTGCCATTGGGGAGCAGCCTTTCCCTTACTCTACAGAATGGTTTCGATACGTCATCTACGAAGATGCTGACTGGGATCCGGATACTATTGGACCCAAGGACTACGACGCGGCGAGCAAGCTGAACCCCTACAATGTCGAGACATGGGAAGGTGACCTTTCCAAATTCCGTGACAGTGGGGCTAAAATTATTCACTGGCACGGTCTTCAAGACGGTCTCATCTCTTCCGAAAACTCGATGGACTACTACAATCATGTGTCTCGAACAATGGGCTTGAACAACACTGAGCTCGATGATTTTTATAGGTACTTCCGCGTTAGTGGGTGTGGTCACTGCTCAGGCGGAGACGGTGCTGCTCGTATCGGAAACAACTTGGCAAATCTGGGCGGCAAGGATGCAGACAACAACGTCCTCCTTGCAATTGTGAAATGGGTCGAGGAGGATGTGGCGCCCGACACAATCACTGGATATCGATATGCAAATGGAACGCAGACAGGTAAACTGGAGTATAAGAGGAGACATTGCCGATACCCATACCGAAATGTCTGGGACGGCAAGGGTGATTCGAATGATCCGGATAGCTGGAGCTGCCAGTAATGAGATGTCACATCCAGTGGAGTGGATTGGGGGGACTGTTGTTCATGTTATGCGTACAGTAAATAAGGGGACCATACGTACATAGGTCAGGAACTTGCATACAATATACGTCGTCTTTTGAGAATGGGCTCAGGATCATGGGATCGACAAGATGTAAGCGCCAAGGTAAAGCGATGACAACTTCTTAGCTAACAACAACACATGGCGGACTATCCAGATGAGAGATTAGCTACGCTTGCCTCACTGATTGGTAAACTAATTGCCTTGGAAGGAGAAGAGTTCTGTCATAGTTTCCCCGGATTAATATGCTCGTTGGTCCCGACATGATACATTCCTCCACTCATATTACTGCTAGTCATTGAATGCGGAGATGGGTGCCTCTCCAGACCATTTAAAGCAGTTTAAAGCGTGCCAAGACAAGATATTCCCCACGATATAGGATAATCAAGAAGAAAACCCGGAGGAGCTGAGTAAAAACGTAAGAACCGTCGGTGCACAGATTCCAATTCCCCCTCATTTCCCCAACCTCACCCCCACAAGATCCTTCATCTTCTCCAACACACTCTCCGCTTGGATCCTTGTTTGGCGAGTCAGCCAAGGATTGGCTTGTGCGGGTATGAATCTCCGAATGCAGGAGGGAAAGACAAGCGTTATTTTCTAGAAAACGAAGGATGCATGCCAGCATGCTAATGGTTGCTTCTTTGCTTTAGTTCGGAGACGGAATTGCGTATTACTGGTTGTTCGTTGCTGTGATCGTTCCATTTTGGGTTTCATCCTATGCAGGGCTTGCTGTCGCTGATCAATTCTAAACTTACTTCACTGACCGACACAAAAAGCACACGAGAGAGCACGTGGAGTCAATGACTCTGCTCGGCAGGATAAATGGAAATAATTTGGCCGGTAGTTGCAAACTCTTCTCTGACTCAAACGATATCCTGATTCTCTAATACTCAACACAATTACACTCGATTATTCGCCCGCCAATAACGATTGCTTGATTAACACCCCTGAGCCGTTACCGGATCTTACGGCACCTGTAATATGTGCCCTGTAGTAACATTGAACAAGAATTTAATGGGGCAAACAGAAAAAATCGCGAGCCAACACCGACATATTGACTCCACATAACCTCGAATGATGTGTCAAAACAAGCTATTTTTCGCGTAACGGAAACGCCTCAACCTTTTTCGTTAATACCGCCAGGGTTACTCCGGCATCTGCATAGAGTTTCGACGGTCCATCTCACCAAAAACAAACAAGGGAGCGAGGGAAATAAGCTTGTACCCTTGGCGTCCGCCTTAGCCGCACATGAGATTGCTGCTAGACCAGATCTTTTCATCTCCGAATCTCCGAAAACAAGGCCAAAGAGCCTCATTCTGGACCATAAACATCTTCCGACGATGGCAATAAACTACTCAACACGAGACATAAATCACAGGCTCATACATGCCATTCTTATCTCTCAATTGTCCCCAATCGCGCCGAACTCCGGGTTTATATTGATCCCCATTATTATTCTCTGCTAACCAATCCTTTCAGCAAAGATCGCTGACACATAACGTAACAAGATGCTTCCAAGACAACCGGCGACTCCATTATGGACCCGTTTTCGCTAACGCCGGGACCGGCCCTGTAAACTTTCAATTCATGACCTGATGGTTATTGTCGATTTGCTAACTTTTACATGAGAGACTCACGTCCCCCATGGGGCTCCACGATATACCGCTTGCTCTTGGTGCGATAACGAGGTTTTCTACGTCTCCACGGCAGATAGACGGCTGGGAGGCGAACGGTCTTGGCGGATGCATATAACAAATGGCCGAGACCAGAGCAAATTTGGAGTTTTCTGCATCTCTTCAACTCTTATCACTGTTGTCCTTACTCATCCAGTGATCAGTCTTTTTCCCTCTTGAGGAGCATTGTCTTTCCCCCCTTATATCTGTCAGCGAAAACAATGAGCATCAAGGACAAGACAAAGACTCAGCCCGAGATGGCTCAGCAGCCTGAGAACCAGCGTCCTGCTTCCGTCCGGGGGCCTGACGGCGACGAGATCAACACTATTGACGATGGCGGCGACATCATGGACACAAAGGAGCAGTCCGACGAGCCAGTACAAAACATCTTCAACCAAGGCGGCAAAAACTACAGAACACTCGGCAAATGGGACACTGTCTTCGTCCTCGTCACCAACCAAGTCGGTCTTGGCGTATTGTCTCTCCCTGGTTGTCTTAGAGTCCTCGGCGTCGTCCCCGGCGTCATTGCCGTCATCGGTCTCGGTTGCCTCTCTGCCTATACTGCCTACGAACTCCTCCAATTCTACAGACGCTATCCCCATGTCGTCAATGTCGTTGATATGTGTGGTATCGTTGGTGGAAGGCCACTCGAGATTATTGCGGGTATTGGCTTGATGATCAAGGTTATGATGACCTGCGCGTCTGCCAGTGTCACATTATCCGTTGCCTTCAATACCCTCAGCGACCATGCCTTCTGTACAGTCGCCTTCGTCGTTATCGCTGTCGTCGCTTGCTGGGTGCTGTGCTTACCTCGAACTGTCAAATTCGTCTCGCAATCCGGTATTCCTTCTACGATCAGCATTCTAGCCGCCGCCCTTGTTGTCATGATCAGCTTGGGCGTTTCTGCACCTGCCAAGGCTCCTCTTGGCTGGGACAGGAAGATCGAGGTCATCGGCCACCCTACTTTTCGCCAAGGCCTCAACGCCTGTCTCAAGATTTGCTACGCTTACGCCGGTAATATTAGCTTCGTTTCCTATATGGCTGAGATGAAAAACCCTAGCAGAGACTTCCCCATGGCATTGGCCTGCCTTGAAGTATTCTCGATCACTCTTTACACCATCGTCGCTATTGCTATTTACTGCCTTGCCGGCGACTACACTACTTCACCAGCCCTTGGATCCGCACCGAGAATCCCTGCCAAGGTCGCTTACGGAATTGTTCTGCCATGCGTCTTTGCCACCGCCATGGCTTTCGGACATACCGGAATTAAGTACATGTACGTTGTTGCCATGCGAGGCATCAAGGCGACACACCAGGTTACCGATCGAAGCGTCAAGTCGTGGAGTGTCTGGGTAGCTTGCGTGACACTGTACTGGATCATTGTCTTCATCATTTCCAACGCCATCCCCGTCTTCGACTCTATCCTCTCCATCTCATCCGCCACTACCATTGCCTGGTTCACTTTTGGTCTGAGTGCTGTTTTCTGGTTCCACCTAAACAAGGGCCAATACACTAAGAACTGGAAGAAGATTGTCCTAACCATTATCAACGGGTTGCTTATCCTTCAATCGTTATTTATGAACGGTGGTGGCTTGTGGTCTTCTATTACCGAGTTGATCAACATTTTGAACTCTGACTCGAGCTCGATCCGCGGCGTCTTTTCTTGCGGCGATAACGCTTAACGCTTACATATGAGGTGACGAGATGATCATGTATATACCAAAACAGCATAGAGCGATTGAATTAAATGTTATGATGATATTCAACTTGGCAAATACTCGTTTATCCTGTGAGTTGCGCCTCATATGCATGACGAGTCTCATCAACCTATCGCAAGCTTAACGGCTACATATATCTATGTCAAGGTGCCCTATGCCTGTCGTGCCATTGACCACCAGGATTACGAACCTTAATCGAGCTTCAACACTTCACCTATCAAGAAAGGGCACTGACACGTTAAGATACTCATGAACGCAAACGAATCGGATACATTGAGAGAACTCCTTATCAACCGTAATGCTTACAACTTGAATCGCTCAATGAAGCATTGGTAATTCGGGAAGCTTTACTGTTGAGTAATGTTAAGCGTGATGATGCAAGAAGAAGATTTATACAGGTCTAAAAGCCTGATATGAGGCAGTTGTGTAAGCAAAAGTTATTATGCTTAAATCGTAGAAAAAACAGTGTTCCTTATAGTTGTTTAAGTTGACCTTATGAGGGTTACAGCACCTTGCGATAGAGTAATGCCAAGCTATCGATCTATTTCATCTTAGCTGTCAAATCCACAGCTTGGATCTACCCATCTCTGGTAGTGGACCTTATTATCCCCAGATCTAGATAACATACAATCCCTGGTAGCATGCATCGAGTGGCTCCAATGTCGTACATATCCAGTGCTCCATATATTTCCTTGTAGTTTATATGTAGTGGCTGAACAGAAGTTACGCACGTTCAAAGAGGAAAGTGACGCAAGCTGATAATCCACCAGCAAACACGTGACCATGAGCTCAGAGATAGCGACACTGGCTCGTATTATCAATATAACTATGGTAATTGTTTCTGCTTCTCATTTCAGCGAAGTCTTATCTGAATTGACCTGCTGGCTCGGTCTCGGCATTCACAAGGGGACACAGCACTACGGCATGCAGTTAAAACGCGGGGAAGGAGGCTAATGCAATCATTCGCTGCATCGTACACGATCAAATCTCAATAATGGGTCATGCCTTGAGCTCCTTCCGAATTGAACTAGTAGTTGACTGGGGTAAATGTCTCGATCAACGTCAATTCCTTGTTATCGATATCTTGACAGAGCGGGGAAATTATCTTGATAAAAGCATGCGCAAGCGGTCTAGACAAAATGGGGATAGGACGTTGAAAACTGTAATCTATTCGCCCAACTCGGTAAGCGTGATCAGCGTATGTCGGGGTAGCACAGCAAGGGACCTCGAAAACTGCTAGTTTACTGCCACAAAGGGAAAGAAATTAGGCCAGGCGATAAGATCCCATGACAGTTGTAGATGTCTTCTATCAGGAACCGACGGGAAAAAATGGCGATCAAGAATGGCCTGGGGTAGTAACAAAAAGGGAAGGTTGAGGGAGACGGATTCATGGTCAATAAGCAATAGACTAGAAAGAAAGATTAACAACTTCACTAGGTGTATTTGTGAGAAACATAAGTAGCCCGAAGATTCCTTTCAAAATAGGAGAAATACAGCTTAGCTCCAGGCACACAATCCTATCGCTTATACACCTTGGTTGCATTGACGCACTTCCTTCTTGTCTTTCACCATGCGACAATCATCCTCCCAGCTCCTAGCCATATCCTATGGACTTTTATTAAGTTCGTGTGAAGCGGCAACAATACCTCGCAAAGAGACTTGCGCCAAGACCAAGGTTGCAATTCTTGGTGCTGGAGTAGCTGGCATCACGGCCGCCCAAACATTATCAAATGCCTCCATCCACGACTTCCTGATCATTGAACATAATGACTACATCGGAGGCCGCGTCAGGCATACTTCCTTTGGATCATCATCAGACGGCTCACCGTTGACTATCGAGCTCGGTGCCAATTGGATCGAAGGCCTCGAAAACAAATCAGGCGAAGAGAACCCGATTTGGCGTCTCGCACAAAAGCACAAAGTCAAGAACACTTATTCAAACTCCAGTTCGATCCTTACATACGACGAAACCGGTCTGTCAGACTATACAGATCTGATCGACCTTTTTGACGAAAAGTTCGAGATTGCGCAACAAGACGCTGGTTACATCTTCACCGAGAACCTGCAAGATACTTCGACACGTGCTGGCCTCAGTTTGGCAGGATGGAAACCGAAGAAGGATATGAAGATGGCCGCAGCTGATTGGTGGGGATGGGATTTCGAGACTGCTTGGTCCCCAGAGCAAAGTGGTTTTCTTTACGGCGTCGCTGGAAACAACGCTACTTTCAAGCACTTCAGCGATGAGACCAATCTTGTTATTGATCAAAGAGGCTATAATGCTTGGATCATTGGAGAGGCCAAAGAATTTCTGAAAGAGAAGGACCCACGGGTTCGCTTCAACACGACCGTCAAGAAGATCGACTACAACACCAAAGGCGTCAAGATCGAAACTACAAACGGCTGCGTCGAAGCAGAGCATGCTATTTGCACCTTTTCCGTCGGCGTTTTGCAAAACAACGCCGTCGACTTCAAGCCCACTCTCCCGCGCTGGAAGAGGGAAGCCATCGAACAGTTCCAGATGGGAACCTACACCAAGATTTTCATGCAGTTTAACGAAAGCTTTTGGCCAAACGATGAGCAGTACTTCCTGTACGCCGACCCCGATCAGCGTGGATATTACCCCTTGTTTCAGAATTTGAACGCACCTGGCTTCATCGAGGACTCGAATATCCTGTTTGGCACTGTTGTGTCACAGCAGGCTTACGAGGTGGAGCAGCAGTCCGACGAAAAGACCAAGGAGGAGATCCTGGAGGTGCTACGCGCCATGTTTCCGGATAAGCATGTACCCGAGCCTACGGCCTTTATGTATCCACGATGGAGCATGGAAGAGTAAGTGACCTGACTATTCCATATATGAAACCAACTAACAAGACATTGCAGGTGGTCTTACGGCTCCTATAGTAACTGGCCAGTGGGTATGACTCTTGAGAAGCACCAGAACCTCCGAGCCAACGTCGATCGATTGTGGTTCGCCGGCGAGGCCAACTCTGCCGAGTTCTTTGGCTACCTGCAGGGTGCGTATTTCGAAGGACAAGAGATCGGCGAGCGACTTGTGCGCATTCTTAGTGGAGAGGAGTCGGAGAAATCGCAGCAGATGAAGAGGTACAAGACGCTACGTGGCACGACGGAGCCTGAGGAGCACGATGCTGCTAATGGGTGGTCAATTCCCCTAAGTGACTAGAAACAGCCATAGTACAAGGGTTAGTTATTAGGTTCGTTGATCAATCTGACCAACTGTTATTCTTTGTGTTACAACCCCTGGTCCATGCATATGGTCTGTCCAACAGCCGAAAACATGTTAATTGGGCCAGTGTTACCGCTGATCTTTTGTTAGCGCTTAAAGTGTCCATCGTTGTCTTGCTCTGTTGTCCATACAGTTATAAGGAATAGCGAGAATGTCCAGCCAAAAGATGTGATTAAACTACTATAGTGTCGGCCGCAGAATCATTCCAGCTGACAGACGATTACCCAAGTCCAGGTATATAGAGCATTAACATACCTTGACTTGCCAATTTAATTCTGACCAAAAGCCAACATATCGTTCACGTTTGGCACAATGTTTATATGTAACTCGCTTGCTCGCGATACCCTGGAGATCAGGCTCGTTCGCCTGACGGAATCCCCTGTACCAGACACGCGCATCTCACTCGAACTACGTCACGCTTCTATAGACGACGGAAACTACTCGGCATTGTCGTACGTCTGTGGAGATATCGGCAACCCAGTCGAGATCTCCGTAAATGCAGCTTCTTTTCTTATCGGAAAGAATCTCTATCTCGGTCTCAAACAACTTCGAGACAACGACATGTGTGATTGGATCTGGGTTGATTCTCTCTGCATTCAACAGACGGACATCGAAGAGAAGAGCCATCAAGTTGGTTTGATGCGCACTATCTTTAGTCGTGCTGATCGGGTGTACTCGTGGCTGGGGCAGGGATTCCTTGGCACAGACACGGCAATGGATTTCATCTCTCGTGTTGGTCCTCGAGCAACGGCAGTGGGTGCCAGCAGGATGGTTGACCATTATGACGAGATTCAAAACTTCATCAGAGAACGCTACCCGAGCTCTATCGAAATCGGATCTCTTACAGCCGAAGACTCGGCTGATTTCTTTCGTTATGAAGAGCTACGAAGCTTCATCAAAGAAATCTGTCCAAAACCTATCGGGGTTGAGGCTTTTGAGGCTGGAAATCCAGTTGGTCTTGTTCATCGACCATCAGAGTTGGCTATGTTCGTTCTAGATCTTCTCAATGAGCCAGGTCTTCAAGATAAACCAACCAGCGAAGAGCTCTTAATGTCGAGAATCAAGGACCTCATGCACCGAGACTACTGGCAGCGTATCTGGATTAACCAAGAAGTCGCTTTGGCTCGAGATGTCATTATCTTGTGTGGCACCAAAAGTACGTCATTAGATCTACTTGAAGAGACGCTCTTGACCGTGGACTCTTGCTATCGCCACTATGGCTTCCTCAAACCGACCTTACATCATGACATCATGCACCTGTATAGAGACGTTCATTTTAACCTACCTTTGAACACACGTCGTGTATATCGCTCTGGGCTAGAAATACCTCTCTCAGACCTTCTTTTCGTTAATTCGTTCACACAAATGCGTCCATTATACTCTGCCACCGATCCTAAAGACATCGTCTTTGCTCTACTTGGCGTTGTTACCGACAATCAGAAGCTGGGGCTTCAGCCTGATTACAACATGTCCATGAACGAAGTATTCGCCACTACAGCTAGGGCCATGTACGACAATGTCAAAGAGAATTTGAATCTGGACATCTGTGAACCACGAAAGGAGAATCCGGATTCGCTATCATCTTGGGTGATTGACTGGCGGAAGATTGGACAGGGAGGCGCCACCACAATTACCATCCGTTATAGCGCATGTTTCAACGCAGCGGGCAGAAAAACAGTGCCTCATCCAACCTATCTCAGTGGCGACGACACTCTAGGTATACTTCGTCGATATGGGTGTCGTGCTGATGTCATCACCGAGGTTTGGCAACCTTGTCCAACGGTCTATTATAAAGACACTGAAACCATGCTGGAACGCAATAAAGAAAGTCTACTATCGTCCATTGTTGAGTTTGTCCAATTGCCACATGAGTCCGGGTCGGGAGAGGACTATGTGTGGAGAACCTTCCTATCACGAGACTGGTATGTAGACGTGAATGCCTTCACTAGTCCTGAAATTCTCTCTCTTATCCGCAAGATCATGCGCCAGCAGTCTATTGACCCAAATAACTTAACAACAACCCAACAATCGTTTGTTGATAGATCACAAGGAAAGAGATCCTGGACAATCAAGCGTCAAGGTCCACGTGACACGGCTTCCAAGCTTGCAAAGTCTGTTAAGAACCTACAACTCTCCGCCTTTTCTATTGCGTCTGGGCGAACACTCTTCAAAACAACGAAAAGCATGCTCGGCTTAGGTCACACGGCAGTGCTCCCTGGCGACATTGTGACGTTGCTGTGGGGAATTCCATCGCCTATCGTCCTTCGACCAAGAGATGAGAGCAGTGGAGGGGGCTTCACCTTGGCGGGAGATGCATATGTAGATGGAATTATGCATGGAGAATTTCCGGAGACAAATCCCACTCACGAGGAGTTTATTATCTACTGATCGATAGCATGACTCATTTCATACCCAAATACAATCTTGCCTTTTACCTTGCCAACTGTTTTGGAGAGTACAAGAATAAGACCAGACATGCCTGGACTTGTCAAAAATGGTGAGCGAGCTGCTTCTAAGGTTTCATCTCGTGTTATCTTGGTCCGAACCAACCTGTACCCTTCTGTACGAGATGTGTCCCGAAGGAGTATTCTTGGCACTCCGTTAAACAACGGCGAATTTGTAGATATCGTCATAGAACTCTGCAATGGGAAGGCTCTTACAGGTGCTTGGGTTACACAAATTACGAAGCTGTTGCTCGATATAAAGAGTGGAGCGCTGGTCAGAAATGTCAAGAAATCATTCTTGTCACTTTTACTCGATAGGCCCATACAGTTTGCAATGCTCAAAACGTCAAATAAACTCAATATTTCTTTACTAGCCAGGGCATGTGGGCGGCCGCCACTAAGCTTAAAAGCATGCTCAAGTCGAAAACGGCATCAAAAGCTAAGATAGAAGCTTAAACGCAAGCCACAAACGTTAGTCATTCGCTAAGTTTGAAGACTGCTCGTCTAGGAAGTATGTGAACGATGTCTCGCAGCCACTTGTCACGTATCAGTCAGAAATGACTTCCAAGTCCGGACAGGTAGTGATAGGCCTGATCCACCCTACTACTCATCGCGTCATGCCACGAAAAGAACAACGCAATGACGAGATATCTAAATGTGACATTTTCTCTTTTGTTGAGAATCGCTGTTTGGTTATATAAATGATCACAACTTACAAGCTATACCGCTAGGAACATGTCTGACGCCAAAGGGTCTCGAACATGGCGCATGCAAGGCCCAAACTACTAGTAAGTTAGCGTGGCCGATGGACAGTCAACCAAACCATATGATGCTGATAATGGATCTGTGGGCGGTCTAGATTTGTGTTCGACCACCTGTAACCCAAGTCTATCAGAAAACCAGCATTTTGAAAGTCACAAATTGGCGTTCTTACCTAATTTTATACTGGAATGCTGAGGCGTTATACTCTGCATCGCCCAGACCATAAGAGCTCTTGTTTCCCCACCACCTGTAGCTTACACTGAGTGAAACACTCCGTAATGGAATTTTAGCAGTTACGTTCTGCAGTCGATCTCGCCCCTGAAAGCTTGAACTTTGCCATGGCGTCACGCCAAGACCAACCCGTCGTAAATCGCCCGCATCATATGTAGATCGAGACACTTATCTTCTTCAGCACGCTTCTCGGCCTTAAGAGTCCCGCGCCCATTCCCAGCATGACGCGCTTGACACGTGGTTAGACAAGAATGCTTGGAATAAGTCGATATATGTAACTAGTGCCTATGTCTCACCGACGCACACTTGTGGGTGAATCTCAATTCTTCCTTGCCAAGACAGTTCCTATTCTTCGTTCAGCCGTAGTGGCATCTTAAGATGGCTATTACAATGTTATCACTACTGCATGGTACGCGGGTTGCCACACGCGCGGAAACCACTTACACGAATGAGGAGGTTCTGGTGATGGTATGGTTCATTTCCAATGCTGCTGAAGGCAGTCAATTTGTTCATGCTAATGCCCTCATCTAGATCTGCGCTGTCATGTCGCTTTACAATGCGGCGGAGTTACTGGCTCTTATATTCATGACCTTCAAACGACGAGCAGGCCTCTACTTCTGGAGTATGTTGATCACGTCATTTGGGATACTTCCGTATTGTCTGGGCTGGTTAATAGTCTATTTCAATTTTGCGCACGATTATGTCGGTATGATCATGGACACAATCGGTTGGGTTCTTGTGATCACCGGTCAGTCAGTTGTACTGTACTCCCGACTTCACCTTATCATCACCGATAAAAAAATCTTACGGGCCGTGCTGATCATGATTATTTGTAACGGGCTTATTTGGGTAAGATCCAAGCCTTAATTTTTAATTCTACCAGAGCTAATAATGCGACAAGCATATAACTATGACAGTGTTGCTGTTTGGATCAGAATATAGCCCCCGTCAGAACAGGCATGGCTTCAACACCGTTTACAATACTGTAGAGAAAGTTCAGATGACCTGCTTCTACTTGCAAGAACTGATCATCTCTGGCTTGTATATATGGAAGACGCTCGATATTCTCAAGACGGCCTTCGGCAGCTCGCGACGTATCCTCTGGAAACTATTTGTGATCAACATTTCCATCGTGATGATGGACGTTGGTCTTCTTACTCTGGAATACATGGACTTCTACCTTTGGGATCAGGGCGTCAAGGTGGTTACGTACTCGATTAAGCTCAAGCTTGAATTTGCCGTTCTTGGCGAACTTATCGATTTTATTAAAAACCGCGGGGGAACTACTCAGTCGCAGTCGTACTCGCAGTCGCACTCAGGAAAGGAATATCGCAGCACAAAGAACTCTGTACCACTGTCATCTCTTCCCAAGAGAACCTCCAAGAGTACTGCTACTATGACCGAACCTGTGTTTCGCGGCGATACCCAGTCCAACACAACTGTCGCCGCTACAAGAACGGCCACGAACGATACTGCAGATGACATTATACGGGTGGTAACAGAGGTCGATGTGGAGAGCTTATCAGCAGATCAGAGGGATGATCGAAGTACAGACGCATTGTATGATCATATATATACAGGGCCCACAGAGCCAGGCCAGTATCCCGTATACAAGCCTGCACCTAGACGATGGTAGCTATCTACGCCATACATAGACGAACATAAAGATTTGACACTACTGATTTGTCTTCCCCCCATTCTGCTCTTCAATGTAAGGTTTTCTGCGGTACTACTCAAAGCTCTCTGATACTCCATGCCAAATAATATTGTCAAGTATTGTTGTTGTGAGCTGTCGTAGGGATCTTGGCGCAACAAATAATGGACAAGATCCCGAAACCACCAGAACAAACCAGCTAGCTGCATTCCCACTCTCCACAAGCGTCTCCTTAAAAAAAGTCTATTCTATGTCCGCTTCATCTGGTAAGATCACTTGTTTGAAAGAAGAGTTGAGCATGCTGACCACTTTGGGAGCAAAGCTTGGTGTGTTGTTGTCTTCAAGGTAGCGGTACACTGATGCCATACTTCGCGGATTGTATCTTACTCATTAACGGTTTGATGGGATCTTGGATATCTGACCTTTTTTTGCTGCATTATTCAACGAAATAGACCATGTGCTATTTCGCCACCATCCATACTAAGATCAAGGAGGCCGTCGATTTGACACATCTGTGCTATGGTCGGATCGCAGCAAGGGGCCAAGCTCGCTCGAATCCGCTCCGAATAAATGCAGGAAATCCCAGTGCATTGAAAAATCATATAGTTCTTCACTATGTGTAGATCACGAAAAGCTTATGCATTATTTCTGAAGTATTAGTCTTCCAATATACAATCACTTGATAATGGTGTCATTATTCCTTGATCAAGTCCGATTACTCCGTTCCTAACCTGTATGCCTCGTCAATGTCAAACGTGTAATCAGGAACAAACCATATGGCGCCAATGACTGTGCTGACTGAGAAAATTGTCGAATAGAATTGCGACACTTTGCACTGCCTCTTTAGGGCATTTTGTGCAGCCTGGTTTCTACAGCATGTAGTCCACGCCATCCCCTCACTGGGGCCCTTCCTTATCTAACCTCAAACATCATCATCAATCATGGACCCAGCTTCTTTAGCCTTAGGTGTTGTCTCGCTAGCTATGCAGCTAGTCCAAACAACAGGGGCTGTTAAGAATTTGATCTCGGCCTACAAGTCGGCAGCAAAAGAACTCGACGACCTCTCCGACAAGCTTGACGATATCGAAATAATCTGCCACTTGCTCGAAATGATTCTTTCAAATGCCGAAAATCCAACACGAAGGTACTGGGAGATAAGTCTTCTCAGGAAGCTGCATTGTGTTATTCATGGATGCTATGGTAAAGTCACAAATATCCTTGATGTCATCCGCAGAATCACTTCCAAGCACAAAAAAGGCCGCAATCCCTTGAGAAGCGTGGGGTCGTTGTTCTTGCAATACAGACATCAGATCCGTACTTACACTTTCGAACTGGATCGATCACTTTCTTCACTTCAATTGTGTATGACAGCCAATATATTGTAGGTTCATCTTTACCCCTACTAGCGTAAATTCTGATTTTGCAGGGCTGTGAGCTTGAGGCCGACCCAAGTGTCTCATCAGCCATGCGCCTTTACCACATCTGTACCAAATACTCGACGAAACCCCATCGAGACCAAGATCGATCCATTTAACAGCGCAGCCCAACCATGCGTATCAGAAGTTGTCGTGGAACACTGGAGGCATGGATGGACGGCATTGGCCTATCTCCAGAAGACGCGAAAGTTTAAGAGCATCCATGGCGCAGCAGATTTGAAATCCTCGTCGACTCAAGATGAATCTACTCTTACTTTTGGGTCGCCGCTGCTAAACTTATATATCAAGTTATCGATGCGATGTGGATCACTTGCCGATTTCTGTGTCACTCTACAATTACCACGCGTCATCTCATTCTATGGAGGGCCAAATGACCTTGGTATTAGAGTAAAAAGGGCTTTTGATAGCGATGATCTCATGACAGTACAGAGACTATTCAGCGAGGGACAACTCACACCTGCTACGATAGTGACCTGGATCGATTATGACCCAGAAAGTGAGACTTCTTTGCTAGGTGTAAGCGCTCACTACTACTAAGTATAAAACGGGCTTGACTGACATCTCAACAGCTGGCAGCAATGACGAGATCTAAACATCTTCTCAAATTTCTGAAAAACCAGACATCTGACTTGGAAGAGAGGTGCGTTTGGGCGAAAGGTCGAAATGATGATCCATTTACTGACATCAAAAAGGAACCATTTGCCTTACCATTCTTTTTCTTATCGATTTCTCCGATCCGACGACCAACTTTCTAGTGTAGAGCACTACATCAACTTGCGCAGAAGGTTTATCACGCCAAGGGAATTGAGTTCCCTCTTAATAGGTGTCGACAATTACCACTATGTTAAATCTTGCGTAGAGGTGTGCCGACAACACTTTCCTGATGAATGGGAACCTTGCAATGTTAGCGTATGGAGTCATATTATTCTGACCTTCAGCAGAGCTCAATCTCTAGAATCTATAGATTCTGTTGACCTAAGAGGATGGGCCGATTTGGTGGCTGATGCTATTGCACGAGGCTTGGACATTCATGGTGAACGTCAAACTGAGACTGGCTTGAGTGTCTTGAGCCAGATCTTGCATTGCCAGCGGAGCTCAGACGAATCTTTGGAGAGTATACACCGCTGGGTTGACATGCTGGAACTAGCAGGAGTCAATGTGGAGCAATATCTGCAGATTGAAACTGAGCGTTGCTTCAGTACTGGGCACCAAATCCCCTGCTGGCATGAGGGGTCTGATCACCGCTTTTCGAGTTACCAACGAATCCTCGTTGTCAAATATTCCAGAGGCAGGCGAATTCCATACTGGATCGAGACGATTGACGACACATGCCCTTTACGAGATCTATTGACTGAACTTCCATACCTCCGGCATTGGGACACGTTGCATCTTCGAATGGAGGTGATAGACACCATGAGTTACTACCAAGCCTGGAAGATTGGAAAATGTTTGGACTTATCACATCCATCAATGATGTCGTGGCCGGTTTGTCCTCCTCTCCAGCCAGATCCTGTGTACCCCCACCCGCCATGGTTGATCGAGAGGGAGGGGCGCAGACTGGCAGAGGAATGGGTTAATCATGCATATAATCTTATGCAAAGTCGCTTCAAACGGAAGCAGATGCGTAAGTTACGTAAAACTGGCCAGAAAAAGGAACCGTGGGAACGATATCCGATGCCCGGAACTTGGGTGGATGATGCTTGATTTCGGTCAAGCAAATTGAGGATGAGAAAAAATTAAGTAACACCCCCTACTATAGTAAGGCTCGTTAATCAAGAATGCTTCTGGTTCATGTTGCTTCGAGTAAAGATTGACTCTGTTTGTTGTAGAAGCGTAAGTGTTACAAAGACAAGATCCGTCGTTGTGTATCTTAACAGTTCTATCGTTAGTCAGGTAATTTATCCTGGACCCTAAAGGTCCGTGAGGTCCCTGCATAATAATAGCAGCTTCTCATTGGTGGATGGTGACGCGTCTTTCGCGCTAAAGCCTCTTACGTCGTCATCCATTGCAACAAAAGAAATCTCAAGGGGGCCTCCCATCGAATACCCAATCGATGACTTTCCCTAACTAATCCCGAAATGTCCATTGACCGGCCAAAAAATGGGCGCAAAAAGAAACCTCCGGGGCTGTCATGCATCAAAAGACGAACTCGGTATAGTCTCGTCGTTGCTAGAGATCCAACAATGCCGAATTCCGCAGCAAAAGATGATTTGGATCGTCGAGAACCTCGAATGTCTTGGCCGCCGCCAATCCAAAAAGAGAAAACTCGCTGACGATGAGGACGATGAACATAAAACACCTTATTGGTTCCGAAAAGACGTTAACGGGTTCACTGATAGCAACTTTGTGGCTCTGTCCTACACCTGGGATGCTTCGGAGCATGAGACTCAAAACCCAAAAGACCAAGGCCATTTGATCGAGACTAGAGACGGGCAAGAAGCTTGGCGCTCTTCCGTTCGAAACTCGGTTCTTGTGAGGATCACAAAATACATGCAATGCCACGACGTGCCGCTTTTATGGATAGATCGGCATAGTATTCCGCAGAAGAAATGCAAGCAGCCAGTATGTTCTCATGCAGAGTGCAAGCAAAAGAGACATGCCCTGGATGCCATGGACCGGGTTTACTCCTTAAGTGATCACCCCGTCGCCCTTCTTGGCCGTCCCATTCGGGATGCTGATGAGATGACGACTCTGTCTGCCATATTGAAGGGTGCACTCGTCAAACCTCACGAAGGCTCATTTGCCCTATCCAAAGGGGCAGAGCACAAGCAAGCACAGAAGATGCTACATCTGCTATACGAAATCACTAGCGACAAATGGTGGACCAGAGCGTGGACGTTCCAAGAAAACTACCGAGCTGGCCTCAAGATGACGCTGCTGATCCACCATGAATCAGATCTTGAGGAAACAAAACGCTCTATACGCAGCGGCCAAAAACCGATGTTTGGTACAATACCAGGAGAGTTGAGCGTTCAGTCGGTCAAATTCTCTGAAAGCGCTACCAAATTCTGTCTGGGATTTCGTCGCCACTACTTCAAAACAAGGGAGGACGAAGAGAAGATCAACTACATACTGACAACTGCTGGCAAATACACTTTACTACTGCCCTCGTCTAATTCCATGTCCGGAATCATCGTGTCGGATGTCAAAGCAAGAGGAGCAACAGAACCGTGGGATCGCCTGGCGATTATTGCCAATTGCTGTCAATATGCGACCCGATTGAACAGCATGCGGCTTCAGCAGAACGGTGAAAGCGGCCCGAGTCTTGATCTCTCAATACTGGCCTTATGTCTTCTGAACGGTGAAATACTGAAGAATGACGAGCCGTCCACGTCAAATGGTACCGATATCGACCAGATGAACGACCTATTCTTCGATAACTTCCAAGCTCCCGAGGGCGAGAGAAGGTTGACGTTCAACAAAAGCTGTCGCTTTGTCGACGTTGAGTTTACCGGCGTGGGCATAAAAACAAGAGGTCACCTATGGAAATTAGGCGAATCACTGAGAGCGCCCAGATCATCACCACGGTTATCGCAACCGAGCCAAAAAGGCGAACAACAACTCTCAGACTACCAGCGAACACGTCTGAGACAGCTGATTGAGCTTGTCAAGGCAAAGAAGGGGCGGAAGCACGTGCCAATTGTTGATGACATGAACGACTTCCTCAAAGAAAATGCCTTTGTCGTGGATGAAGATGAATCTTTCAGTCTGAGTTATCGCAGGTTGATGGCTAAAGAGGTGGTGAGGGCCATGGATGCCGATCAGACGTTATCACTTGGGTATCTTTGTGATTCATCTGGGGAACCTACGACAGCTCGGGCGATTTTCATCCCCAAGCGACATCCCCATGAGGCAGATGAGCTCTTGAGTCAGGAGCAACACGAACCTACGCGTGTGTTCACTTCCCTGTGGTCCGACGATCATACAGATGAAGAATACCTCGGCAATGACCTTGACCACCACGTATCTTTGGGAGTTCGTCTTTCTGAAGAAGATTATGAAGGGCCAGCTCAAGTTTGTACCGGAAAATGGGTTCTCGGACTGTGTTTCTTTGAAGGCGCTGCGACCTATGATGTGGTGTTTCCATGGCCACAGCCTTTGGTAATGCGGTAGAGGATTGGTAACTATTTGTAAAAGTATCTGTTACAAAAGGGACGGAAAAATTGTATTATGGAGTAATTGTATAACATGGTGTACTTTTAGCTTGTAAACATCAATAAGGGGCTGTATCGTCGGAGGCAATCAAGAGAGGTATCGAATTTGAACATGCTCATCGCATATGGGATTCAACAAAGTGTTTTTGTCGGCCCAAACTTGAATGCACTCTTAGCAATAGCGACCACGTTGTACGTTCTACATGAATAGAAGATCTATATCTAAAGTCTGGCCTTAGTAGACTTTGACGACTCCCTTTCCCTATCTCGAAGCAGCCTTCGCAGAATTTTACCACTAGGGCTCTTTGGGATCGTGCCTACAAATTCAATCCCTCCCCTCAACCACTTATGTCTAGCCTTGTGTTCTTCCACATGTGTCCGAATTACCTTTCTTGCCTCATCATCCGGAACACTCCCATCCTGAATACTGCCAGACTTGACTATGAAAGCCTTAGGCAGCTCACCAGCACGAGGATCTGGTACTTGAATAACGGCACAGTCCGCCACATACGGATGGGTGAGTAGATGCGCCTCGAGCTCCGCCGGGGCAACTTGATGGCCCTATACATATTCCGTTAGTGCGTTACCACGAGCTTTGAGCTTGATACATACGTTGACTTTGATGAGTTCCTTGATCCGGTCGACGATAATGAAATGCTCGTTGCCAGAGGGTGATTTCCTGACCACAACCTCATCACCGGTGCGGATCCAGCGGCCGTCATCGTGCCAGACGAAGGTTTCTGCGGTAGCTTTCTCATTCCCCAGATATCCTAGAACCACTGAAGGGCTTTGAACGTGAAGTTCACCTGGCGTGTCATAGTCAATGACTTCGCTCCCACCAGCATCAATAATCTTCGCCTTGGTCCCAGGGATCAACGTTCCAACAGAGCCCGCGAAGATATCTAGCTCATCTGTGGTCGTGACCACCGTTGCAGTCTCCGTTAGACCTAAGTAAGGCGTTAGAAAAGTGCTCAATTCACTGCGCATCAATCTTCTTACCATAGCCTTGACCGATATGCCATTTCGGATATAGCTTCATAACTGAATCGACAGTTTCCTGCCCTAACGGCGCGGCGCCGGTATAAACAAATCTGACGCTGTCCAAATTGTGTTTTTGGCATTCAGTTGAGTTGCTAAGCATTTGCACCAGGATTGGCGGCACGACGCAAAGCTGCTCAATCTTGAACCGGGCAACAGCGCCGAGAGATTGTCTAAGCTCAAATCGCGGCAGAACGATGATCTCGTCGCCACGATAAGTACCTACGTGAGTGATTGGTACGAGCCCATAGATATGACTAAAAGGCAGGGCACCAAGTACGGCTTGTGTTAATACTCCTTGGGCCTTACGAGGCGTAGACTCATGGATTCTCATTTGTAGAACATTGGCGATGATGTTCCTGTGTGATATCATGACTGCTTTCTGTTGCGTGTTGGCTAGATCCGATCTTCCTTATTAGTTCGCTGGGTAAGTACTTACGGGCAGTCCTGATGTGCCGCTAGAATAACACAGATATGCTACTTGACGAGCACCTTGGCTGCGAGCCCATCTAAGCGGGGAAACCTCATGTAGCTGTCGGCCCTGATCTACCAAGTCGTCTATGGTTCTGAAGGGTGCTTTGCATTTCTCGTTAGCTACCGGCAGCAGAAAGATATGACTGTCGGCTATGCCGCATTTCCTGGCTGCTTTCAGGGCTGTTTCTAGTAGGGACTCGCAAGTAACAAGAGCCTTAGCACCCGAAGAGCGAAGCTGATGTTCGAGCTCTAGAGCTGAGTAGGCTGCGCTAGCAGGAGTGACAATGCCATTCAGTCGATGAACCGCATGAGTGAAGGGGACATAGTCAATCTAGATCTCAAGAGTAAGCTTAAGGAAGTGTGTATCGATAAGATTGACGAACAGTATTGAGAGAAAAGATTGCAACAACTCTATCCCATTCCGAGCCGTCATGGGGATCGAACTGCAATTCCTTGCTGAGTGCCCTGGCTAGATAGTCCTCCCTCTCAGTGACCTCACGGACAGTATAAGATTTGCCTGTCACGCCACAGGTATAGGGATTCCGAGATTCGGCAAAAGGAAGGCGGCCGTGTTCCTCATTACTGATAAACTCGGCGATAGTGATAGAATCCGGTGGCTCTGCAGTTCCTGTTAGTGAGTGATCTCGCAAATCAGATAACTGCATACATACCAAAAGGCAGCGCGGGGGCGTTTGGTGGAGGAGTAAAGACCATGATGGGATGTATTGTCCAGTAGAAATACAGTATTTCTTATCAAAACTATCTTGATAATTGAAATTAGAAGGTTCTATATAGCACCTGCTGCTTGCTCAGCATTAGTTGAAGCTACCTGTTATCAAAGCCGGGGAATGGGATGCCGACGGCTCAAGGTTCAAGGCATACGGCTCAGTGCTTCTCGGCAAATGTAGTCGGCAAACAATGTAGCGAGAGTCCGAGGTACCATGACGGTTGGCAAGGGCGGTGGGTGGGTACTCAATCTACATAAAACCTCCGACGGTGAATTTATATGCCAAGCGAAAGAGAGCTTGTCCGAACTGAGTAAAGTGTGGTTGGAGGCGCATGCAACAATCCCTGTTCAATCTGTTACCGAAATGAATCTCTCGCAGATCGCCTGCTTATCGACAGGTACTGACAATCGGTCACTAAAGTTCGTGTGCTAGCCTGGTTCAGTTTGTTTAATGAAAGGCCTGCGACATAGTTGCGTAGGCCTCGGAAGGCTGAAGCCAACAACCCTCAGCCGCTGTGTCCAACTCGTCTCGCTAATCTTCAATCCTTGGCTGGGGCCGGTGGCCAGAAATTATGGCCAAAAGATTGGGCGTGAAGATAGAGATTCGAGAACATGACCAAAGCAAATGAATGATGCCGGCTAGCAGGCATATAGAGACCGTAGAGCGTTCTCCCGCGGTACTAGAAAATGAGATACTGTCGAGGACTTGGAGCCGAGCTTCCGAGGTCAGGATGAGGGTGTATCCCGTCTAGATACCCTAGAGAGGTTGGAGACTTTGAGAACATGCCAAACACTGGATCGTCGTCAGTTTTCTGACCAAAATCCCTATTTTTCTCACTTTGGACGCTCCCCTCCGTGAACTGAACAAATTTGGGTCAGAAAACTCGGAGGAAATAAGTCGATTTTAGTTAATCTAAGTCAAGAAGAGACTGAAGCTGTGCAGTAACATTCATAGGAGACAATGCGTTGTTGTGCAAGTCGCTTTCTTTCAAGGGAGTCTCACTTAGACCAGTATCCTCGTCCTCCAAATCTAATAAGCGCAAAATTTCCCTGTCCGGATGTGACCGTAGAGGATCACTCTCATCCGACCATGTTGATGGATACTCATCCAATTTCAGCCCGAAAACAACTCCCTGGTCGCTTTCGGACGATGTGCTATTCCATATACCCATCATGAGTTCACAGTCACTGCTACCTGTGACCCACTCAGTTGAATCTTGCCAGCTGCTGCAGTGCAGTGCATCAGCACGAAAGCTTACAACTTTGTCAGTATCGTATCGAGGGTACGAGGATGCGAGCACTGGGTACGGATTTACCGCACCGATGCCCGCTCGGATATTGAGTGGCAGGTCGTTCTCATTCGGTAGTGACCCGTTCCTGATGGCCAAATCCATCATGGTTGCCAAGCGTAAGTAGAGCTTTGGGCTAAGGCGAACAATGTCTGTCCAACTTTTCACAGATGTGATTAACTGGAAATCTTCGGATACAATTTCAGCTGGTAAAGTGGGCTCATCGAATATTTTAACGATTGATTGAAGGGCTTGGGCAACCCATTCGGCGCTTTTGTATTGAGAGCGATACATGGTCAAGGCCTGTATCGAAGTCTGCAATTGTTGGCATCTGCGCCTGAACACAGCTGGCGAGGATTGGAACCGGGATTGAACGTCGCGGGTCACTAATGAGAGCTTGACATCTATTATCTGTAATGCCACTGGAAACGCCGTGCAACCAATTCTCACCAAAGACATTAGCAGGATCTCTAACCACGATGAAGGGAACGTACTTACACGCTAATTGGCATCCAACGCACAAGATCTAGCCGCACTAGCTCGCTCAAGCATGATATGACTTGTGATGCTGCATGTTGCAATTCTTGATTATTTCGGTAGTCTTCAACCGAGACTAGATTGAGCTCAAACAGTGAAAGCTTATTTTCTGCATGGAGCATTTCATGATGGCAAAGAGCCATCATCGAGGAACTGTAACCAGAAGGCATCAGCAGTAGCACTGTAAGAGTCTTGCGTCAAAGGCTAAACATACTGGTAATACATATGAACGATATTGGTGAATAAGATTGTTGACTTCTCAGGTGGCTCAAGAAAGATATTCCCTGGTCCATAGTCTTGCTCGTGGGGTTCAAGAGGTAGTGTATCGTACCATGCTATAAGGGAATCTCTGTATATTTCGATGCGGTTTGCTTGCATGTTTTGATGAGAGGTAACTGTTGCTTCAGTGAGAACATCAGTTAAAATCACACACAGTTCCACCAATCTTGTTAGAACGTTGATAAGGGACGCTTTGGTGAGGGCATCATACACCTCTGAACCTTCTATCTCGTCGGAAAGATCTGACAAACCAAGTACAGGGCTATGGTCAAACTCATAGTTGGACCGTGTGATTTGCACATCGCATCGCGCAGTCAAAGGAAGAATGCGATCCCTGATTATGCAACACCACCAAAGTCGCTTCAGAGTGTTTGCCGATGCCTCAGCTTCATTGGATAAGGGCTTCTCAAGCCTAGGGTGGATGCAATGCCCGTCGGCACCCGCTTTTCGAGCATTATAGATCGCGATACTAAGCCACATAATGCCTGACTTGTGAGATGTCCCACTTCGTCGGGTAAGGTGAGACTGCGATAGGAGGAGTGCTGCTTGGGCAACAGATACTGCACTTGGCTCGCAGTCGAGATCGTAGAGAAGCTATAGATCATTAGCTCGATTGGCTTATGGACTGGAGTTACACATACCTTTGCTCGTTCGTGAAAAGCTGATTTCGCCTCATGTATGGATTGAAAGCCCAAGGATCGGACAAGACTTTCAGATACAAACTGCGTACCAGTTAGACCTTGCCACTCCAAAGTACACTTCGTTACCTACGCTACAAGACACAAACAATATCCCATAGAACACAAGCAACGACAGCTGGTCTTTCGAAGCAGACTGGCACTCTGGGTCACTCGATCGATACATCCTCCAGAAAGACGCCTCGTTTAGGATAGGAAGGAGAGGATGTGTATACAAGAAATAGTAACGGACGAACACGTCCAGGGCACGTCGCGGTGGCACAGCAAGGCATCCTCGATCGACTAGAAACTCGACGCTTTCCGAAGATAATTGGGAAATGTGTGACAGCTCGAGAAATGAATATTGGAGCTGAGCCAGCTTGAAGGCAAGGTGTTGATCGTCAAGGGTGCTTGGCTGTGGTAGCTGGTAGTGATCTGAAGATTCAGGACTTGAGGATCCTGGAAATTTATGATGGAGATCCAAGTCCTCAACCGGCATCGAGTCAAGGACGTTCGTTGGGCTGCTAATGGATCGGGTGTATGACTGAGACTCATTGCTGGGCGTGACGATTTTGAACGAGTCGGTGCTTGGAAGGGCGTACTTGTGAAACGGACTTTGTTGTAAGAGTTTTAGCCAGATGGAAAGCACGTACAAGGACAACCGACATACCTGTTTCGTCTCAATTGAAATACGCACTCATTGCCATCCATGCGACAGTTGGCGCAGGGCCCATTGGGAACTGACTGGATACATCGGACTTTGCGTGCGTGGCATTGACGACAGGCTCTTGTAGCACGCGTCCTCTTTATTCTTGGCCGTTTTGCCCGAGGTTTCGTCTGGAGGCTGTTCTGTGCTTCAACCTCTGGGAGATGCATATTGGGAAAGTGGCTCTCGATGGTGTCGTACTGAGTTTTGACTCTCGTTAGGTCTCTCAAGAGATGTTGTCTCGCGTTGTGGAAGGAGTCGCTGGAGTGGAAGATCAGATCCTCGTCCATACGGTTAGTAATGGCTGAGCAACAGCCAACAACCTTACCTACTATTTGGCCCAAGCACAACAAAGGATCGATCACCGGATGACAAGCCGAGCCGCACGCCTACTGTTGACTAACTACCCCACGATCTACTAGCTTGGACTAGCATTCCTCCCTGTCGTCACGCCTCCGCTTCCGCAGCCCTCTACGTGAAAAACCTCCGACGGCGTATTTCAAACAGTTGCTGGTTTGCGGGGTTGGTAAGTTAGATGGCCATTGTTGGCTAGATCCCCCCCGTCTCACCTAATGGCTGGGTTCTCCGCCTTTCCCAGCGAGGACCTACACATTGTTCCCCCCAGGTTTAAGTCTCTTGGCAAGCTCCGTACCTCAAGCATCTATGGAATAGATCAAAGGTACAGCACGGAGGGGCCGGTCTCGAGGAGGAATTGGAAGAGATGAGTCACTACACTTTACCGCGATGCACTTATCATGGGGTTCAAGCTAACTTTCTCAGTTATACACTTCGCAAGAGTTCGGTTTGGGCCAATCCAGAGCGCCGTATGGAATTGGAGACTTTAAATTTATAAGAAGTGATATCATTGTCTTTACTTATTCCTCAAAAAGAAGAATACTATTATAGAAACAGGGGATGGTTTGGAGATGACTTCAACGTTAGGGCTACAAATGATCTAACCGAGTTTCCACTGCCTGTTCATCGGGTTGAGATCTATTCAGTCCATGTAGTAATATTGTCATTGTTAGAAATCTATAATCTCGCTTTCTGATACAAGTATGTATCTACATATTCTTTAAAGACCCCCAGAAATATGTCCACCTCAGGTTCCGCATGCGCAAAGTTAAAGGCCAAAAACCCCCGGCGCGCAATCCACAACCCCTTGAGGATATGGTGAAAGTAGCATATTTCACGCAGCACGTCCGCGTCAGGACCTGAGAAATGGATGCCAACACAGCTACCACGACCTACTGCAACCACCAGGTGATCCTTGCCCGCCTGCTGTAGAATGGTGTTGATACCCAGCCTGGCCTTGTCACCGAACCGGTTAATTCTGTCAATGCATTCCTGGGTCACAAGCTTGGTTGCAGCAACAGCTGCACTCATGGTGAATATGTTGTTGTTGAAGGTGCCCGAGTGCGATAGCTTCTTGGTGCTATTTGAATTGGGATCAAACTGTGCCATAATATCCAGTTTGCCACCAAAAGCTCCAAAGGGCATGCCTCCTCCGATGTACTTGCCGAGGGTAGTCATGTCGGGTTGAATATCGAGCACACCTTGTATACCGTGGTAGTCCAACCTTGAGGTGACTATTTCGTCAAAGATCAGGACCGCACCTAGAGTGGTAGCGGCTTCGCTTAGGAAGAGCAAGAACTCATTGCTAGCGGGACGCATGCCACCTGCAGACTGCATGGGCTCGACTAGAATGACTCCAATTTCTGGATCCAACATAGAGCGAGTTTTGTTGATATCGTTGTAGGGTGCGATGATATAGTCATGCGGGATGTTGAGAGGGTTTGACTCGGCGCCGAAAGTAAAGGTTCCGCCGTGGTAGCCGTGATCGAAAACGAGAACCTGAGTCACGATCAGTGGAGGATCTTCAATGTGCGAAAGAGTCTATCATACCTTCTTCCGACCTGTGTAGGCCAGCGCCGCTGCTACTGCATAAGTGTTCGCTTCGGTGCCCGAGTTACAGAAGCGAATCAAATCAATGCTACTAAATCGTTGCTTGAGAGATTCGCTCAGCTGGGCTTCGAGCTCCGTTACAGCACCGAGACTAAACCCATTACTGGCAGCGTGTGTAATGGCTTCTTGGAGTACAGAACTGGAATGACCAAAAAGACCGGCTGTAAAATCGGATACGTAGTCAACATAGACTCTATCATCAACTGAAGTCAGAGATGATCCCTTGGCTGACTTGATCGATAGGGGAAAAGGGTCTCCTGCCAGCACCGAGCGGGTACTGCCACCAGGAAGACCTTGTTGTGCCCGGTCGTGCGCCTTCTTTGACTGTGGATTTTGCTCAGTATACTGAGTGATGAGTGTCTCCAGGTCCGATAAAGACGTTCTTGAGTTCTTGCTCATTCCATTGTGAAGTTTGGACGTAATGATATCTCCATCATGGAAAACATCAAGTGCTGGAGCCATTGTTTGAGATTGGGTGATGTGTAAATGAGAATGAAATTGAGACAAGACTGGAGCCAGAGCGACAAGACCAACAGGCAGGAAGCTTTTGGGCTTACCACCAATTACTTGAGAGCCGCAAGATAAGCCGACACTTTTTCTAGATGGTTTGTTGTTATCTTTGGAAATAGTAATGCCGGCAATGGAAAGGGATCAACTAGAACATTAAATTCGCCGTCGGAGCTTTTTTGAGATCGGCATTCATTCTTGACGCCGAAGGGCCTGGCTTGACTAGTCTAACACGGTTAGTCTGACCCCTCACTCCATGTCAATTCCACGTTATCGGACACGGCAAACAATTAAGGTATTTCTTAGCTTATCGCATCACATCATCTGCATGCAACCTCTCTTGATGTATTCGACTTGCGTGGCTATCCTATCCGTAATTGTCTTTACGTTAGTCGCAGCATGACTTCACCAATTACTCCAACGCTCGCCCAGTATCAGTGGGGCGGACTGATGCTTTCTGGTCCCGAGAACCAAGATATCAGGCTATGTACGTTACTTTCCCCACAGTTGATTAAAGCCCCTGGGTTTCGATATCATCCAAATTAGCCACTGACATTTACCTGTCTCTCGATTTAGTAATGCGTATCGCTAGAGTGAGGTTCACTGCTATCAATGAGTCGGGCGTGCCGTTCTTGACCGAGCTGTTGAAGCTATCAGAAACGTACCCCAGTATACGGAGGGCATTGCTTGCACTAGCTGGTCGCTTCAAAGCCACAACCCTTCTTGGCCGTAATCCCGGACCAGCAGGTGATCAAGGAACTGCTGCACTCGAGAAGTATCAGAATGTGTTGACTAGCCTGCGTGAAAAGATCGCCCAGCTCGATTTTGTCCAGGCCAATCACGATGGTGCCGCTCTTGAAGTCATGGGGTCAATCTTACTTCTGACAATAACTCGCTTCCCTAAAGATACACGTCTAGAACAAGCTGATGATTGGTCATTTCACATGGCTGGAATGTGTTCCGTTATCCAGTCCATGGATAGGCGTGCTTTGGAAAGCACTAACCTTGGCCACCTTGTCATGCAGATGGCTGCGCACCTGGATATCGGAGCCTTTTCCCTGGGCCGATCACTAAGGAGTAAGAGGGCATGGTTAGAATGGGAAATTTGGCCTCCAGGTACACCATCGGAGCCAGACTTTGCACCGATAGAGGTCATTGTGGGATATCCCTTGTCCCTTTTGACCATCATAGCTACCATTTCAGCTATTCTTGAAGATACCCAGGCAGTTGGTGGCGGCACTTCACTTCGTGCGCTCATCAAAAGTCTATACGATGAGGCCGTAAGTGGACGCGGGGTGGGCGCATCAGGACGTGTCCTTGGCCATGTCGCAAGAACCTCGGCGAGCGGCGGTTCCTACACGGAACTATTAAGCATGCTGGAGCCTGTTCTAACCTTATGGCAGCCACCTGTTGTACCGAACAGGATTTCCATGTCTGTTGCCATGGCGCTAACGAGTGCGTGGGAGATCATGCGAAAGGCAGCATTGCTCTATTTGTGGAGGGGAGGGTTCTGGGCCAACGTCTTTGAGCCGATGCCTTTGAACAGACAACCAGTTGCGTCCCGTTTCATACACGAGATGGTTCTAGGCCTTCGGACTCTACTCGATCTTGCAGAAGGACAGGCCATTACAATTATGAATATCATGACATGGTCCGTCGTGGTTGTGGGTAACGAGTGTGGAAACAATGTGGACATGCAGGCTGAGATCATATCGATATTACAAAGGATGCAAAGCTATTTCGGGATAGAGCATCTAAAACAGTTAATATCATTACTACGTGAGTTGTGGACGAGATTCGAGTCTCACAAACAAGACCCAGATGCTTCGCACTTGCCGCATAAGGATCTTAATCTCGACAAATTGAGCAGGGAGTTCAGGCTGTGCTTACCACTTCTCTAGACTAAACGCAAATTAAATAAATACTTTGTACTGAGTGGTATTACATGAGTGATTCTCTCCAGGGTCGCTATAATATCGAAATGCTAAGGTCAAAGTATCCTGGTTTGCAGATTCGATTGCTCGGTGAGCAAATCTCGCCTATAAGCATTTTGGTGTGGTCATTGAACCTAGTTATGTAGCTCCGGATGTCTGCCCCTGGTGGCTGCGAGAACGTCCATTCCCCAAGCGCTGCCACCTCACTCATAGGAGCAACACCAGTACCTCGTCCTTTCCAACGGTAAAGCATTAATACAGTGGCTGATACGCTCTCTGTATAAGCCTGTTGGTTTAGAATTCGGCAGCAGCAGGATTCAAGCAAATGTCGAACCTCTTCTAGTAGCGGCGAGTTGTATCGGGGACAATGGGCACAGACTGTAGAGAGCACGTCAAGGTGCTTTCGACTGGAATCTGCCAACGTCTTTGGTACCATCGATGGCTGTAAGATTAGAGCGCCGATGTCGTTATCAGCCATGTCCACGTCATCTTCTGAAGAGTATTGCAAAAGAGCAACAATCTGCACCACAGATGATAAGAGTAGGAAGTATACGCCTGCAGAAGAAAGACTCTCCGAGTGGTGGTTCAAGCGTTCAAGTGCGGGTAAGACCTTTGACATTACGAATCAGATGACATACGACAAAGATTTCAATAGCCCTAGCTTTGTTTTGAGACGATGAACACAGGTGCAAAACAATATGTCTGCAATACGGACTATGGGGAACAGAGGTGGAGGGGTGTCATGCACATACCTCGCTAAGTAATAGAGAGTGCTCTAGAAGTTTTGGAAATATTTCTTGATTGACAGTTTGCGAACTGAGCAATATGTTCAGCAAGTCTCGCTTTGCATCTGACGTAGTTAGTCTCAATTGAAGCTTCATGTTCTATACCAATATGGGGATCAGTCTTACAATGAATCATGAATAGTCCGTGCATCCAAATCATAGCTTCCGCCTGGTACGCATGTTCAATGTCATCGAATTTCAGTAAATGTGAGGGGAAGAAAAGGAAAAACTCCTCTAAGCGGGCGTAAGCATCTCTCCTGGCACGACTTTGTGGCTCGGGCTCTTCGAGAACCAGATCTGCAGTGCTAAAGCATATCGTCAACAGTGTTGTAACTAATTAAGGAAGCGCGAGTCGCCGTAGATATACCTAGCTAGGGAAGTGAACATGGCAAAGTAAGAATCAGCCACTAACGCGTCGCCATATGTGGCCGACGAGCTACTGGCTTGCTGTGAGGAAAGATACTCCAGGGGGCTCAGACGGTCTGCCGGTGATGAAAGGCCGTAGTGAAGCAAGGCGAGTATTCTGAGCTTTGGTCAGATACTACACAAGTTTGGAGCTACTTTTTGGGCTCACCTTTCCTGCAAGGCAATTCCTATAGATGTACTAGCCAAAATATGGTCAGCAAGTTTCATTCCGTTACGCCGATCGAAGAGAATAGAAACGTACTATCGCTCGAAGTCTACGGTAAATTGGCCAATTTCAGGATGGGTAGCCTCACGGTTACGCGCGACATCCAAAACAATGACCCGGGCCAATGCATTCCAGCGCAATGAGGTGTCGCATAATTCTCGCTGGAAACACCACGTAAAGCTCATGAGCAAAAGCGAGATGGCATCGGATATGTGAGGCTCATACGGTGTGCAAAGATTGGGAATGTGATCCAAAGATCTTGTCCTGAGCCATTCTTTGTTCGACTGAGCCAGCTCTTGCTCTGAAGCGGGTAGGCTGTTGTGGTGTAGCTCTAGCGCCACTGAAAACAATGAGTGGATCAAGGAAAGATTCAGGACATCGCCGGTGCTATCATCAGAACGCTGCAGTAATTGTGTCTTGGTGGGCAAAATACAGTACATGCCCATGCTCCGTGCCGATGAAAGCATGTAATCGAATAACGTAGCCGTCAGTCTGGGATCTAGTCGTTCTGATACATGGTCAAGTAATTTTGTGACATCAGCTGAACATTCAGGCGTGTCAGTGGGAGGTCGACGAGATGCTGCTTTTCGTGGCCGTCCCCTGGGCCGGATTGGTCTTGCTGTTGTGCAGTCAAGGTCCAAGCGTTTACATCTTGAGCAGGGGTTGCCAAAGTCGCACTGGGTCTTCTACAGATGGAGATCATCAGAAACTGGCTTTGCCTGCTAGAGGAAGGGGATCAAGGACGAGTGGAGAGTTCTGTAGGGAGCATGCACTTACAAGACTGAAGCACCGGTCGCAAACCCGCATGACTGGGTCCCTTGTTGCGAGCTCTTGCTCTCCAGGCCATTCCATGGAGAAAGATTGGGTCTTGAGATTAGCTTTGCTTTGACTGTGTCACGTCTGGTCCGGTGAATAGCCGAATCCTCGCGGGTTAGAATTGATCCGCATCTTTGTCTCGGATCACTGCCCGGCCTAGGATTTGATATTCTGTGCAAATTCTTACCAGCATGCCGTGCAATGCGGCGTTCTGCATGGCCGATGGCTAGAGACCATCAACGAAGAACTTTTAAGTAGAGTCGATTTGAATTTCAGGCTGTTACTTGGGTTAGCTAATTATACCTCCTTACATGGTCCCACGTCGTCGTCGAGGTCGCATCGTTTCCATGCGATTTACATGTTTAGTAATTAGCTCTAGAGTAAGAAAATAATGAGCACCACAACTGATATTTATGCTCAATTCCTATCTTTTACTGCTGTGAAATTTCCACCTTACTCCACCAAAACTCAGATTGCTTACGACCCCATTCATCATTCACAAACGCAGCAGGTGTTCCAAGACCACCTCCAATTAACTCTTCATTACCCTGACCAAATTGCAAAACCTTGGGATCTTGTTTATTGTAAGGCTCCCACTTTGGTCGCTTGGCATAATCCCCACCACCAGCATTGGGATCACCCTTGGTGATGAAGCTTGTGACGTAAGCATTCAAAGTCTTTGCCAACTGCTCCTGGTTTGTAGAGATAGCGAGGACTTTGGGGTCACAGGCCTCGTATCTCATGTTATCACCGTGCTGCGCACCGTTATTTACGCTGCTGATCGCAGCCCAGTGGTACACATAAACAGGTACTGAGGGTGACGCTAGCTCAGCTGTCTGTCGAGCTGGTGCAACATACGCATAGTGAGCGTATGCGGCTTCGATGCGCTTGTACTGCGCACCAACATCCTTCCGGGTCTCCTTAAACTCTGAATCCTCGTATTTTGATGGGTCTCTGTATAGACTCTCGATAGTATCCAGATCTTCTTGTGAGAGTAAAGGTAGTAGCTCGGCCCAGAAGTGTCGGAACTGAGAAGACTCAGACATGGCCTTGTCCACATAAAGCGAGCCTTCATTGGTAGTGAAGCCCGTCATAATAGGCACCTTGTGCCACTTGCCCTGCTTCCATGTCTCAAGAGGCGGTCGCGCGATGATTTCGCCGTCAATCACAGGCTGGAATGCCCAGCGAAGAGAAGGGTTGTATTTGTCGAAAGTGGCCGTTTGAGCACTAGTGATAACGTCCTCAGGTTGTTTGCGCAGATAAGGAAAGATCTCATTCTCTGGAAGATCCTCAGGTACACCAACTGCACTAAGGAAGTCCTTGAACTGGGTTTCGTGGATGGGTGCATTATATGGTCTGACTGCTCGCGAAGTAGAAGCTCCAGATTCTATGATGGCTCTGTGGAAGAGTGGTGCAACGCCCTCTTCGTAATGCATAATATGGTGGCCAATCTATATTTATATGAGCACTCTCATCAAGTTTAATTAGGAAACATTCACTTACAGAATGAGCACCAGCTGAAAGTCCAAACAAGGTCACGTTGTTGGGATCACCCCCAAAAGCCTCAATGTTCTCTTGTACCCATTCCATCATCAGGATTTGATCTTTTAGACCAAGATTGAGCACACCCTCCTTGGCGCTCAGACTAGATGGTAGGAATCCCAAAGCTCCAATACGATAATTGAAGCTCACAGCGACAAAGGGCTCAGGAGCATTTGCCACCATTGAGGCCGTCTTGTGCATATTCGACGAACCTCTGTTAAACGCACCGCCATGAACATACAAAGCAACAGGCAGTTTCTCATGCTTGTCCGCCGACTTGCGGAAGATGTTGGCCGTCAGGCAATCCTCGCTGTATTCAAGCGGTGGTCCTGCCAAGAGTGGCTTACCAGGCCCTGCAGGGCCATACTTGGAGGCGTTGACAACGGTGTCGGGTGAGGGGGTTACTTTGGCAGGGAGCCGGAAGCGTCGATCGCCAGTGGGCGGTAGTGCATAGGGGACGCCCAGCCAGCCATCTATGGGCTGGGGTAGCGAGTCTTGCAGCTTAACACCGACAATCTTGCCCTGGGGGAGGGTGACGGTAGGCGAGTCTGGACTGATCTGGCTTCCCATGGTGTCGGATGTGACGGCGTGTATAGTATGGCGTGGTATGTATGTTTGGGATGGGATGGGATAGAGATAAGCCGAAGAGATTGTTTGTTAAATACAGTCCAAGACACAAGCCCCAACGATAGCTTGCGCCTGATTAGCGCAAGCACGAATTCGTGGAGGTTTCTTCGGAGTCCAAATTGTACTCCGCCCAGTTATCGTATCCGACACTAATTCCCGGATATGGTATCAAAAGATGCTGTATTGTATTCAGAGCGATAACTTATCGAGGTACCGCAGAATAAAACAGGAGAATCATCATCTCATCATTCCAAACCAAGCGTCCCTTGATGTGTTTACCCCGCAGATACGATGATTTGATCCGCTCCCGATCCTCGGAGTGTTTAGGCCGGAGGCCAAATCTGAAAACCGAGCAGCGGAGGTAAATGTGAGAGATAAAGGCTAGCCAAGCCAAGAATATACCCCGCAAAAGTCGTTGTAGATAGCGACAACTTGATTGGATAACTTGGCAATGACTCGGTAGCCAATAGTGGGTCTAGATACAACCTGGAGATAGCCTCAGATAGGCCAAGGACCAGGGCTTCGATTTGCCTAGCTCGGTGCTAGCGCAATCAGCCTTTATCTCTGGGTGGGTGACTTCGAGCCTTACCCCAGATTCTCTGTGATTGTTACCCTGCCCCTTGACTGAAGTGGATATATAGGCTCTTGACTTCCTGCATCATTGTTCAGATCATCCCAAAGAACTCAAAATTCCGACTCCTTGAGTCATTTCGAGGATAATAGAAACAAGTCTTTCAACTGTCTCTATTCTACCTGAACCCATCAACAGGCACCATGTCGCCACAAGACTCACATCCCAAAGGCGACGGAGCTACCGACATCAAAGACCCGTCCAAGGCTGAAGAGCTCATCGCTATGACCAAGCTCGACTCAGTAACACGAGGCGAAATCGTCGAAGAGCTCGACACGACCGAAATCTTTCTTCGCGAACACAACATCAGTAATGAGTACATTGAAGAACTCCTCGCCGACACAGCCCTCAACAAGAAACTCATCCGAAAGGTCGACTTACTCCTGCTGCCTCTGCTCATGGGCACATATATGCTCCAGTTTATCGATAAGAGCGCGCTCTCGTACGCGGCTGTTTTCGACCTCTTCACCGATACGGGAATCTCGTCCGAGCAGTATAGTTGGTTCGCGAGTATATTTTACCTTGCCTACATGGTCGCCGAGTATCCATGGCTGTTCCTTGCGCAAAAGTGGCGTATGGCCAAAGTTGTCTGTGGTTGTGTTATCGCTTGGGGAAGTGTTCTGCTCCTAACTGCCGCTGGTAACAATTTTGGCTCTTTGGCCGCATGTCGATTCTTCCTGGGCATGTTCGAGGCGCCTATCACGACATGTTTCATGATGATTGTTTCTATGTGGTATACTCGAGAGCAGCAACCGTTCAGAGCTGGTGTTTTCTACTGCTGCAACGGCGTGGGATCAATGGTAAGGTCTCTTCCAATCTTGTTCCATGAACTATGCTAAGACTTACGAAAGGCTGGTGGTATTCTTACCTACGGCATCGGCCAAATCAAGAACTTCCCCATCTGGAAGGCCGTATTCATGACTTGCGGTGGCATGACTGTCGTGTGGGGCGCCGTTTTGCTGGTATTCCTCCCTGATAACATCATGTCAGCCCGTCACTTCACCTTAGAAGAGCGCGCCCTCCTGATCGGTCGTGGCCGTCTCGCCCGAACTGGTGTTCTCAACAAGACCATCAAATGGAGCCAAATCCGCGAGGCTTTCATTGATCCTCAAGTTTGGCTGCTTTTCCTGTTCATGCTTCTAAACGAAGTCATCAATGGCGGTATGGCAAATTTTGGCAAGCTTATCATCAAGGGCGTCGTCAAGGACCCCCTCGAGACTGTCGCTTTGGGTATTCCCCAGGGTGCTTTCCAAGTGTTCTACATCCTGTCGGGTACATACCTCGCCTCTCGAATCAAAAATTTCCGCACTATCGTCATGGCTGTTTATCTCATTCCTACCATGATTGGAACGTGCCTCCTCTGGAAACTCGACCGTCAAGACCACAAGATTGGCGTCCTCTTTGGTTATTACATCCTCGGTAGTTTCGTTGCCTCGCTTGTCCTTGCCATGCAGATGCCTGCTAGCAACCTTGGTGGTTACACAAAGCGTATCACTGCTTCAGCGATGGTGTTCATCGCCTACTGCGCGGGGAACGTGATCGGACCACACGCCTTCTTAGGCTCAGAGGCGCCTCTGTATCCAACTGGATGCATTACTATCATCGGCTGCGCCGTAGCTCAGATGATAGTTGCGATTCTTCTTCGATTGTTGTTGATGAGACGTAACGCGCGACGAGATGCTGCGGTGGCGGCGGTAGGGGATACTGGGGACGATACTACGGTGACTGATGCAGCTGACTTGACTGACTTCGAGGTAAGAAGTATCATTGACCCGGTTTCATATACCGCGAGCATACTAACAATCACTCTAGAACCCCCATTTCCGCTATGTTTTATAGAACAGCAACAAACTGGATATCA
This sequence comes from Fusarium stilboides, assembly GCA_014822085.1. Taxonomy (NCBI): domain Eukaryota; kingdom Fungi; phylum Ascomycota; class Sordariomycetes; order Hypocreales; family Nectriaceae; genus Fusarium; species Fusarium stilboides. The sequence continues at coordinate 43,450 of JAASAY010000083.1, forward strand.
TGCATCGTGGCGCTTGATGGTATAAGTAACAATCAATGGATGGTTTTCACCTATGATAAATGTCCTTTTTGCATAATTTTGACCTGGCTGAGCGTGATTTGTTAAGATCTCTCGTGAATATGTACGGGGTAAAAGTACATCTACATCTCCCATCCTCGTAAACCTGCAACTGTTTACCATCCTGGCACTCCCATTCACACAATGCCTAGACCAGAAAATACAAGATCGTGGATCACAGACCTTCTAATCAGACAAACTAGAAGTTCACTCTTTGGCACACACTCGTAGCGATTCTTCACATACTCTCATTGAGGTGAACCTAAGAGGGATGCCATTTCTTAGCTTCTTAATAAGAATCTAATTGTCGGCGCGTCCTTCGATTAAAGCGATATCAAGACTTGCCTGGGTTTGTGTCGCGGACGTATTGGGCTACTCGGAGTAGCGGGATGCCGCTCTCTCACGAAGATTGCTCCAGCTGGGACTTTACCATAATTATAAAAAAATCCGGTGTTAGAGATCAGCCCGTCGCAACTACTTGATCAGGTACTTAATGGGTTTGCAGGGGGGATAGACCGCCAAGTGACCCTGTCGTCAGCTTGGGTGGGGTCGGATACGCGATACGAAGCATACGGAATACGACAAATATCCATGCTAATTTGGAGGCTTCTTTAAATACCAGGATTCGCTATCACCATCTTTACTGAACTCTATTCAGTCAAGTTTTTTTTAAGTTTTTTTTGCCACACTCAATTTAGAACATAAAGACTTTCTTACGTTGATCAACCTACCACCATGTTCCCTGCATTCCTACGGCCTCGATTATCGTACCTGAGCACTAAGCAACGCATCCCTTCGAGCATCTGTCTTAGGGCTTTCTCAGCTACTAACTTTAATCAAACTCAAAAAACCACGCAAGGAACGAACAAAGACAAACCAAGAGATGGTCAACTTCACAAGCCTAATCCATCATATCCGAGGTTCAGCTTCAAGTCTCTCGGGCTTGGGAAGGGAATGAGAATGACCATACTGGTTATCTTAAGTGTTTTCGGAACAATCGAGACTTGGTTCTGGTGCAAGGCCATCTGGCAGTGGAGGCAAGGTCGTGAAGAATCTTTGAAAGCCTAGGGCGTGGTCCACAGGGGAGACAATGTTATCTAAATCTATCAACTCGGGCCAATCCTGAAGGGAGGATATGACCGCAATGCTATGCCTTTTTTCTCGCTCTGCTCCTGCATAATCTGAGATTGAATGGCATCAAAACCTCATTTTCTCTTGTATCTTGCCTTCTCGTATCACCTCCAATCCATGAAAGGAGGCCAACGCCAAAATAAAGGCATCTTTCCAGGTTCAGGCGTCTCGAAAAAGCGTGGTAAATGGTTGCAATTACCTTCCCAAATCTGCCCTTCTACCAAGGGTCGAATCAGGGGTGGCTGAACTGAACTCCGACCAGACCAGTAATCTTGCCACTGTTGCGACCTAAGGCGGCTTCTATCATTTTCAGCGTCTTTGTTAGAATTTATAACCACGTCTTCAAAGCTTAAATGTTCAAGATCTTTTGTCGAAGGAAGGTGAGACTTGATGTTAGAGTACAATCTGTCGTTGTCTAACATTCCCCAAGCCCGCTGGCGGAAAATCTTGACTTGAAGGCTGTGTAGTGCATGCCGGTCTATGAACTCATACCATACGGGGTGCCTTGAAATTGGGCTACCTTGGAGATCTGGCCGCAATTCCCAAGCCGAAATGCTGGGGTCGGATTCAGCTAACGATCGGAAATTCGACAAATCATGTGTTACTCTTCCAGCCTCGAGGTTGAAGCGCCACCTTTCAAACCCAGTTAAACCCGCCTGTTTTGCGATAGTATAAAGCAAATCTCTGACAGATTTCCCACCGTCCGGACTTCGGGCCATGGATATGAGCATGGAAGTGAAGACATCTAAGCCAAAACACGGAAGAACATATACCACGGACTCAAATCGATAATCCAAATCCTTCAGGTACTTCTTCGAGTCGAAATATAAATTATCCGGGTGTCGCAAGTCAAACTTGCCCAGAGTATGCGCGCTAGATAGTGGTCCAAACAACGGACAGCTTGGTCGTTCTGGCAGCCAAGCATCATATAATTGGGCCGCAATAGCACCACAGAGGCTTCTGTAATATTCGTGGGCGCAATAAATCGCCCTGAGGTCCTCGAGTGGGAGATCTGTGTGTAGTTCTTTGACTAAATTTGCCATACCGCTCTGTCTGTGAGGCTCATTAGGCTCCCAATACCGGGTGTCGTACGCTTTGCAGAGAAGCTCGTGTCTTAGAAAGGCCAATAGAAAGCGGGATTTCTCCGAGGTTGACAGCAAGCTAAATAACATCGGCTTGACATCTTTAACCAGCCGGCCTTTGAATCGCATCCCATTGTTGTTCGATGCAAGCTCTGGAAGGGCCATGTAGGCTCGAGGAGGAAATGGGTCCAAGGCCTTGGAGAGGTAATCTTCGATGAACGAGATAATGCGAGAGAACAAGCGATAAAGTTTGCGTACAGTAGCTGGCTCGAGATCCTTCAAGGAATTAGGAAAGCCTCGCGCTACCCGCTGTTGAATGGCATTGCTTATTGAGGGATAGGGGGACGTTTCTATAGGGGGCAAAGACATAATTGTCATAGCATCCTGTAGAATACTCCCGGTAGTGTCAACGATGAGAATGTTTTCAAGGATGCCTCGCATGATACTTTGTCGATAGGAGGTATAATGACGAAACATCGATGATGATACTCGAATCAGCTTCATGATGCTAGCTTCTGACTCGATATGGATCAATAATCCTGTTTGTGCCAGGTCTGGCAGCCTAGAGAGGAGGTCCATGATGTATGGGGACGTTCGACAGGATGACCGTGGGGAGGTGAATGGAGAGGACTCGGGAGTCTGAAATGGATGAAGAAGTTGAACGCACAAACCCGGGACAGGTAAGGGCTGGCCCTTTATATTATGATCACAAACTCAAGTCCGTGTTATTGGTTACAAAGTTAGTATACTTATGTGAGGAAGCTTCAATACGGTTCTATCGCAACAAAATTTTCTTGCTTCACATGCGTTCATCATGTTTTGAGATCATGTCATGCAAAACATGAATTAAAGTTTCTTATCTTTAACAAGAACACTTGCCACCTGATCCCAATTTGCTGCTTTCTTCGACAGATATTGCAGTACGCTCCCGCCGAGGATAGAAAACCAGTAGATGGGGCTGGCATTTGTCCCTAGCCATAGCCACTCTCGGGAACTTCCAAACCGAAAATTCCAGATTGACCATCTTCTTCGCTTCTCGATTTCTGAAACCACCGTGCGTGCGTAGTCTTCAGGCGACATACCGCCATCTGCTGGGTTGCCAATGCGCAGCGATGACTCCACAGCTTTAAAAAAACTTGTGTCTGGCAGCGGCGCAATTTGGCGCTTAGATAGACTCGTCTTGACATAGCCCGTCTGCAGAGTAAGTACCTGAACCTTAAACGGCGATAGTTCGACAGCCAGAGTACGGCCATAAGACGTGATGGCCGCCTTGGTCATAGCATACAGCCCACGAAAAGGAAAGGGTCCTACTGATGAAGTAGATGAGACGTTGACGACTAGACCTTTGGCTGTTACTAAGAGAGGTAAGAAGGCTGACACCATCGCCATTGTACCAAACACATTGGTGTTAAAGATGGAGAGCCTTTGTTCATGTGACGTATCAATCAAAGGGCAAATGACTGTAAAGCCGCTTAAGAGTGAACCTTGTTAATAACGGACAGGTCGTTCACAGAGAGTGCAATGCCAAACATACCCGTTGTTTACAAGTATGTCGAGATGACCGCCTGTGAGTTCTTGCACTGAGGCCTTTGCGGCTTCGATGGTTTCTTCTTTCGTAATGTCTAGGGCCAAGACTGCCATGCCCATGGTATCCGGATGACAGATACTTTCTAATCTGCGGGCCGTAGCTATGACGCGGTAGCCTGGTGTTGACGAGTGAGATTTGGGTTGGAAGTGAACAAAACACAAGAAAACAAACCTCTGCAATGAAACTCTTTTGCCAACGCTTCGCCAATGCCGCTTGAACATCTACCAGTCGAATTAGCTATTTATTACTGACAAAGGAATAACTTCTCAGATTGACCTACCCAGTGATAAGCACACTGAGTTGCTTTGGTGTATTGGCCATCGCTTCAATAGTTCAGGTCGCTACAGCCGACTTTGGAAGCCGAAATTGCTAGATTGAACTCCAACAACAAATAATGAAACTTCTGAGATGAGATGATAAATTCTAGCAGGGTTTATTATCCACGTTCGACATACGAATTGGGAGGCCCAGAGCCTCTTCAAAGGGGGCTCTATTTGAGTGTGCGTTCGGCCTTATGAGATATAAGGTCCTGCCTTCAACCTTTGTAAAGAACACGTTTTTTTTTCACAGTCTCAATCATAATAACCATTTAAACGGGCTCATATTGCGCCGATTGGTGGACAAGGTCATAAAAAAAATTACTCCCTCTGTCATCACTGTCGGAGTCAAAGCGGATAAGCAACAAACTGTCACAACCGTGTCTTAGCTCTGCTAATCATTAACGTCGTGATTGAATTACCAGTACTAACATCTTATTTCAGCCTACTTTTCATGAAGATAAAGCCATAGAAGAGGCCCAACATACCTGCCCGTGATGGCGTGACCAGCCGTACGATCTTTGTGGAAACCTTGTTTTACCTCCTCACATGAGATCAATGCACATTTCAACGGTGCCAGAGTCGCAAAATTCATCTAACTTTACTATATCCGGGTCACTAAGCAGCTTTTTCAAGAAAGAATACTTCTGGTATCATTAAACAAAAGTAAACAGATTGCGGCTTACGCGCTCAAACATTTGTGTTGACCTCCGTCTGACGGTAAGAGCTAAAGTCTGATTCAGCGCCCAGATGCAACGTAACTGTAGATCTTGTCTTACAATACTTGATGCTTGAGTGCTTCTGGCTGGCCAGGAGAAAATAACATTGGTAATCGTGTACTGCCTGGGGCCTTTCTGACGTACCCTACAGCATCGTTTCTGAGGGAACCAGCAAACGTCATTGCTTTATTCAGAGCCTTGTTCAGACGGGAGATTTTTGCGCCCTTTTTTCGCATCAAAACTATATATCCTCTTGTCCCAAACTGTGTTCAGGGACGTTGTGAGCCTTTTCAAGGTTTCGGCGTTGCTCACGTAACCTGTTAGTTGCATGCAACAGAAGACTTGCAGGACAAACGTGAAGTCAGACAACCGCCACTTGTACCCAAATGTAAGTAATATGAAATAAGTTTTCGGGCATCAACATATCATATTACAATAAAGCGAGAGTGTTCTCTGAAGGTGTATTCTAAGTCTATCGTAATGAAACACCGTATAGTGAGCAACATGTGAGCCACCAAGTTGACTGCGACGCTTGTAGTGATGGCTTTTGGTTTGAAATACTGTAACTTAGTGGTTCAAGGACAGTTAGGGCATATTCAAGGGATAGGCTGCTTTACTATTACGTCAAAATTTCTACATATTGAACCATCGGAAGCACCATTCCCATGGCTCTGTTGATCAATTATGAATAATGCCAATCTCTCTTGTCCAATGGCGCAAATTGGCTCTTAAGCTCTTGGTTAATAAGCTGAATCGCATGATGAGCATGTTTCTTGGCTTTAAACTTCCAATTGGACATTCATATCTTGACGGTGAAGCTATGAAGCAGCATCCTCCCATAGCTTCATGCCCAAGGCACATAGTCATAGACTGCTATTCTACTTGTGACAGCTCCCGGAATACTATAATGTTGCCCAAGTCTGTACGAATATGCTATGACCTTATTCATCTCGCAAGTCATTTCTGACTGGCTTGCAAGGGAGATGCGAATCATCCGCACCCCGGTCTGCCAGAACCGGCCCTGTTTCAGGAGGGGCCTTGCGGCAAAAGACAGGCCACCTTAGCGACCAGCATAGAAATGCCTCCAATCAGAGCCCAGGAAACTAAGAACACTCGCCACAGACCACGCCTAAACTCTAAGAAACAGGCGACCTTCAGCTCACCATCTACTCATTCTGGTGTAGATAATTGCCCACGCATGACCGTGCTCACCACAACCCAATAATTTCAGGGTGCAAAAGTCGAATTGTTCTGGAACTGTCAGTCGTTCTCATCTCTTCTGCTCCCCCTTCAGAATCGTGAGGTTCCTCACGAGATGTAATTGCCTTGACATCGCCCACGCCACTTCTGAGCCCATCTGGGCGACGAGCCGACGCCTGAATACTTCCGTGGTAAGACAGATCTTGATAATGACTTCAGATGACACTACTTGCGGCTGAGATGCCGAGAATTGCGGGAGTTTGAGGTAGATGCCCGATATTCTGAAACCCACTCATCTAGTAAGGGTATATATTTTTGAAGCTATATAAATGCTTTACTTCGCTGCCAATTCAGTTTACTCTCACCATCCCATCACGGTTTCTTCATTCATTCACTCACTTATTCGGACTCGAGCCTGGCGCTTCGTCCCTACCTTCTTTCGTCCATTCTTTCACTCTTTTCTCAATAACACAAATCTCTCTCTTTTTTTTTTTTTTAAATCAACCTCTCAATCTATCACCATGTCACTGTATCGCGCTATCTCACTCGCCACGGCGTTGATCGCCTCCGTCCGCGCGCAGCAGGCCTGCTCTAACACTGCTGAGACTCACCCTGCTCTGACCTGGTCCAAGTGCACTTCCAGCGGCTGCACTGAAGTCTCTGGATCCGTTGTCGTCGATGCTAATTGGCGATGGACTCACACTGTTGAGGGTAGCACCAACTGCTACACTGGAAACACTTGGGACAAGTCCATTTGTCCCGACTCCGAGACTTGTGCTGAGGCTTGTTGTGTTGACGGCGCCGACTACTCTGGCACCTATGGCGTGACTACCAGCGGTAACCAGCTCAGCCTCGACTTTGTCACCAAGGGCGCCAACACCAACGTTGGTAGCCGCCTGTATCTCATGGAGGATGAGGAGACGTACCAGGGTTTCACTCTTCTCGGCAATGAATTCACCTTCGATGTCGATGTCTCTCAGATCAGCTGTGGTCTCAACGGCGCTTTGTACTTCGTCTCCATGGACGAGGATGGTGGCAAGGCCAGATTCGAGGGTAACAATGCCGGCGCCAAGTTCGGTACAGGATACTGCGATGCTCAGTGCGCGCGTGATGTCAAGTTCATCAACGGCAAGGCCAACTCTGAAGGTTGGACCCCATCTGAATCCGACCCTAACTCCGGTACTGGAAACCTCGGCGCTTGCTGCCCTGAGATGGATATCTGGGAGGCCAACGACATGAGCACTGCTTTGACTCCCCACCCATGCAAGACTCTTACCCAGCACGCCTGTGAGGGCGACAAGTGCGGCGGAACATACTCGACTGAGCGCTACGCTGGTACCTGTGATCCCGATGGCTGTGACTTCAACCCCTTCCGTCAAGGTAACAAGACCTTCTACGGCCCCGGATCTGAGTTTACTGTCGACACTACCAAGAAGGTTACCGTTGTTACTCAATTCATCAAGGGATCCAGCGGCGGCCTCTCTGAGATTAAGCGCTTCTACGTCCAGAACGGCAAGGTCATTGGCAACCCCGAGTCTAAGATCGCTAGCAACTCCGGTAACTCTATCACCGAGGAGTTCTGCAGCGCCCAGAAGAAGGCCTTTGGCGATGATGATGATTTTACTGCCAAGGGTGGTTACTCCGGAATGAGCGACGCTCTCGCTTCCCCCATGGTCCTTGTTATGAGCTTGTGGGACGACGTAAGTTTTCTAGACACATTCTCCTGTGATATCACTCACATAACTAACCTCTCTTATAGCACAAAGCCAACATGCTCTGGCTCGACTCGACCTACCCCACTGACGCTACTGGTGCTGGTGCTGCCCGCGGAACTTGTGCCACTGACTCTGGTGTCCCCAAGGACGTTGAAAGCTCAGCTCCCAACTCAAAGGTCTCCTTCTCTAACATCAAGTTCGGTCCTATCGGCAGCACCTTCGAGGGTGGTGAAGCCGCCAGCAGCAACTCTGGTTCTGCTTCTGCTTCCACCGCCAAGCCTGCCGCTACTTCTGCTGCTGCCGCTGCCAGCAAGCCCCAGAGCACCATTGTCTCTCAGGTCAAGCCCAAGACTTCTGCTGTTGCTCAGGAGCAGGTCTCTGCTCCCGCTTCTCAGGTTCCTAAGGCTAGCACCACTGCCATTGCTGCTGCTCCCTCTGTTGAAGAGCCCGTTGAGGAGTCCAAGGCTGCCAACACTGTTGTTGCTTCTCCCTCTGCTGACAAGCCTGCTCCTACCGAGGCCGCTGACGAGGATGACGAGTGCGAGGCTGACCCTGAGGATGCTGAGCCTTCCGCCGCCCAGACTTCCGCCGCCCAGACTTCCGTCGCCCAGCCCTCTGCTGCCCAGCCCTCGGCCGCTGAACCTTCCACTGCTCAACCCTCCGCTCCTCAGTCTTCTGCTGCTCAGCCTTCTGCCGCCAAGCCCTCTTCTGGCTCTGACTCTGGAAGCAGCTCTGCCAGTGCTGCCTACACTCGCTGTGGCGGCAAGGGTTGGACCGGTGCCACCACCTGTGTCTCTGGCTACACTTGCAAGGAGCAGAACGAGTGGTACCACCAGTGTGTTCCCTCCAGCTCCAACTAAGACGTTTGTATATCAGAGTTGTTCTCTTTGAGTCGGCTCCATCTACGTGGATGCGAGTAGCTTCCAGCCATCTACCACCATGGCTTTCTTTCTTGTTTGAACCCGTGATGATTCTTGTATATCTTAGTCTACACTGTACATAGCTTAACACATGATTGCTCGCACTTATCCTGTTTCGTCGTTCTCAAACATGATCAAATGCTTCTGCAGGTGAAATAGGACCCCGATCGTTTTTCTTCTAGAACTGACTATTTTTCCCTCTCTCCGCTTCTTCAACGTTACCAATTCGGAAGCACAAGCTCAGTGTACAATACCATACCGATGGCCATGTTATGTAATTGCCGTGAACTGTTACCGTGCTTTTACTATGTAGCAGTACGACACTTGGCCGATGGGCCCAAATAGGCAGGATTAAGCCCCAGGTCTCCCCAGGTTCATGTTTAACCCCGGAACAAGCTCCATCTCCAGAAAAGTTGCCCGAAAAAACATGGAGCGACGCCGAATCATGGAGTGATCCCCAGCGCTGGCAACCCCATTTGCGGGGAATGCTAGTTCAATTCTTATTAAGAGTTATTTCGGCCCCAACTTTCAAGGCCGAGTGACTGACGATCAATACTGAACTAGGAATTAGCTTGGTCTTGATGTCATGTTTTGTCGGTGCTTTCCCCCGCCTATTCCACCGGCTTGTTTCTGGGGTTCGTGGAGAGGCAGTATTAGGCGCTTGAGGATTGATTCAGCCGAGGATTGCCCTGCTTTGACGGCTGAGGTTTCCTGTTTGACTACATACCCGATCATCACGAGGTTGATAATGCGCTAATGGCTCTCTTGATAATAGCCTCACTAGGTTAAATGCCGGCTTGCAATAAGACACTAAAGAGCCGGGATGCTAGCTAGGATGGTATAAAAGTACTGCAGACCCTCTCGTCAGTACGGATGGCATCACGAGCGGCCTGATGAATGTCGGTGATACCATCTACTCACTATGGCTTTGTCTATCACTCGGATAATTACCGCCGTTCTGGGGCTCCAGGTTGGCTTGGCCGTTGCTGTACCACAGCAACATGTATCTCGCTCGACCGACCTAAGCACGCTTTCGAAGGTCTCCAGGGTCCGAACGTTTATTCTCACCGACATTCTCAATGAGCCAGATGATTCCATGTCTATGGTTCGATATCTACTCTACTCTAACGAATTTGATACTCGGGGACTTGTCGCAGTGACATCATGGTCGTTGCGAAATGCTACTCACCCCAGCGAGATCAAGAAGATCATCAAAGCATATGGAAAGGTCGTCGATAAGCTCAATCAACATGTCCACCCAGACAACAAATATCCAGCACCGAAAGATCTTATAGATAAGATCTCCTCTGGGCCTGTCGTAAGTAATCTCATTGTCCTCTTCATCTTCAAGGGCTAATGGAGTCAGTCATATGGGCGAGCCGCTCTCAAAGAGCCTCTGAGCGACGGTGCTAAGTTGCTCATTGAGCGTCTTGAAGAGTCAAAAGAACCTCTCTATGTCAGCCTGTGGGGCGGAGCCAACACGCTGGCTCAGGCTCTGCAACACATCGAGAAGACCAAGAGCAGTAAAAAGGCCGCATCCCTTCGCTCACGACTTAGAGTCTACTCCATCTCTGACCAGGACGACGCCGGCGCTTGGATTCGCGTCACGTGGCCCGATGTCCTCTTCATTTTGTCTGTTCATGGGTTCCGTGAATATTTTCTTGGGGAATGGACAGGTATCTCTACCGGTGATAACAAAGCGGCCAACCAAACCAAGGTATTGGACGACTGGCTGACTCCCAACATCCGCCTCGGACCGTTGGGAGCCGAGTACCCTAAGATCATTTATACCATGGAGGGCGATAGCCCCAGCTTTATCTGGACTATTCAGAACGGCCTCAACGTTCCTGGACGTCCCGACTACGGTGGTTGGGGTGGTCGTTACAATCGCGTCACTGAAGCTACCGACATCAACGAGTATGGAACTTCGGCGGATACCTTGATCGACAACAGGGGCCAAAGCTATAGGAGCCAATACGCCACAATTCGGCGTTGGCGCGACGCTTACCAAGATGATTTCGCTGCTCGTATGCAGTGGACGCTTGTTGATGGCTTCAAGGATGCTGCCCATCCACCAAGCATCAACGTCAACGGATCTACGGGAAACGAGCCCTTGCGGTTCAAGGTTGGCCTCACCGACGCTATTGTTTTGGATGCCAGCAAGACCTACGACACGGATAACGTGAAGGACTCGTCTGGACTTGATTTTGAGTGGTACTCTTACGATGAGTGCGCTAAGTCTTCTTTGACTAGCTTGACAGCTAACTTCTTCTCTGTTGAGGCATTGTCGCCGCCTTCTGGAACCAATGGCACACTTGCAGTGAACCAGGCAGGTTTCAGCAATGTGGCATTGGGAAGCAAGGTCAAGATCTCGACTAACCTGACCGACTGGGAGCAGGAGCAACCGAGTGTTGGGGGTAAGGAGTGGCATGTCATTTTGCAAGTCACTAACAACAAGGGTGCATATCCGATCCGTCGATACAAGCGTGTTATCCTTGAGCTTCCGGAGTAGATAGCGTTTCATTTGATAGCAAAATAGGATCCATGGCATGATACATATGCATATGCTGAGGCCAATTAATTAACTCGCGTCATACCTGCAGGATACTTTCTGCTTTTCGCTTTTCGGTTCACCAGATATCTACTTACGCTCTTCTTGTGACTGTCATATTTATATAGATAAAGCTGCTCATTGGTAACTAAGCCCTTTGAACCCTTCCTGCGTCAGCTATTCGTAGCCGTTCTCGTATTCGAATGCAACCAGTGTATGTAATTTGGAGACATCGTTTACTTTCCATCACAGCTCACCGTCATCCATGCTCCTCGTAGGGTTAATGGTCAAATTTCCGGATGGGCTGTTTCCTTTTCTCTTAATTGGCCAATCTTACAGTTGTCCTCCCAAACCACCTTTGACTTCCTTCCAAACGCCTGTAAGCCTCCCACTGCTGCTTTTAATTGGAGGTCCGATCTCAAATCCCCATTGGGTGCACAGGCTAGTGTTGCGAGGATACTGTCCTTGAACGCTGGTCTTGCCAATCGCAAAGTTTCCCAGATGATCAGGATAGCAAACGCCATACCCACGAAAAAGCTGATGGCAGGAACGAGTAGAAACCACCACTGGACACGTATGGTGACAACCATCGTCGTGGCCGATCCTACCACGGGACTTTTTTCCAGCTCGCGATCTCGCATCCATTTTGTCAAGCTCAGCGCAACATTCTCGATGGTTGTAGGTATATGTTTTGCCTTACCAAGCCCTGTCATAAAGCTAGGAGGATTTTCGAGTCCCAAGGCTGGATAAATGAGGATTCTGGGAGTGTTTGAGATACGGTCGGTGTTGTCAGGCTCTCTGAAACCTTCGTCGAGGATGTTCTTCAATGAAACGATAGTGGGATGTGTGATATTGAAGGCTTTTCCTGATAGGTTTGATGCATGGTGGTAATCATCAGGTATCCTGATCTGGAGATCTGATAGTTGGACCAGGCCAAATCCCATATCAAGGCTGTGATTATTATACTTCAAGAATGCTTCCACGTTCTCTTGATCAGAAGAGAATGACCCGCTGGATTTGTTCATCCAGGAAGAGACGACATTCTCATATAAAGCTCCTTGAGATATGTTGGTCTTATACTCGTTGACACAGAAAGAAAGAGCACATTCTTGAGCCGTGACTTTAGTTGTCTCCCACCGCGTTCTGGTTTCGCGCCAGCTCTCGTCTGCAGCTAGATATTGGATAGCTATAATCATGGTGCTGAGATTGGCGAAATTCATTGTCTGTCCCGGATTTGTAGTGACTCTAGACGACAGATACGTATCTGGACACTGGTCATTTTCAGACCAGCATCGCATTTTACCGTCGTCATTTGATAAGCTGAAATTTAATTTGGGGATTGCGTGCTTTGTGTTTCCAACATGCCCGAGCATGCGATGGTTTGCATATGCTCCCTGATTGCTGACGTCAGGAAGCTTCTCGCCAACTTCCGCCTCCCAGTAACTTGCAGGAATACTATGTGGAGGTATCTTGTTCATCCCATGTGTCTCGATGATGTGGTGAGATATATCGTGACATGTGGAGCATACCGCAATGGATGCAAAGTTGGTCCATGAACAGTTTCCTGAAGCGCATTCGAATGACGGCCTGAGACTTTGTTTGGTAATGAGAGGTGAAAATCCATTCCAGACAGCTGCTTTCATTCCCATATCCTCTTGAACTTGGGAACGCGACCAGACGTACGAATATCCCAACGTCTTGTTTGCCGGACTGGGAAACGGGACAACACCCACTGGACTGGCTAGGTCGAACCCATTCCAAGACGCAGCATTCAAAAAAGATAAGCCACCGATGCCAGGCACCGAGCCGTCTGATTCGTTGCTGTGTCGAGCCATTTCTAGGTATTCATCAGCCATTAAAGTGACTGACTTATCCTCAAGGGTTAAGACAGCTTGAGTGAAAGGCTCAAATGCCAGAAGTGCGATAGCAGTCAAGGCGCCTAAAGCTACCCAATGCCTAAGAATTATAGGTACAGTCGTCAGTCTCACTATCTCATATACAACAAAGAAGTAACGACAATGTTCTCGATGAAAGGAAAGGTTGAGGGTTACGGAGCCGAAAGCGGCCTTCTGGACCTAACCATAGGATGGTATTGACTTACGGTCGGCGAGCGCATGTTCGCAAGAGACGAAAACTTCCCCACGCATCTCGGCTGGCAGCATCAAATCGATCAAAATCAATAAGGGGTCGTGCAGAATGATTCAACCAGTTCCATTTGCCCTGCGACAGGCACATGCTGATCACAAACGCAAGGCAAGCTTTCGATGTTCCTGCCAGGAAGGACACAACTGCGTTGATGCTTATTGGGGATCTGGTCCATTCTGATATCGGTTGACCATCCGATTTGAAAAGGACATGCGTCATTACCACAAATGTTGTCAAGCTGGAAGCCAAAGCTAGAAGTTCCAGCCCCCAGTTATTGATGAGTTGAAGGCAGATGTTACGTGCTTGATGCTTCTGGCCGACAGCTGGCACCTGATCTTCCAGGTCGGATGATGCGGGTACGTCGGTTGAGGAGACGATGCTTTGGGCTTCCAGAAGCGGTTCCATGGTAGCTCTTGGGCCACTAATCGTGGCTTCAGGCTGATAGGTTCTTGTTGCTGTATCTATCATTGCAGCGATATAAAGAAAAGACCTGTTGGAGAACGGCAAGGCCAGTAGAGTGACGAGAATCGAAGTGAGGGCCGTGTTAAATAAATCTATCTATGATACGGCTGATGGTTTGTACTTCCGGGGCTGAGTGGTTAGGTGACGACTGCTTGTTACACGACTTGGCATCAAAATAGATCGTGAGGTAAGATTCTGGTGACCATTGGTAATACAGACGCTCCGTGCTCTTTCGTTGCTGCTTTCCGATGCTATGGGCATTGCCTTCGATCTCAACATATGGCAAGTTGATATAATTGTTTAAAGCCTTCTAATAACGAACACGCTGCGAGAACGCTCAATAAAGGCTTGGTATGCACCTAGAATATTTCTTGAAAACGTTGGACTTGTTGATCAGTGATTGTCTGCCTTGTTATGAGAGTTACACTGCATCAAGTGCATGGAACTCGAGCTGGGGCTGTGTTTAGGCTACTTATACCGAAGGTAAAGGCATTCGCATTAAGCTATCTAGGCCAGCTATCGGCTATCCGCGTTGCGGTCACTATATACATTTGAACACTATTTCTTCACTATTTCTTCACTATTTCAGGGCATATGGCTACTTATACCATTAAGGACAGTTTTACCGAGTTGTACTGAGAAACTAATCGGTCAATAGAGCAAGTTCAGCCTATAGATAGAAACGAAAGCTAATATGAGTGATAGTATATCAAAGAACCATTTGGACGGTGAAACGCCAAAAAAAACTGACATACAACACCGGGGATTCGCTGGTCGTCACCGACCCAACTACTNNCGAGCTGTGGTCGTATGTGCTAGATAGACTTGTTTGTTTTGACTATAACCTAGTCAAGTAGGCATATTCTGGCAGCGGTTTCAGGCTGTCTATCTAGTCCATAGGTCTCTCCAATATGGTCATTAACTCTGTACAATTGTTTGATAACAATGCATCAGCTGACGTATAAACCCTTTTCTTTTAATTTTGTCGCTGCTGCTTGTGCTTAAATTAAGGATGATAGGTGCCCGCACCATAAAGCAGCCATAACCAACTACTCCTGTGTAACAATAACTGCCATGTCATTAGTAGACTTTAGTGGGGAGTGTTTCAACTGCACTTTGTCTGTCACATGAATCCCTGTTAGGCTCTCTAGGCTCTGCATTATAGGTACCAACAGCCCTGGACTGTCAGCTAATTGACCTCTGCCCCAGGCCTCTTCCGTCCCAGTAGAGCTCACGCCCATTCCAACATCACCCAACATTCTCACCTTCACAGCCACCTCAAAAGATGGATAAAACTCGAAGCGATAACTCCGCAGTCGCCTACTTTTCAAAACTTTTTCCCGAAATCTTGCGCTTCATCTTTGGATATTTCTGTCCCCACTGTTGCAACGAGTACCAATTGCCTTTTGGAGCTCCGCCGCCGTCAAAGAGAGGTCAAGATAATACGACTCTGTACAACCTGTGCCTCGTCTCGCGGTATTTTCGACCCTTTGCCCAAGATGTATTACACCATTCGTTCGACCCTCATTATCCTAGATTGGATGCTCCTAATCCATGGGAGCGACGTCTCGAACCATTTCTCCACACAGTCGCCTCGCGCCCGGACTTGGCTCGCTCCGTCAAAACTGTTTTTCTGAAAGTCGCCTTGGTCCAATCACTTGACTTTGATCAAAGCCGAAAGGCTTTCAATGCTTGTGCACGCACTTTTGGAAGCAGTGCGGAAGATGTTTACAACAAAGGACACGCTACTCACCCGTCCGCCATAAAGCGGGCATTTTTTCGAGGGGCACCTGCGCCTCATAACATGAGGTCGGAAGACTTTATTCCCACTGTCTTAAGTCAACTTCTGTCCATCCTGGTGTCTATACTCCCGAGCTTAACTCACATTTGTATTGGGGAAAACTGCCGTTGGCAATTCGATGTGTCACCTGCTACTCTCGACGTCCTGGGTATCAACTCTATTCCGCTCAAGACACTTGAAAGTGATCATGCGCTCGCCAACTTACTATCTCTGGCACCGGAGCTTGAGACTTTGGTGACTTCTGGATCAGGCGAGATTCCAAATATGCCTTGCGTAAGAAACCTTCACATTCGATCTCAGATGCCCATCCAAGCCTCTGCCATAAGCCACTGTCTATCAGCCTGCACTGGTACTCTATCCACATTCTCTTACACTACATTCGACTCTGACATCGTAGACGTTGTAAACCTCCTCAACAAACCGAGGTTTCGCGCCAGTCTCGAGTCTCTACACTTTGACATGAAGCGTCGCGGTTTGCGGGGGAATCATAAAATGCCCAGCTTGAAAGATTTCACTCAACTCAAGAGACTCTTCCTCCATACATACTTTCTCTATGGCACGGATTACTCTGGGTATTGTGAAGTGCCTTCTGTCATCAATTCTCTTCTCAATATCCTCCCCCCTAACATCTTATCTGTGCAGCTTTCGGAACAGACTGAGACACCAGATGGTCCTATGAGGGAGGATCTGCTTCGCCTAGCCTTGAGAGCGCCTGTCAACTTTCCGCAAGTGAAGGAAATTAAAAGCGATGCTGACCATGTCTGTGATGAGCATCTTGAGACTTCGTTTAAGAGCATTGGTGTCGACCTTGTTCATCAGGACTTGCCGATGTGTTGCTGGATAGATAAGGTTTTTCGGATCACGGGCACAGTGGATTATGACAATTTATGTACCGGTGGCGCCGGTATGCTTTTGCCCGGTGAGCTTTCTGACGATGATCTGTGAAAAATACTAGAAATATTCAGAGAAGTTTAAAAGTAGTTGATGGGCTGAAGCCAGGTAGAAAAACAATCGCGAGGGCATAAGGAACATTCATGCACATTGCGGGGTAAAAAGAAATAGCATATACTCTGAACAAATTAACCGACATTTCAAAGAGTCAAAGATCCCGTTGCCTGATCACGATTATCGTAAAAGTGCTTCACAGCTTGATTATAGTCGTCATTCTGACTCCCTACTCGCTTATCTAGCCAACATGCAAGGAAGGGTAGGCGGGGTTGACATATGACGCAAATCTCACTTCGAAACTGATTCACCAATGATTTGACAATTTCGAGAGTTCATATCTTCAATTTTGTCTAGTTTTATCTCAATCTCCTCCAAGGAATACTGTGAAGTCCGGAAGGAAATGGCAGACCAAGATATCTCCAACTTACGGAACCCATCATGGTTCCTGTACGGTCCAAAATCGGCAAAGATTCAAGACAGGCCGCTTCCAGAAGTCCAGGACGACCACGACGTCATAGTCCGCATTAAATATGTCGGCGTTTGCGGTAGCGATGTGAGCTACCAGGTAATTAGCAAGGTTCTATCTAATATTCTACTAGGTTCACTTCTGGACACGTGGAGGACACGGACTCAAAGTCAGCAAGGACCAACCTCTTGTAGTCGGCCACGAAGCCTCCGGCGTCATTGCTTCAATCAGCTCAGCCGTTACCTCAGTCACTGTCGGCGATAAAGTAGCCATTGAGCCAGGTCTGCCCTGCCGACGATGCCACTTCTGCAAAGACGGAACGTACAATCTGTGCAAGGACATGAAGTTTGCAGCTGCACCACCAGACAATCACGGCTGCCTTGCAAAGTACTTTCGCGTGCCAGAGGACTTTGTATACAAGGTTCCCGAACAGATCAGTCTCCAAGAGGCGGTTGTGGTTGAACCTACAGCTGTTGCCGTTCACGCCTCGCGCTTGGCAGAAATACGATACGGGCAGACGGTCATTGTTATGGGCTCTGGCACGGTTGGGCTTCTTTGCGCAGCTGTTGCTAAGGCTTTTGGAGCTGAGCGCGTTGTTCTCGTGGATATTATGCAAAAGAAGCTTGATTTTGCTAAGACGTTCGTCGAGTGCGAAACTTTCCTATCAGAACCAGCAGCCTCGAGCGAAGATAACGCCACCAAGATCCTAGAGACATTCCAGTTCTCGGAAGGAGTAGACGCAGTGATCGAAGCATCTGGCGCTGAAAAGTCCGTGCAGACGGGAATATTTGCTCTCAAGATGGGAGGCACATATGTCCAGACAGGAATTGGCCATGCTTTCATGTCTGTGCCCATGCTCGCCCTTTCAGAGAAGGAGTTAAGAGTACGTGGATGTTTTAGATATGGCTCTGGAGATTATAGTATGGCGTTATCTATGATCGCGCAGGGTAAAATACGGCCTGGGTTGTTACTGTCGAGTGTTACGCCGTTCAAGGATGCGACTTCAGCTTGGGAGAAAACTGGCAGGGGAGAAGGCATCAAAAATCTGATCGAGGGTGTACCCGACGATGGCATGTAGATAGTGTTGCTAGGTTAAGCCCAACCAGATATCTTGCATCATTTGACACTTTCTTTCTCGGTACAAAGCTCGAACAGAAGTGCAGGCTTCGGCTGGGATTAACCCGAGCGAAGCACTCCACCTGTATGCAGGAAGTTGATCTTCGCTGAACAAAGGTGTGTCCCCCACACGCCAATCGCGATACCGGGCCGTGTCTGTGCCGAGTCGTAGTCACGATGGTGCCTCAATATGAACAAGACGGCCCGTCAATCGTAAGACCTATGTCTTCACCCACTGATGCTGCAGAAACAAAAAAAAACAGTAAAACCCCCCTGCGATTGGGGAGATTGAATTAATAATTCGATTTGGTGCAGTCTTCTCCATCTGATACTTCGTCAGGCATTTCTCTTTCGGATTGGCGTGACACGATAAGAATACTGCATGTCACATAATGAGACTCTCCAGTTCCCCCGCGATTACTTCAGAAGTGGCAAAGGCTACTTGAGCATGCATCATACCTAATTGCATGGTCGGTTGACGCTGAGATGTAACCGGGTCTTCTGGTTAAAAGGGCGTTGTATGTTTCTTCTCATTCCTTGATACCTTCATCTAAACAAACCTTATCCTCGATACTCCCAGTTCCCCTCAATCCTATCTCTAACCTATCACCATGCCTGGCAACGATCATATCATCACCTTACCTAAGTTCTCCGAGTCCCAAGCCAAATCCCCCGAGATTGCCCATGAACTCATTACTCGATGGCTTCAAAACTTCCAGCAAGTGTTGAAGACTGGCACAGCAGCCGATCTCGCCTCTTTATTTCACGGAGACGCCTGGGTTCGAGACTTTCTCACGTTCTCATGGGACTTTCGCACAATTCAGGGGACTGAGCAAGTAGCTTCTTATATCAGACAAAACCAAGACCAATCCGCGATTGTCGCCATCAAAGCTCGTGACTATGGTCGCTTCAAACCAGTCTTTGTAACAAAGACATCAGATGTCCACTGGGTTGAGTCCATGTTCGAATTTGAGACTCTCATTGGTACCGGCAAGGGAATGCTCAGACTCGTACAAGGCAATGACAACGCCTGGAAGGCGTATCTCATCAACTTCACTCTCCAAGAGCTCAAGGGCTCTGAAGAGAAGTCGGGACCGAGAAGGCCACACGGCTATGTTGATCCTCGTTATGGAACGTGGAGTGAGAGAAGAGAAAGACAGAAGGAATTCCTAGACGAAGACCCTGCTGTCTTTGTAATTGGCGCTGGTGAGCAAACCTTTCCAAGTTCTTAATTGTAAGATAAACTGCTAAGGATTTTCTAGGACAAGCAGGTATCGGAATAGCTGCCCGTTTGCGCCATATTGGACTTCCTACTCTAGTCATTGACAAGAATGCCCAGGTCGGAGATAACTGGCGCAAGCGATACAGAGTCCGCTAATTCTTGTTTCCTTTCTGATTCTTGCTGACATTTCATGTAGACTCTCTTGACACACGATCCAATCCATTACTGCCATCTTCCTTTTTTACCTTTCCCCGCTGAATGGCCCATGTTTGTTCCCAAAGACAAGCTAGCAGACTGGCTGGAGGCATACACGAATCTGATGGAACTCAACGTGTGGACAAACACTGCACTTGAGAGCGCGGAGTATGATGACGACACAAATAATTGGACTGTGACCGTTCAGCGAGGCGATGGATCCAAGCGAACGCTTCAACCACGCCATGTCATTCTTGCCACCGGCCAGTCCGGCGATCCTATTATTCCCACACTCCCCGGAATAGACAGTTTCAAGGGAACCGCATACCACGGCATCAAGCATACGGATGCCTCTTCTTTCGAAAACCTTTCCCAGAAAAAGGTAGTAGTTGTTGGTTCCGGCAACAGCGGCCACGACATATGCCAGAACTTCTACGAGAACGGGGCAGGCCAAGTGACGATGCTGCAACGCGGCGGTACATATGTGATATCTGTCAAAAAGGGAGTTCCATTCATGCACAAGGGTCTGTACGATGAGGGTGGTCCACCAACCGAGGATGCAGATGTCTACTCTCACAGTCTGCCGCTTCCCATCACGTTTGCCCTGGACGTTTTCCAGACCCAAAAGATCAGCGATCTGGAGAAGGAATCACTAGAAGGCTTGACAAAGGCAGGCTTTCTCGTGGACTCTGGTCCTGATAGGAGCGGTATCACTCGCAAGTACTTGACTCGTGGCGGCGGATACTACATCGACACAGGTTGCAGCCAACTTATCGTTGACGGTAAAATCAAGGTTCGTTCAAGTCCGGGCGGCATCCAGCGCTTCGTCGAGGATGGGCTTATTCTAGCCGATGGTTCGAAGCTGGAGGCAGATATTGTTGTTCTCGCAACCGGGTACGATGGCATGCGGTCTACGGCCAGGAAAATACTGGGCGACAAGGTTGCTGATCGCGTGGGCGATGTTTGGGACTTGGATGAAGAAGGTGAAATCCGATCGGTCAGTCTTTTCTCCCTTGCTTATTGCTACTAGAGCTAACGAAGTGCAGATGTGGCGATCAAGCGGTCATCCTCACTTTTGGTTCATGGGTGGTAACCTGGCTCTGTGCAGGAATTATTCCCGTCTACTTGCGCTGCAGATCAAGGCTGTAGAGGAAGGCTTGTTTAAGCAGTGAGTGAAGATGACGGTCGAAAGAAAGTCAAGGTCGAAGACGGAAATACTATGATAAACGATGAATATGACGTTTCAGATTTACTATATATCTATAAAGATATTGTCGTCTTTGTAAGATGGATATCGTGATAAGCCAGCGATCGGGAAACAAGCCGACAAACCCGTTGATTGGCTCCAGCTCATTCAGTTAGCACGCTTTTCTGCATACGGCTGCCTTATGTAACGCCACAAGCCCCAGCTACGTCAACCTTTCAATCATTCCACGTCCTCTACTAGCACAGCACTGACACTTCTCTAGGCCTAGAGCATGTCAGAAATGGCTTGAAAACTGAACAAACTCGACACATGTACAATGTCCCATTCCTCACAAGAGGCCGAGAGTGTTCCCACGGTGTGAGTACTATTCTCAATCGCTTCAAGCCGTGCGCTAATAAGCGTGCAGCTGTCTCTCATGTCGTCAACGAAAGATTAAATGCGATCGCCGACGGCCAAACTGCACTTTCTGCACAAAGAATGGGTTTCAGTGTGAATACGTCAAGCGTGGCAGGACGCCTGGACTTCGGGCGGGTTACGTGAGTCGATTAGAACAGCGCATCGGTATCGTCGCCACTCGCTCTATCACTTCTTCGCTAATTGCCCTTTAGTTGATCTTGAACACGAGTTTCATACGT
Source organism: Fusarium stilboides (assembly GCA_014822085.1). Lineage (NCBI taxonomy): Eukaryota > Fungi > Ascomycota > Sordariomycetes > Hypocreales > Nectriaceae > Fusarium > Fusarium stilboides. The sequence continues at coordinate 64,927 of JAASAY010000083.1, forward strand.
TCAGGGAACATGTCAATCAGCAACTCCACAACACTGCACCTGTTGCGCCTCAACAACTAGGCAAGCGCCCAGGGACTTGGAGCTAGATCAAGAACTTTTCTGCCGGCGCATGACTGATGAGATAATTGTTGCTTCTATCCGTCACATGACGTTTGAGAAATTACAAGCGCTATTGATCTTGACGATGCAAGAGTATGGCAGTGGGCGAATTACAGATTTTTGGAACTTGATCTCTTTGTGCAAAAGGTACTGTGTTCCTATGTCATCTTGAGCGTGGATACTAACTCATGGTACAGAATAAGCACCCAACTCGGTCTTCGAGACTTAGTCGCATACAGTGCCATGAACTTTGGCTTCCCATCAGTCCTACCTCCCCGAATGCTCCAGCTTCCCATCACAGCCGTAGAGCGGGAAGAAAAGATTCGTGCATTCTGGGCCATCGACGCCCTCGACTCAGCATCTACACTGGGCGTCGCCTGGCATCTGTCCGTGTCTAGACCCGAACCGGCAGCCAACTTACCGTGCGCCGAGGAATTATGGCAATTTCCAGAGTCAGTCATCGCTATGTACCAGTTTGGAAGCTCTGAAGCGCCTTCGTCATTCTCTTTATATGTGCGGCTGGTTACTAATGAGTTATGGCATGTTCATAACTTTTTGCAGCAGTCGTGTGAGCCATTTACCATTATATCCATGGCTGAGAGGCAGCAGGAGTGCGATTCTGTTTACCAAAGGCTAAAAGCGTGGCAAGATGAATTTGAACAATTGCTCACAGTTCACACACCCCAATATGCGGATCTGCTCACTTCTTCTGGTACTCCCTCTCAGCAGCCAAACTCGATCCTCATTCATTGCACGATACACAGTGCCATTATCTCGCTCCACCAGAGATCTATCTTCCCAGTCTCTAATCTAGATGGAGAAGCTGCGCCAAGAGAGTGTTCATCAGAGAGATGTTTGTCCAGCTGCGACCAAATGGCCGAGGTCATACGAGGCGCCGATGACGATACGCTGGGACTTATCAACCCCCATGTCATCTACTGCGTCTTCATCGCCGCACGATTCTACGTCATCTACTCAAAAGCTATGGGTTCTGAACTACCGAACAAACTCTACCTCTTTATCTACGCTCTCCGAGTTTGTGGGAAGATTTGGCCGCTTGCACGAATGCTTCATAGAGTCCTTGAAGCAGCAGCAGCTGAACATGCTGGCAATTCTTCGTTGAAACCCCTTCCGGTAGAGTTCTTTGATCTGCAGTATTTCTCGTTGGACATCCATGCTGCTTTGAGGGAATGGGCAGGGGAGAAGATCGGTTCACCGGTGGGAACCAGTGTAATTGAATCTGCCTAAATTGCATGAATATCTTGCACGAAGGCCCGATTTCTCAGGTGGTACGAAGTAAATTACTCAGCCTTTCTCCGCATCAAAATTAGCCTTACCTCATACTTTGTCTTCAACTACCTCAAATATACCCATGTCGACACTATCTTGGCATTCGTGGCAGCTGTACGATTTTGTTTCCCTCCTCAGTAAGCACCCAGCCCTTGATCAAGACGCCAAGCAAAACTAGACAAATCCAGCCCGGATAAACATTCGCATTCCGTTCTCTTTATAGATCCAGACAATGTTTTAGGAACAAATGTAACCTGACAGGTCTTGTTTTACCCCAAATGCACCATCGCCAGGTTACCAATTGGTGGAAATCTTTGTTTTGAAACCCCCAGGTTTCAGCTACATCCAGGGGTCGTCAACCTTCTTTGGTTTAAGCTTACTGCTCTAGCTCGCTTTTCTCTTGTATAAAGCTCTCTTGTAGCCTCTTCCATTTTTTCGTTCCCTGGTCTCGTCTATTGATGGTCTATCTTTCATTCTTCTTTTCGTGTATCACTACCCACTCTCTTTACTTTCTCTATACTCGTTCCGTCCGGTCACGGGACATTTTACTACCATGTTTGTTTCTTCCCTCTTTCTCGCCTCGTCCTTCGTGGCAAGTGCATTCGCCGCTGCTCGCACTGAACCTCCCAGTGGAGCCATCGTAGTCGGTGAGGGCGGAGACTTTACCTCCGTTCAAGAAGCCGTTGACTCCATCTCATCTCCCGACTCTATCATCTTCATCAAGCCCGGAACCTACGAAGAGCAGGTCTTGATCGCCGACACGGTCGGAGCCTTGACCATCTACGGCTATACTGAGGATGATCAGGACTACAACAAAAACCAGGTCATCATCACTCACAGCCTCGGAGCAGATGAGGCCGGCAGCAATGACGCCTCTGGTACCCTTCGTGCCAAGAACGATAACCTCAAGTTGTACAACGTCAACGTCGTCAACTCTCGCGGCAAGGGTGTTCAGGCTATCGCTTTGAGTGCCTACGGAGATCAGCAGGGTTACTATGGGTGCCAGTTCTCCGGTTACCAGGACACTGTTCTTACTTCCCAGGGCCACCACTACTTCCACGGCACCTACATTGAGGGCGCGACGGACTTCATCTTCGGTCAACAAAGCATCGCTTGGTTCGAAAGCTGCACTCTCGGTATTGTCGGCAAGGGCTACATCACCGCCAACGGCCGTGACAGTGAGGAAAACCCCTCTTGGTACGTCATCAACAAGTCCGTTGTTGAAGCTATCAGTGCCAAGGATGGCGACACCCACCTCGGTCGCCCATGGAGAGACTATTCTCGTGTCGTCTTCCAGAACAGTGAGCTCGGCGCTGTGGTCAACCCCGCTGGTTGGACTGAGTGGAATACCAACAATGGAGAGCACGTCTACTATGGCGAATTCGGCAACACTGGTGAGGGTGCTGCCACTGACAAGCGAGCGAGCTTCTCGCAGCAGCTTGATAAAGCCGTGGCCATCGCAGAGATCTTTCAATCGACCTCTTGGATTGACTCAGACTACGTCGGCGGCACTGAGAGTGCCCCCAAGACCGAAGAGCCTGCTGCTGGCTCTCCCACCACTGACGCCGCTGTCGAGCCTGTTGTCGCTCAGCCGACCACTCTCCAAACTCTTGTCCGTGAGACTCAAGTTCCCGAAGACAGCACCCCCGTAGCTGAAGCCGGAGATGTCGCTGCTAGTTCCGCTGCTGCAGCTCCTGCCACTGGGTCGTCGGCCCCCGGCTCATCCGCTGATGACTGCAGCGGTACTGCTGACGGTTTCGCATCCCTCAACGGCGGCACCACGGGAGGAAGCGGTGGTGAAGTCGTCGTCGTGTCAACCCAGGAAGATCTCGAAAAGTATGCCGGTGAGGAGGGCAAGTATGTCATCAAGGTAAAGGGCACCATCACCATTACACCCAAGGGCAAGGAGGTCAAGGTCACTTCTGACAAGACCATTGTTGGTATTGGCGCCGACGCTGAGATTAATGAGGGTGGTTTCAACCTTCAGAGCCAGCGCAATGTCATCTTCCGTAACTTGAAGATTGGTAACACTTATGTTGAGGGCGATGAGGAGGGCAAGACGCAAGATTTTGACGGCATTCAGATGGTGGGTAACCTGAGCTTTTGAGTTGCGTCGCATGCTAACTATTGTTAGGACACCTGTGAAAACATCTGGATTGACCACGTTCATCTCGAGCATGGCGGTGATGGCCTCATCGACAGCCGCAAAGACACCACGTTCCTCACCGTTTCATGGACCATCCTGCGAAACCACAACAAGGCCTTTGGCATTGGTGAGTCTTTTCTCTCCCATTTTAACTTACTCTACTAACCACTCCTAGGTTGGACCGATAACGTGGTCTCGGAAATGACCATCCACCATAACTACTTCGACAAGACCTCCCAGCGCAACCCCTCCGTCGATAACGTCAAGCATGCCCACATGTACAACAACTACCTCGTCGGACAGACATCCTACGGCCACTACGCCCGTGGAAGCACTGAGATGCGTCTTGAGAACTGCTACTTCGAAGAGGTCAACAACCCCATCACGGCTGACGAGGCTGCCAAGTTGAGTGAGTCGGGAAGTGTCTTCAAGAGCTGCAAGGGAACCACGGCAAAGAGCACAGGTGATGTGTTTGATCCGAAGGAGTTTTATGAGTATACTCTTGATGAGGCGGAGGATGTACCTGCTGTTGTGCAGGAGGGTGCTGGACGACAGGCTAGCATCTGCCCTGCTTGAGTGACGTGGTGATGCGCGTTTGCAAGGTGCTGAGAACAGGCTTCTCGGCTTTTATGTGTAAATATTGTCACGGCACATAGCACATCACCCAATAGGGCACACAATTCCTTCACGATGCTGTGTGATCTCACGTGCAGCCAGGCCAACAGCACGGGAAACTGGGAACGAAAACGAACTATGGTAGGATTATTAGTGCATGTAAAAGACTTTTCCTCCCTAGAACCTTGGACGTAATAACATTCTGTGCCCGACTAACCCCTCTGCGCTTTTCACCTTCGTCTCCATAGCCATCTATTCATCATCTCACCCCGAATAGCGTCAACAATCTTGGAATAGATTGTCTGAAATGAATTAAATACCCTCAGTTCTTCGCACCATCAGTCATCTGTTTCGACGGCCCAAACCAAAGATCCAGGCCACAGCCGCCACACCTCGTCGAAGTCAGTTGCTGCTGAAGATTTCCGGGCCCATCAAGCTAAAACCCTCGATGTCCTGCTTCATCTGGCGCGTGAAAGCGAACTTCCCCACCAGGGCCTGCGCCTTCTCGAGCTCGTTTTCCTTACGCTTGATTTCGCCGCGAGCCTCTTTGATCTGCTCCATGACATCTTGCCGATGCTGCTCCAGTGCTTGTATAGCGGTGTTTACTACGCTATAGCGCAAGCGTCTGATCAGAAGTCCAACGTCACTGATTGTCGAGTCGAGGACTTCCTTTTGACTCATGCCAATAGACTTCTTAGGGTGGTCAAGCTGCAGGTTGTTGGCGGCTAGGTCGATATCCCCGGTATCCAAGGCTTGAACTGTGCGGTCACGCGCCTCGATTAGAGTGCTCTCTTTGACCAACAGGGTGTTCAAATCTTTCTCAGCGCTCTTGAGTTCATCGAGGACTCGATCCCGGCGTATCTCCGCGGCTTTGCAATTCTCATCTAGCGAAGCAGATGTAGTGTTTCGAAGCTCGTTGAAGAAATTCTCTTGCGCCTTTTCAACAAAAAGCTTCTTGACTTCCTGGAGAACGACTAGGTCGTGCCCAGAGTGCTTTTCCTCGTTGGTTGTCTTCAAGAGTCTGATAATGGATTGTTTCTCTTCAGTCGGATTGAAGGTAGGAGGGCAGGGTTCGTTCTTCAACTCGTGGCGAAGGCATGCGAGAACATGAACACCACAGTTGATGATGTCTCTTTGACGAGGGCAGGTCTAAATCATGCCAATACGTTAGTGGAAAGCTGATAAGGAAGATGGGACAAATAAAGGACGAACCATGTGCTTGAAAGCCAAATCATGCTGAAAGCCACAAACCCGTGCCCACTTCTCGAAGCGAGACTTGACGGCTTGAAAGCGGCTTGGGTCTGACATCGAGTCATGGTAATCGAAGGCCATTCGGCCGGGGGTTATGTGAACAACACCAAGCGACCAATGCTTTGGGACAGGATGATGAATGGGGAAGCAGAAAAGATTGAACCGGTCAAATCTCTGAATGGCGCCAGGCAGGCCGTTCTCATCATGGATCTTGAACCAGAGAGGATCAGCAACACGCACTTTGCTTTGATCCATTCCCGAGATGTGGCAGGCAACGGTAATGTTGGTTAGGAAGCTAAGAACATCATCAGTGAGCTTGTCGTTGGTGGTGAGCTGTTCGTGGACCTTCTGAGCGTCAATGAATGCAGATCTGCCATGCTTGGTAGCCGGCGGACCTTCGGTGGCCGAGTCATCCCCTTCTCTTTTGCGCTTAAGATTCTGGGTAGCGTGGCACTGATCCGGGTAAGAAGGTCCCGCGACAGAAGGCTGCGGAGGTGCACTGTGAGTCCGCGATGCCTTTGCATCGCGCAGAGCGTGGGCATGGAGACCTGGAGTAGAGCGTGTGGTGCTGTAGCGGGCATCGGACTTGACGGTCGTCTTGGGAGGCGTATAAGGCTCCCCATTGACATTGATGGAATCCTTGTGAGCGCTGTCAGAGGCAAACTTGAGTGCGTTGCTGGCTTGTGGAGTCTCGGCCTCAATGTCTTCGTCGCCGCTACTACTCTCACACGCTTCAGAGTCGTCGATGTCTCCAGAGTCGTCGACGTCTCTAGTGTCATCGATATCTCCAGTGTCGTCCATGTCAGAGCCTAGTCTATCTCTCATTCCTGAATACAAGAGACCGGCAAGCTCGCCAGTCAATCGGGGGCGGTTAAGACCGCCCATGACACCTCTTCGCAAGTCATTTTGCGGAGAAGTGTCACTCCACAGGTCGGCGAGCGGCACATTCTTCTGCTGGGCGAGCTTGGTGATCTTCACCATGTAACCTACCACCACAGCGGAGGGATTGTCTACATCCCGGTTCCGTTGTGCGAGGCGCACGTCTTCTGGTAACCAGTCCCTTCCTCCCCATTCTTGGTTGAGCCAATCCATCTGTCGGTTGACCTTGTCAACGGCCGGACCCTCCATGACACGAGATGGCATCGAGGAGGAGCTGTTTGCCGTGTTGGCAGAATGATAAGGGCTACCGGGAACCTGTGTGCAGGAGTATGGACGCGGTGTTCTAGCGCCGTGGTGGTCCTGTGTTTTGTCGCGAGTTAGCTAGGATGGAAATAAACGACGAAGATGGTGAAGACGATGAAAACGAGATGAAACGAGGCATGAGGCATGAGGCATGAGGCATGAATTCATCTTTGATTGACATACCAAGCTAGTGCGGGCAGAAGAATTCTGATCAGGGCGATGATTGTTTTCACCGATCGGTGTAAAGGTGTTTGAAGGACGAGGCATGCCTTCGTTGCGGGTGTGAAGGTAGGAGAAACACCAGAGATGCGGGGCTGTTGTTTTGCGAATCAAAGAAGGAGAAAGTTGAGGAGAGACAGAGAGAGAGAGGAAAGGGGAAATAGTGTTATTGCCTATTCTACTTCTTGTTGCTACTTTCCTTCCCGTCGAAATGCGTTTGCCGTTTGATCTCTCATTTCACACAATTTACTACAAAAGAGGCGCGCACGCAGCCGTGTGGCGCTGGAGAATATTGTGGGGCAGTGAATACAGCGCAGTGAATCAGAAAGGCCTGTGCATGGGACGGCTGGGGATTGTCGATGATTTGCTTGGTTGAAGTGCGCGAGGCTGGAAAAAGAGTGTGTCTTGTGCGACGGGGAGGCATAGCAAACTGACAGCTAACTTCACCAGTGCGGAGAGATGAGAAATGACGTATCGCAGTCCGCAATATAGCGTCGTGAAGGGACGGGTAGAATGAGCAACTGACTTAAGTTCCATGACTTATCAAAAAGAGAATACAATGCCATATGTGTGGCGTAGCAGGGAGATGAAAGGGTTCGTCAACAGCGACACTGATACGACAACGCGCCAGGTGGACTGCACCAGTAGCATACGATTGCCATGACCATCAATCACTAGGGGTCTTTGCATGTTTCCTCACGTCCTAGCCGACGGTCCATGTTGTTCTTGGGTTGTCGCATGCAGAGGTCCCGCCACATCTTGTGGTGTTTGCTCTAGCATTCGGGGGGCGACATGGAAGTGACAGCAACATCCTGATTTACACTTGCAAAAGCCAGCAAATAACGTTTCCTCCATTGCCATCAACGACACAATTCTTGGATAGCGTCTTTCTTCCCGTTGTTCTGACCGGACAACAAAAAGTTGAACGGGCTAGGACTGGGACAACCCATGGTTGATTGAGTGGATGGTACCGCAAAGGGCTGGCATCACCTGTACGCTTCCCTCGCTCCCGTCGCCAGCATCAAGCACACCTCCCATCCCTCAGTGTATTCATCGAGACGTCCGTGGCTTCACGCATCGGCCTTCAGAGTTGCCATGGCCGTGGTTGGGATCGAAGGAGTCGTGCCGCTTGTGCTTGTGCGCGTGCTTCTGGTCGACGCGATAACATCAACAAGCGCGTGGATGCGGGAGTTGAAAAGGATCGTATCGGGGATTGATTCTGCTTCCGATGTCGCTTGACACGGAAAAGGTGCGCAACGTCTGTCGTGGGCCTTGGAGCCATTCGCGAGATGGATGGAACATTGTTGTTCAATCTGAGTTTCGTGAAGCTGGCAGTGGGGCATGGCACGTGCCATGGTCCCACCCTAGGGTAGCTAAACGCCCAACCTCAAGAAAGCGGCATGTTTTGTAGCGATACCTTGGCTATTAATATTGATAACTTGTAATTTGCCTTTAAGCCTCTCAGATTGGATTCTGAGTTAAGTTTCCTGTTGTTGTTGTTGTTGTTTTTAGAACATCCATAAGTACTCGGGCGCTGAAGCCGAAAGGCGACAGGCTTCTTCTGAGTCAAAACTGATATGATCAACGCAAATAATGTTAGCAAGCCCCCAGAAATCCTACACGCGAGGAATCATGGTCGAGTTCTGGACCATTCACTCTCACACATCTATCAACTTAGCACATCAAAATCATCAGATTGCATCTAGTTTCTTAGCATCTTGTGAACAAATGAGGTGTGTTTGGACTTGGAACTAACTACCAAATCTACCTCTTTGCTCAATGTGATGATTGTCGCGGAGCGCTAAATTTAACCATCAGTGGATCATTGCGTGCTAAACTCAGTTCAAGATGAGACACGCTAGGGCGGCGGGGCGGGTAGGCTTCCGGGAGGTTGCTGATTGGCTGTTGAGGCCCTGACCCCACTTGTAGTTCTGGCGTAAGTACTATGGTACAGTAATGATCAGCACGTCTGGAGGCCAAGCCAAGGTAAGATCAGAGAAAACCTCGACCGTCGTTTAAAAATGTGAGCACGTTCGACCTTTGTGTGTTTGAGTACCTTCCGTGTGCATAAATAACGAGATTATTGCTCTCTTGATATCAAGTCTTATCAGACACGCCCACCAGTTCCCTGCTAGCCAAGTAACCATCGCCTGGCGCGTAATAGCCGCCAATGTGCCCGTCAATGGACCCGACCCTTGACAACTCCACCAAGCACAGCGCGTATATGCAGAAAATCTATGTTCTGTTGGTCGTGGAACATCCGAAACATGCCAAGCGGCACAGAATATTGGTACTGCCTGGACCATAAAGTCCTGCTGCAGCTTCCGAAATGGCCCCTCACTGGAAACCAGCCATTCTCTTGTTTCGACCACATCCTGTGGAAGCCTCTTTAACTCACCAACCATGGATCGTTCTTTCGAGCGGTCGTCAGAGCCATTTTACCTGTCAGCTGGCCTCCACTCCAGCCATGGTAGTACTTCCGCAGAGCACCTTTCTTCTAGAACTCATTCGCTGGGACCCAAACATCCACATGTCTCTCAACATGAGACAATAGGAGAGCATGCTTTCAAACGCAAGTTCCCGCCCGGGAGAATCTTTGCAGATTGCACGTCGACTCTTTTGCCCCTCGGTATTTTAGGATTTGGGATAGCTATTATGCTGCTTGATGGCCAGACTGTGGAAAAAGAAATACTGACAAAATGGGACAACGCTATTACTGTGGTTAGTACATTCTCATTCTCTCCATTCTCGCTTCTGACTGACTAAACCTTGCTAGATCGCATCCGTTTTCCCCATCCTTTTCGCCTCAGTCGTCGGTCGTATGATTTACGAGACTGCTCGCTGGAAGCTGGAAAAAGGTGCCACACTCGCCATACTCGAACAATTGATCGGTAGCCGTACCGTCGGATCCGCTCTTTTAACGCAGATCAACCTCTGCAAGTTCAACCTCCTGGGCTTCGGCTTGCTCATCCTTTGGGCCTTGTCACCGCTGGGATCCCAATCCGCTCTTCGAATGCTTCGCACACGGCTTCAGCCAGTACTTGAACCTTCACAAATTCTTCATTACACCACATATGCACAATCGGCCTTTACACGGACGCTGATCACGTCAGCTTCGGGCGTGGACCAAGCGAATACGCTGGAGGCCTTCCTTCAAACCATGTATACTTCTCTGTTGCTGGCTCCCGTGACAGCCAAGACAAGTGTGATGGATACCTGGGGCAATGTCAAAATTCCAAGGCTCGAAGTGGATGGCAGTGCTGGTGGCAGCGACGGTTGGTACAATGTCTCACGGAATCCAGAGCCAGATTCCTACTCTGCTCTGGTAGGATTACCCGTCGCCAACGTCTCAAGGGGAAACGTCACGTTTTCTCTTGAGTCGAGCTATATCGACCTTCGCTGTAACAAACTTGAACTAATGAATGAAACCGTCGGCGTCGTGCCATCCTTCAATTGGACACATGGTGGCACTACAGGGTCCAATGAAATAAAGCTACGTAACGGTACTTGGCATGGAAAGTACACAGACGCAGATGTGAAAACACAATGGGTAATTGCCGTGGACAGATTTGTCGACGAGCACTGGAACGTTCATGAACACAAGGCACCTAGCGAGGTGCAGACTCCTCAAGTCTTTGAGAATGACACCGATCTAGATGTTACGCCCGCGAGATTTCTATTCAGTGCCTCATTCAGAAACTCGGCTGCTCAGTACATCCCGACGCTGAATGCTCACACGACCTGTCATGCTGTACAGCAGTATGTCGAGTCTCGCGTGTCCTGTTCGCGAGTTGATCCCAAATCCCCACAGAACTGTTCTGTCACCTCACAACGTTTTTCACGGAAAAAGAACCCCCCCGAAGGAGTCACGATGATCTCCTTTCCAGATGTTTGGGGATGGGTGACCAAGGGCCTACCGACCACAACGGGAAAAGACCAGAATTATGCTGATTCTACGATACGATACCTGGACAATCCACGACTTGCAAGCTTGACAATGACCAATATTACAGACGACGACAAGCTGTTGAAGAGCCTTGACGAACAACAATTTGGACGTCGATTCTCGCAGCTCCTCAACACATATCTGCTTTTGGGCCAGCTCTACACTTATGCTCCGCAGGGAAGCATTGACCCAAAAGCAACCTTTGAGCCAAACGTCACGGTGCCTGTTGATGTTAGTAACCTCGTCGAGACCTATGTCGTGGATTGGGTATGGGTCAATATCTTTTTTATCTCGTCAACTATACTTTTCGCAAGCGGCATGGTTAGTGTTGTTTTTGCTCATCTGGCAGTTGGCCCAGAGATTCTGGGCTACGCTTCGTCTATTATCCGCGATTCCAAGTATATTGATATGCCACCCGAGACCGGCCGAAAAGAGGCCATTGATGTGTCGAAAACTCTGGGCGAGAAGAGGATAAAGTACGGGTTCACGGAATCAATATCCGAGGATGGCCAGCCTTTGGTGGGCGTTGGCTTAGAAGATCACATACAAGGTATTAGAATAAGTCGGCCATCCAAGTCGGACTCAGGACCAGCCTAGCTACGGCTTTAATATTATGAGCATAACAGACTTGTTTCAAGCAGCCAGCGTGCGTGCCATGTAATACGATCGAACAAGCCCCGTGCCTTGGTCCCATATGTATGCATTTATTATTAGTGACATTCTGTTCAAACTAATCAACTAATTATGAACCCTCGATGTGCTTATTTCCTACTGGCTACTAGACTGCCAACATATTCAAGTGGAAACCCAAAACAGCCTGGCATTATGATGCGCTCTCAGACATGCTCTGCTTCGGCGGCCACACTGTGGACCTCAACAGATTTGCGGAACACTCCAGCACCTGCGTTCTGGGAATGAAGAGGGCTCGCATCCAAGCCGTCAAAGACTACTGCGATCTCTTCCAGAGTTCTACCCTTGGTCTCGGGGAAGAGGAACCAGATAGTGGGCAGCATGGCCGCAAGGGTAGCGATGTACACGAAGTAGAACTTCCACTGGATTGCATCGAGGGCGATGGGATTGACATATTCTAATTTCCAATATGTCAGCTATGAGTTTTCGGGGAAAGCTTAATGCGCTTACGGTTGAAAAAGCCTGCTCCGAATACAACACTCAAGTTAATGCTCAATCCCTTAGATCTCAGGTCGTACGGCAAGATTTCGACCGGGTAAGCGATGGACAAGGGCGTAAAGGCAATGTCGTAGAAGCCAAAGAAGATGAAGAGGAATGCCACCACGGCATAGCCTGCCGCTCTGGTACCATGTTCGGCAAAAACAGCCGATAGCGCTGTTACCACGATGAAGGAGCAAAGCATGCCACTGGTTGACAGAAGCCACAAAGGTCGACGACCGTATCGTTCGGCAGCCAATGCACCACAAGCGGCCAGGATGGCGTTCCAGACTTGTAGACCAAGGTTAATGCCAGCTTGCGAAACTGCATTTGTGACGCCGACGCTAGTGAGAATAGGTGCAAGATAGTACGAGACAATACCTAAACCTGAGTTAGTAAACTGTGTTCGTGTTCGAATCCTGAGTTGACTGCTTACCGTTTCCAGCCCACTGAATCATGAAACCAACCAACACACAGATCAACAACCTATGGCGGTTACCCTTGGTCTTGAAGAACGACATCATTCCAGTGGTCTTCTCCATCTCACGCTCCTGATCAATTACAGTGCAGATCTCCTTGAACTCGAAGTTCACAAGTTCATCAGAGACATCACCGTTTGCGTGGTACTTGACCAGGATATCGAGGGCCTCTTGACGTCTGCCCTTGGAGATCAACCATCTTGGAGACTCAGGAATGAAAGTCAGACCAATGAGTTGCATAGCTGGAAAGAATGCCTGGAACAGGACTGGAATTCTCCAGCTCCAGCTTCCGCTCATGTGTAGTGTTCCAATCGTAACGACGGCTGAGAGAATTGCGCCCCAGAACCAGATGGCCTGGAAGAGATTGGTTACATTCGCTCGGTGTCTCGGATGTGCGATTTCGGTCGTTAGCGGTGGTGCTGAGGTCTGGGCAAAGCCGAGGCCGATTCCGAGCATGATCTTTGTGCCTAGGAATGCCCATGGGCCGTGAGTAAGCGCTTGGATGATGGATGCTGCGACCATGATGGATGAGCCGAGAGCAATGGTGAATCGACGGCCTATCCAGTCGCTGACATAGGCTGCTGGAATAAAAGCCGGCAGTCCACCGAGACTGATGCCGGCAATGATGAGGCCCAGAATGCTTGGGCTGACATCTCCGATGTTGTCACTCCCTATCTCACGTTAGGAGATATCTTCAAAACGTTACAAAAACCCACATTGTTTGATAGTCAAGAGCCCATTCATCAGACTGCCATCATAACCTTCGATTTAAATCAGCATATTTTGTCAATTGCGATTGTGGTTTGATGAGAATCGAGAAAACTTCGAAGCGGGAGTTGAGTGCATGGCTTGGGGAGACGAACCATTGGAAGCAGCCGACGAGAACATGAAGGCAATGCCCACATTGAGTTTCCTCAAACCAGGATCTTGCGTCCATTTATCATTGGTGTTGTTCTTATATCTTTTATAAACCTCATTGCCTGGGTTGAGGCTCGGAGAGGACGTGGCTCCCATGATGTTAGGTTGAGTGTGAATAATGGATTCTGTACGAGAAGTGTATAATGTAGAGGATTGATTGTGTGCTTGGAAAAGTCCAGAGCATCAGGGCACGTCGTTGACTTTATATCGATTTCTCCTGGACTGAAGCATTGCTGGACGCCGTTGACTAGTTCATCAGACCATCGATTGCTTGAGAGGCTCGTGATCTGAGCGCCGACAGTCGGGAGGCAAAGTTAAGTCAAGGTTACAGTAACTAGTGAAAACCTCACCCCATGGAGGTCAACGTGATTCCCCAGCTTTCTCCACAAGAGTCGATGCATTTTCTGGTTCTCATTCTGGGGACAGGAATTGGCCCAAATGATTGGCGGAGTGATTCTCGGGAAGATTAGTTACGCTCAGACTTTTACTCCATCAAGTGGATCTGCGCCACTGGAAAGATTCTCGGGATGATTTTGGTTCGCGGGAGGATTATCGGGAAGATTACTGCAAAGTGGGATGGTACCCTTTAGTCTATGCAGCGAAACTCGACGCATCATGTGCCTCGATGCGGGCAGATTCTCGGTCATTATGGCAGACCTTGACATTGAATTATTTGCTTCCTTCAGGTTAAAAGACTCGACTATCATTCCACCATGACCCCTCACCACTCATCTTTCACGCAACCGCAACCATCAGCCATGCCTTCTGCAACACAAGACGCTTCTAGCCCAGTCTCTCAGGCTTGGTGGAAAGAGGCGTCAGTCTACCAAATCTACCCTTCATCATTCAAGGACTCGAACGGGGATGGAATTGGCGACATCCCCGGCGTGATCGAGAAACTAGACTACTTCAAACAGTTAGGCGTTGATATAGTTTGGCTATGCCCTGTCTATCCGTCGCCCCAGGTCGATATGGGATACGATGTCGCCGACTACTGCGATATTGACCCGCAGTATGGAACCATGGCTGATGTTGAACGACTGATCGATGGACTGCACTCGAGGGGCCTGAAATTGCTCATGGATCTTGTCGTTAACCACACCTCAGATAAGGTAGGGCATGTTTCCAATACGAGCATTCTTAAGGTACTGACATAGGGAATGAACAGCACAAATGGTTTCAAGAATCCAAATCCTCTCGAGATAACCCCTACCGCGACTGGTATATCTGGAGGAAACCTCGGTACGATGAGAATGGCGACCGACAGCCTCCTAACAACTGGCTCTCTTACTTCGGAGGTGCGTACTGTCATAGTAGTTCTTATTCCCTCGTCTAGCTATTGACATGAGACATCAACGTAGGCAGTGCATGGGAATACGACTCAGCTTCTGACGAGTATTATCTCCACCTCTTCGCTAAGGAGCAGCCTGACCTCAACTGGGAATACCCTCCTGTGCGCGAAGCTGTGCATGACATTATCCGGTTCTGGCTAGACAAGGGGGTCGACGGATTCCGGTACGTTCATTAGCACCAATACCCTGAGTTCCGCTGACTTCTTAGGATGGACGTTATCAACTTCATCAGCAAGAAAGATGGACTTCCAGATGCTCAGATTTCGATTCCTGGCGCCAAGTACCAGCACGGAGCTGAACACTATGCCTGCGGCCCCCGGCTCCACGAGTACCTCCAGGATATCGGCAGCATTCTCAAGGAGTACAACGCTTTGTCAGTTGGCGAGATGCCCTCGGTCGATGATCCCAAGGAAGTGATCAAGAGTGTTGGAGAAAGTCGCGGCGAACTGAATATGATCTTCAACTTCGAGATGTAAGGATCGATCGTCCGATCGTTCGGTCAATGGGTGCTAATTATTCTCAGTGTGGACATGGATCATGGCGACCAAGGGAAGTTTTCACGTCGCAAGTGGGCGATGCAAGACCTCAAGACCATCGTCAACAAATGGCAGACTTTTATGTACAAGAACAAGGGCTGGAACGCCCTGTACCTCGAAAACCACGACCAAGCCAGAACCGTATCCCGCTGGGCCTCCGATAAGCCGGCATACCGCACGCTTTCGGCCAAGATGTTATCTACCTTCCTCTGTTTTCAGAGCGGCACGGTCTTTGTATATCAGGGCGAGGAGTTGGGTATGGCCAACATGCCGCAAGACTGGGAAATGTCTGAACACCGGGATTTGGAAACACTAAATCATTGGGAAGAGTAAGTGTTTTCTCATCCTTATTGTCATACAGTTGCTAACTCGGGTCTTAAGGCTGAAGCAGACCGCGGGAACAGATACAGATGCTCTCGAGGTCGCGCGCAAGGAATACCAGCTCAAGTCGCGTGACCATGCGCGAACACCAGTACAGGTCAGTAGACACTCCCGAAACAAACAGAGTGAATCTAATTTACTTTTAGTGGGACTCTACTCCCAATGCTGGCTTTTCGACGGGGACGCCTTGGATCAGAGTCAACGATGACTACAAAACATGGAACGCGGCGGCTCAAATAACCACGCCAGGCAGCGTGTTCGAGTACTGGCAATCTGCCCTTGCGCTGCGAAAGGAACTGAAGAACATCATCATCTACGGAGACTTTGAACTCCTTGATGGAGAGAATGATGATATTTTCGCATACACTCGTTCAAACGGAAAGCAGAAGGTTGTGGTTGTTTGTAATTTTCGAGAAAGTCAGATCTCTTGGCCCGCACCCGATCTACAGTCGGCCAAGGTTCTGCTATCAAACTATCCAGAAGTGGATCTATCACAACAGACGCTTGCTTTACGTCCGTTCGAGGCTTTTGCTTGCCTCTTGGGTTAGGATTTATATGAGTTTAGGGTTTATATGAGTTAATGGCAGTTTGAAAGTAAGTCTTTGAAATCTGTCACCAGTTTAGATCAGTTAAAAGAATAATCAAGTAAGATGGTGCATCATATTCTAATCGAATAAAGTCATTTCTTCGCTTCGTACAGTTTCGTCCGATACGTCAGTGATCTGCAAAAACCTTCCTGGTCCAGCCTGATCCAGAGCACATGCCATCATCTTCTCTCTCAACAGAGTGAGGAGCGCCGGGTTGCCTGTTGTTCTTAGCGAAGCAATCAAGCTACTCAATGCGCATAAAACATCTCGAGGCCCAACGTGAACAGAGTCGACATCTGCAAGGTCAGGAGCACAGATGATCACGTCCGCCACCGAGTTTGCGACTTCGAACAATTTCGACATCTGTCAAGATTACAGTCAGTGCTTTGGAAGGGTCGGATGAACAAGGCCAGTGCTCACCATGCCAGGACCGTGGGTTTCGAGGGCGCAGGATGACAAGGTAGTCAGGTTTGACAGTAAATCTCTCGCCACCGACATCGGAAACGAAACGCTCAGACTTTGATCATTTGGATCAGTATTGGCGTCGACATACGGGATTGCTGCCTTCCACAACACGACACGTAGCCAAGAGTCGGTTACCACGATGTCAGCTCGCTGTATCTCGTTATCGTAAAGCGGCAGAGGGTGCCTCCTCTGCAATTGCGAGCTTATTGCTCCCAGGTAGCCGATCTGCTTTGATCTTACGTCTGGAGGGCATGCGTCGTCAAAAGCCTGAAAGAGTCTGCATAAGCTGCAAAAAGCTGACCCAAGCCCCGCATTCTGCTGTGGTTGTAGTTCGGGGAGTGTCGGGCTGAGTTTGAACGTTGGAGGTAGATCATGCTGTAAGGAGTGAGCTCTAAAAGTACGTTAGACTTCTTGCGTTACTTAGAGCGCGAAAGCCGGATACCAACCTGTCTGTGATGAATAAGATCCATGCGATACGAAGGTGATATTGACTTGAATCTGAGTCCAAGTCCGTATAAAATAAGTCTTGATGTAGCCCAAGGATATGTGCGTAGGCGATGGACTCTCGGAGTAAAAGTGTTGACTTTGTGATTTTCCCAGTATTAGAGTAGAAGACGTGGAGGAAGAAGCATGTCAATAACGCGTCGACGATCTGATGCTTGGGATAATCCAGCATCAACCGAGTCTTTTCAGCTTCACATGCCATAGAATAGGAAGAGTGGCCAGTTTCATCATTTGAGAGGCGGAGCTGGGCTATCGTTGCGGAGCAGATGGATGCAGCAAGTGCGTAGGCGATCTTGTTATCGGCATCGCGTAGACAGGTAAGAAGCATCTCATGGTCGATAACAGGCCATACGACGTATAGACAGTCGTTGTATATAGTCAAATAATAGCTGAATGATGAGATTGGTATATGGCCGTTAGGTTGTGCAGGCACGATATCCTGGGAGCTTTGACGGTCATGCACGCTCCCGCTACCATGACTGTTTGGAGAGTCGTTCAGACGGGGGGGCGAGTGCATCTGAGTTTGAGGCACCGATGAAGGCAAATCAATTATCGCTTCTGCCTCATTGGCCTTGGCTTGTCGCGTGCGCCTGGAAGATTGCTGAGCCTGCTGGATTGCATCCTTGGTGTGCTTCCTGGGCCCTTTTGGCCCAGACTTCTTACGCTTCCTGTTGTATGAGCATGATAATGATGTGGCGAGACATTGCTCGCAGGGCGATCCTCCCCTGCATTTAATTTTCCTGATGGAACAAGGGTCGCATGCCAACCCCATTTTGATGAAAAGTTGCGAAGAAGAGGTTGAAGGAGATAAATAGAGTTCTACAAAGTTTAGCCACGATGCTTCCACGTTAGTAATAAGCCCCACTTAAATAGGTCGACAAAAGAACGAACCCCCGAATCCTGAATAATCAGGATCATAACCTCACAAGTTGCCAGTATCTCGCTCTTGTCTCACAGAACCTCTGTCTACTGATGCCAAAAAGGTATCAATAAGTTCAAGGAATAACGAATAAACGATTGCCGTGGCCAAAGAAAGCCAAATGAATACAACGACATATGTTATGCACCCTTTCTAAAGCGGGATCGCACGAATATAGCCTGGCAAAGTCTAGATAAGTATTTTATGAAATTGCTACACTTAAGAAGAGCTTAGTATAAACTAATATAAAACGCAAATAAGATACTGAAGACTCATCCCAAGTTTAAGATATAAATTTATCTCTATATCCATACCTTGGGCAAAGAATATTCTGGGTATTAAATATAGTTACTCCTCAGATTCCTTTTCCACGCAACAAATCAGGTCTGGCTTCAACGCCGTAACAACGAGCCAGAGATATCGTTCAAGTGCGAGAATCCACTCTGTATGAGCATTACCTGATCAGGATAAACTCATCATAGCGCCTAAAATCGACCTATCAGGCTCCACAGGTTGCTCGTCTGTGTGGCGGCCTGAACATTGTTGAAAGAGGGGAATAGGGGCAGTACAGGTGTTGGTAATCTCGCAACCATAGCCGTAGGGGGCTGGAACGTTACACAATCGCCATCAGTCTGCCTAGCCCTCAGACATGCGGCTTACTCGGCGATCCTTTGCTCTACAATCTAAGCCTTGTTTGCTCAGCCGTTGGTGTTACTTTGTTTAATTTATGATCATGTCTGACCTTTCACAGGCTTAAGAGCTGTGATAGACCCGATTATCAGAAGCAATTCTTCAATCCTATGTATGTCTTTTGCTTTTTTGCGAGTCTGAGACAACTGGGTAAGACTGGATAAACAAGAAGAATGAACCATATAGAGGCGTACCCCTTAACAGAACGTAAGGGGTTCTTGAAACTGCAGCTGACTGCAGACAGAAAAGACGAAAACGCCAAGGCAAGCTGAACAACCACAATGCACCTGCATGGATCAACAGGCCAATGCAGCACAACCATTTGAAACAACCATCATATTTTTAGAAATGCCCCGCCGTGATATACAGGTACAATAACCGGTCTGATTTTTCCTTTGCACGTCGAAATCTTACTCTCATTTTCTCCTCATCTTCAGAGAACCAGCATGTCTGGCTACGAAGCAATTTCCGATGATGAAAGACCAGCCTCACCTAGGTATTCAAAGTTCAGGTTCCAGTTTGGCGCTCTTGAGACCGGACTTTGATGCGCTTCCACAATCCAAAGTCCTGACCGATAATAGAACAGAGGCTAAATCCTATTCCGAAGCAGCCATCGACCCATCGCCTTCCTCGACTTTAATCCCGATTTCTATCAGGCCCCGCACCTCGAGGCAACATTTGTGCGACAGGATTGGCTCCAGTGGAGTGCTTGTTCTTATACTTGGCACCGCTGTCATCCTCATTTCATCCTCTATCCTGATCTTTCTCTGGGCTGGAGCTCAGGATGCTCGAGACCGCCAGAGACCGACAACACTCTGGGATCACATCGTCTTTCACGATTGGCTGGCCCGAGTCGTCACGATATGCTCTGCTATTATCCGCATATCGCTAGCCTTTCAGATCGGGTTTATCACTGCCACCACTTCAGCAATCATGCTCGAAAGATCTGGCACCAAGTTTTCCGACATAGCTAATGTCTCTATTTAGAGAGCCTCAAGTACCAATGCCAGCCCTCCAAACATGATACCGCCAGCCTTTAGGCAATACATGATGAGTGGGTTTTCGCAGTTTTATTACCTCCTCATTCTATTAACCGCATCCGCTATTGCACTGGTTTCGACATTTACCTCTACGATTCTTCTTTCCGACTTCGGAACAGGCCGCATTACGGCTCCAAGCGTTACGAAACTTGTTTCATTAGGGCTAGAATCCTCAAATGCCTTCACAGAATTCGATGTTGGGCTCTCGTCTTGCATGCAGTCAAAACCCTCGGCACACTGGCGATTTGGGGAAAGTAAATATCCACCAAATGAGCTTGGTGATACAGGGGATATCTACCGAGCCATCCTCCCGTTCACCAGCTCCAAGGCCAGAGCCTCTTTAGAGTACTACTCAGGTCCAGGGTTAGTCAGTAACCACAGGACCATTTGTGTCGGCCCAGACCTTGAGGAAATAAAGCTTAACTACACTCTGGACTCTGGATACTATCTGAAAAGCAAGATTAATATCACAAGTGACAAATTCAACAGATGGTATGACGTTGAAGATCGTGATCCAGGGCCTGTAACCATGGGATGTTCACTAGAGAGTATCTGGTACGGCGACACAGACTGGCCACTCTCAACATGCCAGTTGAACAGTACCGTATTTGCCTTCCTTTGGCGGGAGGGAGACGTCCAAGATAAATTGTTCGAGCTGCGTTATGATTTCTATCCCATAATGCTTATCAACGCAAGCGCTTCCCTCAAGGACCTCGCACCCCGATATCACCGTGACAAGGACGGCGAGAAGGACATATACTTTGGGTTCGAGAATCACCATGATAATCTACACAATCTTACCGCGAAGAAAGAAGACTTGTGGACAAAGGTTCTTACGGAGAATGGAACTCAGGTTCTCAGAGCTACAGTCTGTCTCGTCAATACCGATTCGCTGCCACTCTTCAATATTACCATGTCTGGGAAACCGAGCTCATCGGAACCTATGGCTGACTATCGCTGGCTATCAAACGCAGAGAATGACACGAAACATTTACGACAGCTTGGTATCGGTGTGCCAGTTGATGATTTTGCAAAACGCGGAATTCTAAATCTCCAAGTTCAACCTGGTGTTTTATCGAAAAAGGATAGGGATTCCAAGGACGAGATAGCATTTGACAAGCATAAATCCCTCCTTCAAGATCTTTTGTCCGAGAAAAGCCCCTCATCAAGCTGGAATCTAGTAACCAACATCACAAAACCCGACCTCCTGCCGTCGACTGCGCGTCCAGAGCACTCGAGACTTGTTCAGGAAATCCTGAAAACAACGCAGGACCCAGCGAAAGCCATACACGAATTGGTCTTTCGGTTCTCTCAGATGCTCTATTACGCTTATCAGCCATAATTTGGTATCGAACGGCCGGTCACAACGATCAACAGTCTCGAGAAGCTTATCCCAGTTCAATGGACCGGCCTTGTTATCGTGCTGACCGCACTTTTAGTACATTTTATTATGCTTGTTCTAACAACTGTCTTATTCATACTCCAGACGAAGGCTTCATTGTTAGGGAATGCTTGGCAAGCAGTCTCACAGGTGGTTTCACCTCAAACTAAGGAAATCGTGGAAGCACCTGGTGTTGACGCTATGCGCGACAAAGATGTGCAGGAATGGGCGAAGGCTACTGGGCGTGATTCGCATGTGTACCATTTTTGATGATAATATGGTGGAATTGTGGTTTCGCTCGAAAGTCAACCTCGGTAACGGTGCACCTGGAACGAAAGGCCAAAATCAGGTTCAGCAATAGTCATCATTTTCCCGAGGTATATAGGTTCATCAAGCTACATAGGACATGCGTAAGAAGAATACTCGTGCTTGAAGTAGCTTGGCCAATACCATTTCAGCGTAAATATCACTCCTAAGCCTAAAGCAGTTTTGAGTGTCAGCTACATGCCGTATGGAAAAGAGTGATGAAATACTAACTTACTTGCTAGGAGTAAAAATAATATGATTGGGTCATCGATACGTGGTGCTCGTACTTCGGACTTAGGCTGCGCCCCAGTTCCACGTTTCCCGAGTCCGGACAAGGTTTCAAGGCCCACGCTTCTAGTCGATGCTTTGCTGTGATCAATGGGCTTGTTCTGAGTTTTCCAATCGTCAATTGCAGTGGCTAGGTCACGACTCTTTCTTTGTACTGAAACGCCGTCAAGTAAGCTAAGCACACGACCCTTGTTCGCTGGATTCACTGCATGTATCCATTCGCTGAACGTCAAAGTCATTCTACCATCGCGCTCATGCCATGCTGCTAGCTGTTGTAACGGAGCTTTCAGATCTCTACTAGGTTTCACGGTAAAGGTTTCCTCAGGGTCCTCGAAGCGAAACGTAACATCATCTGGGGACTCCCCTGGGTTATCAATGGTAAATGAACAACCGCCAGAGGCTCCGTGTCGCAAAAATTGCTCAACATCCAGACCGAAGCGGTCAGCATGGAAGGTGCCTCCCAATTTTGTCCACTTCAGAAAGCTGGATACTAGATATCGTTGCCAGATAGTTAGCGGCTCCAAAGTGGCGTAATCGGGATTGATAGATTGGGGCTCATGAATCGCAGGAGGACTGCTTGGGGTTTTGCCAAAGCGGGGATGAAGAGTGAAGAAGCTCAGTACGGTCTGGTCGATGAAGAAACCGCTCTTGAAGAAATAGTCCAGTTCTTCGATGGGAATCTCAACACGAAGATGAGTGTCCAGAAGGGCTTGGGCGACCATCGCCCTCTTATAAGGACTACCCGCAGATTTAGGGTCATTCTCAATCTTCCATCTCGCATATTCCATGTTGCCAATCATCGCAGCTTGGCAAAGGGTGTTGAAATCCTCACGGTTTTCCAATGATCCGTAGCGTACCAAGCAAGCCAAGCCCCATATGTTGAAGACTGAGAGTCCCTGGATTAATAAAAAGCCGCTAGGCGCATGTTCTCGATCGAAAGCGTCTCCAACCCACGATTCCAAGCATTCGAGAAAGCTATATGGCGGAGCGTCTATTCTCTCAGCCAGACGCATCCATGATACGCCAGCAGATGGACTCTTAGCACTTCGCTTATCGTCTAGACACTGGATTTCCGCAAAGACTAGATGAGAAAGGGCGTTGACGCTGTTGAATCTAACTAAAGAGGACTCCATGGCTTGTCTGAAACTGAGTCCGTCGAGCATCTCAGGAATAGATCGATGTGTAAAGCCAAGGTTGCCCCAAGTTCCAGGCCTCAATTTTGCATCAAGCTGGTAATTTTGGACAAGTCCTCCACAGATACCGCGTAGTTGTTTATTACACGACAACTCTGCCCTATCGGCCATCTTTGTTGTGCGATCTGAAGTCAGAAAGTCGTCGCGTATAGAAAATTCAGGGTCCTGCTGATAGTCATCGAGGAATGAAAAGGCTAGCAAAGAAAATGCGACATGGTGGGCCATGGCCGCTCGTACTATCGCCATAGTCTGAAATGCTCTCTTCCGACTGTTCTTGTCGAGACCATTCAGGATATACTGGAAAAGCGCTTCCAGACCTGGTGGCAGGCTGTCAAGAAGATTCAGCAGTGTCTCCTGCGACGCCTCATCCTCGACTCTTTTCCGAATGTCGCTGACGACTAGGACTATCCACAGAAATATCCCGTTCGCCTTTTGCGGAATTTCAGTCAACAAGTATTCTTTAACCGCAACGTTCTCTACATGCGCGAGTGAATCACGCACATAAGTTCGCATGTCGAACCAAGTCAGATCGTGAAGTTGAAGCCGCTGGTCCGCCTTGAATCCATTTAGGAAGACGTTGTAATCTCTGCTGGAAACACACATCTTGAGCCGCCCATGCGAGTCTTTGGCCCAGTCATTGAGTAGTCTTACGAGATAGACGTGGTCTTTCCCGTGAGCCTCCTCATATTCGTCAAGACCATCGATAAAGAGACAAAAACAGAGTTTGTTGCCTATACTCACGCTAGAACCCTTGTCTAGGATGATTCGCTCTAGCGCGGCTTTGACGACGTCAGTGAGTATATCGAATTTGGTCTGAATCTGCCATGGGCTCCGTTCAGCCTGCTCCCAAAGGTTCGGGAAGGTGTCTCTGGTCAATTCAGGGCACGCCTCGAGAATATCGTAGAGAAGGGACCGAAAGAGTCCGTCCAGCGACTTTTGCATATCTGAGCCAGGTTTCCAGAAAAAGAACTTTACAATAGCGACAGTCCTATCTCCTAATGATCACGGTCAGAATAATGAGAACGTCAGATCTATTGGTGATACTTGCCTGCCCACTTCTGGAGTTCAGTGCGAGTTTTCGGATGTATGGAGAGGAGTTTCATAAGTGTAGACTTCCCTGAGCCCAACTTGCCTGAGACATGAAAGATGCCAGTGGATGAAGACAGCCAGTTCAAGAATAGCTCTCTTGACAACCGCTTCATTTTCTCACACTCGTCGCATTCCTCGTTTTTTGCCTCATTCGTAGCCTCGGCTTCTCCGTCTTCTTCAGTGGTCTGGCTGGAATTTGTTGTCGCGCCTTCTTCTAGAAGCCAGTTGAAAGTACTCTCATGGGGAAGTTCAACCCGGTCATATCGCTCGTGCATCTTATCAAATCTGAGACTTTCTAAGATGCGACGCTGATAGATCGTACAAACAGCTTCTTCTTGTAGTCCCAGAAGGCGTCGGAGCTGCAGACGAGCTTCTATGCCAAACTGCTCGACTTGAACACCTTTTCTCAAAGTTTCCATGTGTCCTTGTAACTCTTCGAGCTTGGCCGTGTCATTTTGAATCAGAGAAAGTAGCTTCGTTGAGTATGTAGTGGAGTTATGGCTGGTCACTATTGTTTAGATGCAAATTCACAGAAAAGGGAAACGGAGCGTTATGTACTTTGAGAGGTCAACGAGACCTAAAACAAGCTGGCTTCGACAATCATCAAGCCTCTTTTCCAGATCTCTTATCTCACTTTCCTTACTCCAGGTCCGAAAGACAGAGCGGTAGGTACCGAATGCGCTATGGGGCTTCGGTTTAATCTTGTCCAAAAGATCGAGAATTTGTTGCGATAACTCGTGGCATTTCAGGGCCAGATTCAACAAACCCTTCTGCTCAGGCGTGATTCGAGTCTGATCCGGAGGGTTGAGTCTAAGAGCAACTGCTTGCATTTCCTCAACGATGACCTTTCGCGTCCGATTCTTATCGAGGCTGCCATCGACAGAGTCACGAATTTCTCGTGCACTTTGTAGTAGTTGTATACCGAGAGGAACAAACGATATGATGGCGGACGCGAGCCCTACAGCTGTAACGGGGTCCATTTAGAGTGGCCGATGATATTGACTGAATAGCCACGGGGGAAAAATGACACGAAATAAGCTGAGATGGACAAGTTGTGGGAATGGAGCCTGGCCCAGAGTGGATGTTGTTGGCGCTTACTCAGGCATGATTCCGCCAATTGGAGCACAAGAACCACACTTCTAGGCAGTGAAGCACAAAGGACAGCCAGCACATTGATGCATGATGCTAGTAATTCTATTAAGGTCTATGTGAGATTTTGTCTAATTAGTCTTACCCTGATTTTCGCCGGCTATGAATTTTGAGAACTTCCGTAAGAAATATTAAGTATTAGTAAAAGTAGTAATGTCAACCCCTTCTGAGTCTCTAGCTTCAACCTTTTTTGGTGGCCAGAGCTGTTGCCTGCGCTGCTTTTGCAGAGTATTTGCATCGCTGTCGAATCGCAGGACCAAACTTCCAAAAGACGAAAGGCATAGGCAGACAAGCAAGTGAAAGGAAAGCAGGAATTGAACTAGCCCACTGCGTGCCTAGGTTATCGTACATCTGCTTGGTGAATAAGGGAAAGGCGGCGCCGAACAGAGATCTCAGTACAGCATTTGCTGCGAGAACTGAGGCTGCGTAGATAGTGTATGAGTCGATGAGGTAGTTGAAAATACTGTGGAAAACGAGAGAGAGACCAAGGCCGAAGGGAACACCAGCTGCTACTGGTGCCATCCAATGCACCTCCGGATATGTTGTCCTAATAATATTGTCAGTTTCGGTCATCAGAAAACGGAAGAGGTCATCTTACCATGCAAACCAAAACATTCCTACAGGTACACAAATACCCCCAAGCATGCATCCAGGTAGACGATACTCGGGAGGCACTGGCTCGCCCTCGAACTGTTTGGAAACCTTCATGTACCACTGGTTGATCAACCCGATAGTAGGAATAGCTGAGATCATTCCGACAGCAACTCCCAAAAAGGCCAAACCTCCCTTACCGGCAGACCAGCCCCGCTCAAGTTGGAAAACGACGGGGTATGCGCCGAAGAGCATATAAAGCGTGCCGAATAGAATGGCGATGTAGGTAGAGAGAAGCAGGACGATTGGTTCGACGAAGAGGAGCAGCCACGGGCGAATAAGGGCCTTCTTGAGGACCACAGTTGGTGGATCGGCTTTGCCTTGTTGTTCATAGACGGATTTGTAGACTTTGCCAGTCTTTTTCGATAGTACATCGGCTCGGTTGCTGAGAATGTATGGGGCGTATGTCTCTGGGGCAAGGCACATGTCAAGGACCCAGAACACTCCTGCAATAATTGCCATTAACCCCATAACCTGATGATCTCGATATTAGTATCCACTATAACAGGCTGGGTTTCTGATGCAACTCACCCATCGCCATCCTTCGCTTTCGCCAAGGTAACCGCCAATAAATGGACCCAAGGTCGGGCCAAATGAAGGAGCCAAAGAGAAAAATGCCATAGCAATGGCACGTTCGTCAGGTCTGAAGACATCGGAAATGACGCCTCCAGCATTGGTCAATGGAGATGAACCAAATGTTCCACAGAAGAATCGTAGAACTAAAAGTGTTGCGATTCCATTGTCTGCCGTGCATGCTGCGCTGAAGAGAACGTACATTCCGTAACTGATGACGAAAATGATTTGACGACCGTAGATCTCACAGAGCGGTGCCCAGAGAAGTGGTCCGACAGCAAAGCCGAGGACATACAGCGAGATACCCGCCGTGATGAGGGTCTGGCTTGCATTGAAGTGAATCATGAGCTCCATGATAGTGCCTAGAATGTGTAAGTAAGAACTAAATACAGGAATTGTCGAACTGACCTGAATAGGCACTGGAACTAAAAGCGACAGCGAACGAAGTCGCAGCGGAAACCATTGTGATGGTCCATTTCAACCATTTGGCCCAGTTGAGTGGATTGCCTGTGTCGTCTGGGATCCAACTAACGACGAATGGATCTTCAAAGGTACCGGATCCAGGATAATCGTGGTTTTCTACAGCCTCATCGATTCGCGTCCGGTCAAAGATGAGATTAACGAGCGACCGATGTCGTGGTTTTGGTTCAGGAGTTTTTTGTCGAAGTGTTTCATCGTCACTCGCCGACGAGCTTTGTAAATCTGTTCTTGAAGCCATGTTCAATTCGAGTCTCGAATGTGGTCCGTACTAATCCCCTTGGGGACAAAACGCAGCCAAGATGGGAGGTCGCAACCCTTTATAAGAGATGGTGAGATCGGATCCATCTCGTCGGGAAGACCGGCGTCGCGGGACAGGGCCCAGGAGTCCGGTAAGTGACACGGTTAAAGAAAACACGCGATTATGCGAAAACGTTGTCACAGGACAGGGTTATAATTGGTATGGGCCCAGATTTGTACGCTTAGCAAGCATCAAAAGACCCTGACACCTTTCGATCTCGCGGCTGTCAAGGAACGAAAGGAGATCTGTGGTGGTAGAAAAATCTTCAATTCCTCGGACATCGGAACGTCGCTATCTTATTATCCCCGGTGCCGTTGATGGTTTCTTGATGCACGCTTCTCAATTCTTGGCCGAGGTTGTTGCAACTTCTTGTGAGAGGACACTAGACCCCGGTCTGTCACAAATTAAACCTCGTAAAATTCTGGGTATCTTAATCATGCTTAAAATGTCCGACGGAGTTTGTCGAGGGGATCGGGGCCTATAAATCCGGGCTGTGGATCATGTTTATCTCGGGCGGCCCCAGGTCAGCCCACAATTGATTTTGACATGGTTGAAAAGCGTGATGCCGAGGTTCCACGCAAAGGGAATTCGATTCTCGTGTCTGCAAGGCTGGTCACATGTTTTCTTGACTTCAAATCGAATTCGGGATTATAAAATTGTTCCTGATTCTACATGTGACCGAGAGATGTCAGTAACTACGTATGCCCGCGATAGCAGGGTATTTAAGGCCAAGGAAAGACACTTACGTGTCTAGTGGATTTGGGCTCGTATCCTTATTCCTGTACTCACCGAGTCTCATGTATCGAATGATACACAGTGATTTCTCGGCCTTATCGTGATTTGGATATTCTGATGTTGAAGGCTGGAGGTTGAAGAATCTCAATGGCTGACCAATAATGGTCATGTGATCAAACTGTGCCAGTGGCGACGATTGTGCCAGCAATCAAGCACGCACAATTGACGTCTGTGTGATGCCTTCGTCTACCGGTACCCTACTCCTCCAACCAGAACCAGTCTGCACCGGGATTGCGCTCTTTTATCTTAGAAATATTCTATCAACAATCTAAAAGCACCTTTGTAGCTACCCCTCGCTCACTCTGAACCTCTACTCATCAGGGTTCGCAATAAAAACGTGGCCACTGTGGACGTCCCCAACTTGCATCACTGACGCATCAATCCGTCACACAATCATCGACCTAACAGCGCATTTTTTATCAGATCCCAGATAACCTCGTCACTGCCGGCATCATGGGCCGGACGGAGCCATCTATCGGCCGACCACCGGCTGCGTTCCGAAAAGATGTACGCGCCAAAAAGGCCAAAGCCACAATTAACAAGGTCATCCCCAGTCTTTTACCAGGGAACCCTCGTGCCCAAAAAGGAATCGACAAAGCTCAATTGGTAAATCCCGATATCGCTCTATGGAAGGCTTATGAGGAGGAGACAGCAAAGGAAAAGGCACAGCAGTCCAAGGATAAAAAGTCCGCGAGAAGGAAATCCAAGGAGATGGAAGGCGAACAGATCGGAAATTCAGTAAAGAAAGAGTCCGGTGATCAAGCCACAAGTTCAATCGACCAGAAGCCTGACAATCAAGCTAAATCAGTGACTCTAGAGGAGCCAAAGCTACCCAGAATCAGTCTCAGAATGGTCGACACGCTCACGGCTGCCAGGGATCTCCTTGAGATAGAGCTTTCGTCGGGTGATAAAGTCAAGATCGACCTAGGAAACAAATTTGCTCGCGTGGGCATTCTAAACATGGGCTCTCCTCTATCGCCAGGTGGCGGTTTCCTGAATGGCGCCAATAGTCAAGAAGAGTCACTGTGTATGCGCACGACGTTATACCCATCTTTGAAGGATGAGTGGTATCGCATCCCTGAACTTAGCGCAATATACACCCCCGACGTCTTGGTATTCAGAGACGAAGAAGCTGAGGACTTTGACAAGAAAGACCGGTTCTATGTCGACTGTATTACCGCTGCCATGATCCGTGGTCCTGAGTTTCACATGGATGAAGAGGGAATACCAAGATACTCCAACAGGAAGGACATAGAAATGGTCCATCGCAAGATTAGAATGGTCATGCGCATTTGCGTCCAGATGAAAATCAAGCGCATCGTTCTTGGGGCTTGGGGCTGTGGCGCCCATGGAAATCCCGTCCAGCATCTCGCTATGACTTGGCGTCAGGTTCTACGACCAATCATTGAGAATCCAAAGCAAAACCTTTCAAACGCCGAGAAATTGAAGCAGAAAGAGAGGTGGGAGCAAATCGAGGAGATTGTGTTTGCCATCAAGGATCCCAACGTGGCTGATGCGTTTGCGGCGGGGTTTGGCGAAGAAGAGCTTGAGTTTCCGGATGAGGATGAAGACGAAGATGAAGACGAAGATGAGGGTGAAGTCAAGTATACGGATTCGGCTCTTGATGAACAACAAGAGTTACGAAACAAGATTGAAGAGCTGGAGATGCGTATTAGATACAGGGCGACGGATCCCAAGATGAAGGCTGGGTTGGAGGCTGTCCTCAAAGGACTTCAGAAGCAACTGGCAGATTCATGAGGGCGCCAGGATTTGGACTCGGAAAGGGATATTGAAGAGAGTACAATATGAAGTGGTCAAATTGAGTTAGGTGCCTCGTGACATGGTCCACGTTTGTTCGCTGCAAGCCACTAGACGTGTTCAACGACTCAACGGAGGAAGAGTCAACAAAGCCATTAGATAAGTTGGCCGACAAGGGGCCTCGGAAAAGTCTATCGCTTCCTTCATTTGATAACTTGCAAGTTCCCTCAGTTCAGGACCCAGTCAGGCAGTTGAAATTAAGAGCCGAACGGAAAGAATCAATTCTCGAGAATCGCTCTCATCCTCCCACCGATATGAATATGGCCGTCAAAACAAAACAGTGATATTTTATAACTTATATTTTAAAAACTAAGTTTTTTTCTGCTTTTTATATTACTTTTATCGAGCAGCTTCGCATACCTGGTATGCCTCGTCGCGCCGATGTGCAATAGCAGGTTAGTGGATTTCATTAATCTATTCCATTGGAGCATTGGAGGGCCGAAAGGGAAGTGGCACGAACGGTGAGTACTGACGGCCTTGGGCACCAACGTTAGAGTCGGCGCATTTGAAAAGAATCGTTCCGTGCCTCCGGCAACGGTTCTGAAGGCAATTCAGGATCGGAAATGCCCGATGGCCTTCTTCGCGAGTATCTTTCAGACATTTGAAGCCACAGATGACTTGGTTGACTATGTGCAACTTCCAGACTATAAAGAAAGGAAGCTTCGTTTAGGCTGGGAATCTTACTGCAGTTAATCGTCTGGTACATGGCATACTCCCAAGCCAGTATAGGTCATGTTGGTGACTCTGAGAACAAATTTAAAGGACTGGCATTATGCTTTCACATGCTGGTCAATGGAATATTTCCGATGTAGGTAGCTAGTCGTGCATCTAATTAAAATCTGAATACCTCAATGACAGTGTGCATTCACAATGAGAGTAGAGAGACTTCTATAGGCATACTCAGCCTCGAGTGTAAAAAGTCAAAGTTACATACCATACTGCCTTTTCGTATAATCCGATTAAGCCTTGCACATTCTGCCATTATCGGCAACTTTCCACTGCTCACTTCCTACAGCATTACGAGCGTAGAAGAAGCCCTTGGAATCCCACTTCTTCTTGATAGATAGTAGCTTATCGTAATTGCTTCCAAAGAATTCAGACTGAAATCTTGGCTGGCGGAAATCAGCCTCGTTCATGTATGCTCCACTCCCAGGCGTAACAGCTTCGATCTCGGGCATGATCTCCTCAGTCATAAGGTTCTGGAGATCCAGCATCTCAGACCACGGCGCAGTGAAGCTCCAGGGCAGGGTGAGGGTAGCATGCACCAGAGCCTTGTTCCAGGCGGGAAGCAGTGACTGTTTCTGGGGGTTGCTGAAGGGAGCCACATTTGTGCCAACACCGATCCACGTAACGCCTTTCTCAACTATGCTGATGGCTGTCTTGGTGAGGGCGGCGTTGTTCTTGACAATGGTGTCACGAGGGATCAGACGGCCGCCGTACTGAGCAATACCGACTTGGATGTTGCCAATTGGTAGCGGGCCAAAGTATTTGTCGTAGTGGTTGTAGTAGGACTCTACCTCACCGTAACTAGCAGTGTAGTTGATACCCAAGTCATTGAGAGACTTGACGAATGGTGCAAGAGTAGCTTGCACTTCCTCCTTAGTCTGATTGAACGCAGTCAAGGGGTTGATCTGAAAGAAGGTGTTGGTGAAGTAGTAAACGACCATAGCGCCGGCGTCAACCATATCGGGCAGTTTGGCATGGAAAGTCTCGATACCCTTGTAGAAGGCGGCTTGATCGTTATCCTTGTTAAAGAAAGCAAGGGTGGCGGCGCCGACCTTGGCATCGGGGAAGGCCTTGACGGTCATGGACAGTACTAGGCCCCAGTTACCGCCACCACCACCGTTGAGAGCCCAGTAGAGGTCCGAGTTCTTAGAGGGTGAAGCAGTGACGACGCCTGAGTCGGCCGTGATGACCTCATACTCCAGAACGTTCTGTGCTGATAGACCAAAGCTTGTGCTTAGGGCGGAGTGACCACCACCCTGGGTATATCCACCAGTAATACCAACGGTAGGACACTCGCCCCCAACAACGACATATCCGGCCTCATGGCCAGCATTCAGAATATCAAAGCCTTGGACACCAGCTCCAAGAGTGACAGCCTTGCCCTTGTACCCGTTGGCATTGTAGTCTTTGAATTGAATGTCTTTGAGGCGATGCGTCCAGACAGATAGCGCACCTGCACCGGTAGAGCGGCCATTGTAGTCATGTCCTGTGTTGCGGATGACGAAGCGAATATTGTGGTTCCTTGCAAAGTTGATGGCATTGATGACATCAGCCTTTGTGGTCGCCTCTACTGCATAGCGGACATAGTTGCCCAGCTCACAGGGGCGTGAGCGAGGCTGGAAGGGATCGCAGCTCTGGTTTGCGAACCATGGAGCCATGACAGATGAGGAAGAATACATGCTGAAATTTGTTAGCACAAAGCTTTTACGATGGATTAGTTTTCATCGTGACTCACTGGACTTCGGTCAATTGCCATTGACTCTGGAGATATTTGCACTCCTCGGCATCGTATGTGGGGTCATGGCAAGGCGAACCCAATGGCACAGTCTTGATCAAATGGCCATTGACAGTCGAGTCGAGGCTCTTCCACTCCCTTTCTGAGGGCCAACAGCTGTCACCAGGGAAGCATTTGCAGCTAGATGATGTAGCAAGTGCCTGGGCGGTAGCAAAGGCTACTGATGCCGCCAAGAAGCTTGTCACTTTCATGGTGTCTGTGATGAAACGCTGGATGGAACTATATGTGAGCAAGACTCTAAGAGTGACGAGAGAAGGTGGACGTACCTGATCGAGGTGACTGAGTACAACCGATTGCTTCTGCCGCGAACCTGCAGAGAACTGGGTGCAACCTCCAAATTATTGGGGGTAGACAAGTAGAGTTTTATCTTGCCGCACGACTACCGGCATGGATGCCTCTGATGAGAAATGCAGGCCGTATCTCCGTTGTTAGCAGGGGCCAGGACCCTGGCGACCGGGGTGGTGGTGCGGAGATCAAGACGGAAGAGGCCCACGGACCCGTCCTATCCGTCAAAAGGACTTTGCAAGACTATAGTCCCCACCTGCCGGTAACTGACAGTTCAATAAGCACTTTATTTCGGTGACCAAATTGGTGTGGTAACTGGGGTACCTTCGACTGTCGGCTGCAACTGTTGGCTGCGACATCCAGGAGATGTTGGTTGCCCCCCGGCTTTACAATGCTCGGTTTGCTTGTTACCCCTGCATAATGTTACATATCGCCAGAATCTGGATGCGACCTGCCAAGTTGGGCTGTGCCTGTGGAAGGTACTCTTGTCAAATCTGAATTCCTTAGTTGACAGATGTAATGGAGTCTAGAACAGTTCTCAATGAGGCTTCCATCCCCTCGTGTTGGTAACATAAAGCTAAGTAGTCTGCATCAGCCTCTTCGGCTGCATTCTTAGACTGTTAGTTGCTGCTTTACTTTTTCTGCTGAGCTGTTGCATCTCGAACTGGAGCCATGACAGGCTGGACGTACAACGCCTTGGGCGATCCGACAACTGATGGCCCCCAAATCACCTCCTTGGGCACTGTGTTCACAGCTGTTGCACTCATCACGGTTATCCTCCGAGTATACGTCAGAGGGTTCATGCTCAAATCTTTTGGTATTGGTAAGTATTTAACATTTGGTCTCTTGAGTGTCTGGCATTGACCCATTCTCCGCTTTCTAGACGATTGGATCATCGTTGCGACGTGGGTAAGAAGTGATCTGCATCTCGGCTCCGGAGATCTACTGACCTTGAACTCAGATCGCGAGCTGTGGATTCGCCGTTGTAACAGTCATACGTGAGTGGAATTGCACTGAGAGCATTAAGGATGACCGCTTAACAAGATATAGAAACAAAATGGGGTCTGGGACTGAAGAGTCTCGATGACCTACCCTTAGAGAACTATTACACTTTCATGCTGGTGAGTACTTCCACTCGCTTCGGCTACCATAACTAACCCATTGCCAGTTACAATTCATCGGTGCACCATTGTAAGATGCCTCCTTGCTTCCACGACCATGACAAAATACCAACATTGCGAATAGTTACATTTCGAGCATTCTCGGGTTCAAACTGAGTCTGCTCATATCCTACCTGCGATTTATGGGGGCGGGCATCTGGTACAAAGTGACCGTTGGTGTGTCTGTGGCCTGCACCCTCTTCCATCTTTCGTTCTTGATTACCCAGATCAATCTATGCACGCCGGTAAGTCTGATCTTAGAGCTTCGAATCAAAATTGAGTCAAAATTGACGCCAGTTCTGTACAGGTTCGAAAACAGTGGGATACGAGCATTAAGGATGGATCTTGCCTCGACGGGGTACCGATGTACACGACGATGGCCTCTCTGACCATTGTCTTCGATGTTATCGTGTAAGTAGATGCCTCCAAAGTCGCAGCGTAAGTACTAATTAGTGTCGCAGCATGGTTCTTCCTTTCCCAACACTACTCAAGGTGCAAATGCCCAACCGCAAAAAGGTCGTTCTTCTCGGCCTTTTCGCGATGGGCATCTTCATCTCCATCATCCAGATCATCCGCATTCAAACCATCAAATCACTCTCGAACCTTCTCGACTCGGCCGGTCTCATCAAATGGTCCATGATCGAGAATAATCTTGGCATAATGGTTGCCTCAATCCCAACTCTCGCGCCGCTAGTTCGTTACTTCAGCGAGCAGTCCCGCGTTGGCAGCCGCAGTCGTAGCAAGTCTCAGAATAACTCGGGCTACGCGCTTCAAACAACTTGGCGAAATAACCTGTCGCGACGTAGCGGGGTGCAGGCTCTTGGGAGTGGCGTCGACAGGCATGACGGCCAGAGCGCTGAGGATATCTTGGCTGGCGAAGAAGGCATAATTCGCAAGACGGAAATTGTCATTGAGACAACAGCTCATGGGTTCCTGCGTGATGAGCAGCTCACCCCTGGCCATTATCTCGCCAAGTAGCCCATAGGAGAAATGCAGGTTTCGGTCAGAAATTTACGCATTCATAACGTATTTCTGAGAAATGATATCTCTTACTAAGTTATTGTATAACACCAACGTGTTTGCTCCGCTTGACCCGGTCCAGGTTCTCGACCTAGAAATGCTGTCTACCGGGTTCTTGGACACCTCCCCGCAGATGAAGGGTCGCAGGGGTTACAGAGATCACCAGGATGTAACCGATCTCTGTGCCGTAGGTACAAAGGAGCAAACACTAATCGCCTGATATTTGTAGATGTAGCTGTAGGGGGCACGCAATGAATTAGATCGCGATCTTTTCGGGTTAATAGTCCGCTCTAGGTACTGGCCCGGGCCATCCTGTCAAGTTCAGGCTAGTCAGGGTCTTCCCGGATGTCTCGGCTTCGGATAACGGCGCCTCCATAAGTGTACTATGAATATCAAGCCCAACACTACCGCGGTGTTGTTACCGTGTTGGTGATTTTGGTGTGGCTTAGCCATGGCTCTTGGCATTTGTGACGCATTGCCGTAGACCCTTGCTTATAGAGTGGATGCGTGGTATACCGTAGTCGAGCTTGATGTAGGGTATACAAGGTGAACTATTGCCACAAGACTTATTTCGTAGCTCGAAAGCAATGCCTACGATGGGATCAGGAGTAACAAGGTAGTGGGTGCTAAGAGCCAGGCTCATAAGTTATGGTTCCTAAAACTTGCAGTTGCCGGAATTATACTAGGTAAGTGGTACTATAACATAAAGGTATGTTATAATTGTAATTTAACTTGGTTGTTCGTACATCTTACGGGCTGGGGTATTTCTCCTGTCGTTATTCTTTGAACCCAGAGATATATTTTTCGAAGGCCTATCGTCGAACATGAACCATATACAATATTCTTCTAACTGAAAGATTGCTTGTCGGTCGCTCATTGGTCTCGCATTGCTAAGGCTGTACAGCCACCCTAACAATTACCGAGATTCTTAGTTGGGGCGTCAAGCAGCGATTCCGATGCCAGACCCTCTGATGCACAATTTAGAGTCAATGCTTCATCATCTCTCGGTTGCCGAGCCGGACAATATGTCGTACGCTCTAAAACCTAAAAGTATTGGTTCAAAGGAAAGACAGTCTGCAGGTCGGGATTCCGTATCACCCTGGTTAGGGCGGGGTTCGGAATGCGAAACGTAGTCCTGGAAATGATAAGAAAGTTCGATAAACGTGTATAATGTAACATTCAGATATTGCTCACTCGTTGATTCCCAGACGTCCAAAAATTCGACTTAAAAGTATGACTGGCGACTTGATTCTTCTCACTGGTGCAACTGGCTTTCTCGGCCACCGGGTGCTTATTCAGAGCCTTGAAGCTGGATATCGTGTCCGATGCGCCGTCCGCTCAGCAGAAGGAATAGAAAAGATATTATCGTCTAAAAGCTTCAATGACCTTGGACTTTTAAGCCAAAATCTTTCTTGGATTGTTGTTCCCGATATTACCGCCACTGGGGCTTATGACCAGGCCGTCGTTGATGCTCGTTACATCATCCATGTCGCATCCCCAGCCAAGGACGGGAGAGTCTGGGGCCAGAGAGGCATCAGCGACGAAGAATATTTTGTGAAACCCGCCGTCATGGGTGTCCTGGGCATCTTGGAGAGTGCAGCTGCCCATAGCCCAACTTTGAAGCGCATCGTGGTCACCAGCTCTATTGTGGCTGTGACTCCAGTGTCATATTTCCAGGGCTTGTCGGGACCAGAAAGTGAGGCAGCCAATGCCGAGTCACGCATCCAGAATCTCACTTCTCCGTACCCTCCCGGGTTTGCTTACCAGGCCAGCAAAATCGCTGCGCTCAACGCATCTGAAGTTTGGATGAAGAAGCACAACCCCAAGTTCGATATGATCAACATCCTTCCTGGATGGATATGGGGGCATCAAGAGCTTGCAACGAGTATTGATGACCTGCTGGCTGGGTCAAACAGTCATCTGCTCAGTGTGCTCGGTGCCACAGAAAAGCCGTATCATATTCATTCCAGCGTTGTCTCCATTCACGATTGTGCAAAGGCGCATTTGTTAGCCCTTGATCCGAAAGTGGAAAGGAATCAAGCATTCATCGTTGGCCAGCTTGAGAATTTGGAACAAGCGAATAAGATCGCGCATAGATTTTTCCCAGGGGCTTTCACTAAGGGTATATTCTCGAATACTACAAAGCAACCAATTGTAAAGTTTCCACAAGATGGAAGCAAGACTAGGATCGCTTTGGGGTTGGAACTACGTCCGTTTGAGGAAGTGGTGAAGGAGGTTGCGAGCCAATACTGGGAATTTTCGAACAAGAACTGAATGGCGATTCAATACTTACGATAGACGCAGAGAGTACCCAGTAGCCTGGGGTTACTCAAGGAGTGGATATAGCCTGAGGATCCACGACTTTGGTGCTGACACGAACCCAAGAAAAGAATAATAAGTCACTACCATAAGTTTCTCTACGTACAAATCCGAGTTATCCCACGCTTAGTATACATTACTCAATATGTTTTCCACATTTGTGATACAATGAACTTGACAGTTTTAAAAGACGTCGTCAAAGAGCAATGCGTCCTCAGCACGCCAAGCCCTAGACTCCCGAGTGCTCATTTACGAAATTCGCTCGCTTTACCGTTCTCGCAACTGATGATATCATTACGCGCGGACATTTCTC
Source organism: Fusarium stilboides (assembly GCA_014822085.1). Classification (NCBI taxonomy): domain Eukaryota; kingdom Fungi; phylum Ascomycota; class Sordariomycetes; order Hypocreales; family Nectriaceae; genus Fusarium; species Fusarium stilboides. Next base: position 102,352 of record JAASAY010000083.1, read on the forward strand.
TATATACTGCCGTCACTAGCTCAAGTCTATTCGAACGCTTCACCATTGAGCTCTCACTATCCACGTCGAGTTGCAGTGCGGAGATGATCCCGCAAGTCGGCACCAGCTCCGCAGCCAGGATGCAACCTTGCCTGTCACTAGCCAGCATTACGGAAACTCGAGATATCCGAACCTTGCTGGCTAGATACATTTCCAGGGAAGAGAAACCAAAATCGTAGGATGTGCAAGAAAATAGAGTTTGATCGACGAAAACGCGACAAGGGCAGAGTCACTACCGTTCGTCCGACGAAATTTGAAATATTCAGTTCCGCCTTGTAACTTGAGGATATTCATAGACTTGCCCTTCCTCCCGAGTAAGTAGTTGCTCGGAACCTGGAGTTCCCGGCTACATTATTGGTCGCCCTCAATCCAGCTTGGTAGGCAATCTACCCATCTGCATAGACGGCACTTAAGGTAGGATTGCATCTCCACCTACCATCGCCCCGAATGCCGCTTACCCAAAACCAGAATCCGGGGTAACCGGAAGTTTGTTGACGACTGAATACATATATAAGCTACTGTGAGGAGTTACAGCTACTTGATCCCACAATATGTGAAGGACACTTTTTTCCTATACGGCCAGCTTTCCAAACATTGGCATATCCCGGGTCCTACCTATCCCATCACAACTTCCCTCGCATCATGTCTCCAGATCAGAGCCCAGATGGCAAGCCTCGAAGCGAGCATCGCAACGATCTCGACCAAGTCCAAACTGCCACCAGCATCCCCATTTCACCAGAACTTTTTGAGCAGCTTTATCTACAGCCGCACAACAAAGTCAAAGGTAACCTTCGAAAGACCTTTGGCAACCCTACGCCTGTCGGTAAGTCATGTATAGAAGACACTTTTTACTCTATAGGCATTAACATAAAACAGCCTTGTGTGGGTTTTTGATGTGCTCCACACCAGCATCCATGTCTCTGCTTGGATGGCAGGGTGCTGGAGGATTTGCTGCAGCTGCAAACGTGTAAGTCGTGCGATTTCACTGACAGCGATCAGTATCTAACCATTGGTAGTGGTGCCTATTTTGGCATGGGTGGGCTTCTCCTCGTCCTTGGAGGAATAGGTGAATGGATTTTAGGTAAGTCAGCCTGTGATCGCCAGTTGCGCTCTCGGGTCTGATGAATCAAAAGGAAACACATTTCCTTCAGTCGTTTTTCTTACCTTTGGCGGCTTCTGGCTGGCCTTTGGTACTACCATTATCCCCGATTCTGGCGCCTATAGCACTTATTCTACGACCAATACCGCTGCAGACGGTCTCGCCGAACCTCAATTTTACGCCACTTTCTCGTTCTTCTTGGTAGCAATGGCCATGCTTTGTGCTGTCTATGCCGTGGCGAGCATCCGAACCAACCTCGCTTTCCTTGTGGTGTTTGTCTTACTTGTGGTTTGCTGTAAGTGCATGTATCATGCTGTTAAAACCGCACAATGACTGACTTTTTTGTCTACAGTCGGCTGCCTCTCTGGCTCGTTCTTTGCCGTTGCTCAAGGTTCCCCAGATCTTGCTCGTAGATGCCAACACGCTGGAGCAGGCTTGCTTCTGGCAACATCATTTGTGGGATGGTATATGGTCGCGTCCCTTTTGTTTTTAGCAGTGGACTTTCCGATCTTGCTGCCGCTGGGTGATTTGTCGACCATTGTTCACGGGCGCAACCAGACTAAGAGCGATGTGAGTAAGGCGGTTTAGGGCATTGTTTCTAGTCCAAGGTATCTCCACCTGGTCTCGATGAAAGCACGCCTCCATATACTGGGAACTAAAGTCCATTGGCTATCTACGATCTTTTGTATTAATAAGCAGAACTCGGGCTTGGCAAAAGGATTTGGAATAATGGCTAAGGGGAAAAATAGGACAATCATATCAAAATGCAAAAGAAGAGTCAGCTCGAGTCATTCATCTAACGTTATTGTTTTTCCACATATAGCTCCTTTTATTGCCACCTCTTGCTTTGGCCACAGACCGGCAATACTTGCCACAGAACACGAAGACCAATTCCAAATACCGGTAACAGGCAAACTCACTGGCGGCCTAACCATCTGAGACATTCAAGCCTCGGTACGCTCAGACGCCATGGAAAAACTTTGTTGCTGTCGTCCGGTAGGCAGTCGCCCGGTATTTCCGTTTCCTGGAGAATGACAAAAACGGAAATCATTTCCCAAGCCGGTCTAGCTCACGAGGATCACTAAACACAAAATCCCAGCTATAACGCCAGATCTATTGCCCCGCCTGCAAGGTTTCGTTTCTTTACTGTAACCGTTCAACTCATCCCTCCATGACCATGCCTGATGAAACGCAGAAGTCCTCTGTAGAGGACCTTACCCAACCAGACGCTCTCCTACGGTCCGCGTGTACTGAGTGCCATCGCCGCAAGCAGAAGTGCAATCGTCAATGGCCCTGTAACAACTGCCAGAAGCGCAAGGTAGCCGACCAATGCCGATTCAAGGATGACTCCAAGGGCAGCCCTGGTGAAGACGCTTGGGCAGCCTCTTTGGACGTCAAGAGGAAGCGCGATCTAAAGGGGAGCGAAGATGACAGCGACTCTGATGTTGGAGAGGTTCTCGAAGCAATTGGATACAGTGGTCTTCATTTATTGTCAAAACTTGATCAAGACGTGAGTAGTCATCCCTTGCTTCTCCGAATTTGTTTGTTTACACCAAGAAGTCAGGAAGCACAAAGAGATCCGAACAGTACACATTGGATCCCAAGACCAGTCCTCAATTGAAACGAGCACTGGAGGTATTGCCGCCGAGACATATCGTTGGTAAGAACAACATGCCAGCCCATCGCGTTACCACTATCTCACACCCAGCAGATTCACTGATCCAAAGTTTTCTCGATGTTGTCAATTTTTACTACTACATTGTCTATCCACCCTACTTTAGCAAAGAGTACGCCAGCTGGTGGGACGACTATACGAAGGGACGACCTATTGGCGTGCAATGGACATGTCTCCTGCTCATGGTTTGCGCGTGTTCCATTCAACACGTCGACGGCCAGCTTGGTAGCAGGATCGAAAAGGAGCTGGGGGAATCGGTCAAAGACCTAACTCAGCGATATCACGATGCTGCCAGAGAGCTTCACAGCGCCATTCCTGTTGGCTATGGCCACATTTACACTGTTCAGTACCTGCTGCATTCCTGCTACTGGTACAAAGCCGAGGCGCAATTTGCGGAATGCTGGCAGGTTCTTGGAGCTGTAGTCCGAGAGGCTCAGATGATCAGTAAGATACTTCCTATTTCTGGATACAACATATGGTTTGATTTCTGACTGCTTGCATAGACCTTCATAAGAAGCCTGTTGGGCAACTGCCCGGGTTCGAACTGGAGATGAAAAGACGACTGTGGTGTATAGTAGATTCTTGGGATTGGTAAGTCAAAGCTTCTTCTGGGACTAAATTACCTATTCTGACCCTCAATCCAGGCTCGTCTCGTCACTACTAGCTCGACCCATGCTCATCGATCGTTCAGAATGTGACGTGGGTCTTCCAAGCCTCACATTAGAGGACTACCCAGCTTCACCCATGCTGCATCTCAAGTTGCAATCAGAACTTGTCGGCCTTATCTTCAAACGCTTCGGTCCACCCAGCATTCTTACCGACCCAGATGATATCAAGGATTATCAAGCAATTTTAGAAGATTTTATGAAGACCTTCCCGCCTGAGTACGTCATAGATCACCCAAATACACCAGACAACGAAGACTTGCCATGGATTGCCTTGCACCGTCACTATATGCATACATGTACTCTCGCAATCGCTCTCGGACCTTTCAGAGGATACATGGCCAAGACAATGACAGAAAGCTCAACCCCCAGCATCGATCTTGAGTTTCGAGCGACCGGTATTGATTACGCCTTGAAGCTTCTGAGTGCAGTCCACCGGTTCTTTGAATACGTGTGGACTAGAGATAACACGTTCCACTTCGTGCCGTTTTGTATCTTTGATACGGCTGCGCTGCTCTGCTCGGTCATTATCCACGCCGAGGATGGTCATGTACCGCGGCGTGAAGAGGTCACCGAGGCCATCGCGAGAGCATTTGCAACCTTGAAGAAATTGCGCACTGCTACAAACACAGCTAAGGCGCCCTACGATGTGTTAAGACGTTTGATCAAGAAGCTTCCTGCAGATGCTATGATTCAGACAGATGACGCTTATAAGAAACGTCGGTTTGACACTCCGCCCTCTCCCAGTGATGTCTCAATGCCTGTTACTTCTGCGCCTACTACACAGCCAAAACTCGAGCCCAACCTCGTCGCCCATGCACAGTCAACCCCGCCAATGCATGTTCATTCTGCAGAGCATACTCCTCCAGAAAGCCACTATCAGGCATATTCGAATCCCGCTACGGCTACTCCCGGGAGATTCCAGGCCAACGAGCAGCAGTTCATGGCATATCCCCCGAACAGTCATGCGCCGAGCTTTCACAACTATACATATGCACCTCAACAGCATATGCCTCACCCTGCTGTAACAAACGCTGGCTCGTGGCCAGAAGAAATCAACAACAGATCTCATCATCAGAATCTTACTGCTGGGCCTCCTCCAGTTGATATGGGATTCCAGGCAATTTCTGACGCTGAACTGGGAGATCTGGCCATGCTGTGGAACTGGGAGAGCCTCGATCTTGGGTTTACTTCCAATCCGATTTATCAGAATCGATGATAGACCCCATACTATGCTTTACTGCAAAGTGTCCGTCCAACTAGACTTGTGGGAAGGTCACTTCAAGGACGAGCAGATTGACGGATGATCAACGGCATTTCTTTTGTTTGTTTACGATTGTACTTGTGCGGTAGAAGGGGTGACTAGATGGTTTGTTTTATAATCTATGGTGTCAAATCGTTACGCTGGAACTAAGATCTTGAAAAGGCTCGTTGCACGTACGTGCTGGCTTCGAGTTAACATGTATGCAACTGATAATGGCCGCAACTTGAATAGAATGAGCATTTTGACATACTCCATCGTTTCCATTTGAACAGTAGAGGAAATACGTGTTCGGTTCATCGATAACACAAGTTCTTGGTATTCATTCTCTATACTTTGTCTTCAATCCACGTACTTTGATTTGCCAATTTCATCAACTCCCACTCAAACACACCTGACAAAACGCCCCAGAAGGGTATCACCACCGCCTAGCCACAACACATACTCCAGTCTCCACCAAACTCCGAATAGGTCCTCGATTCATTAAGCATCAACCTTGTTAATCTTTCCAGACTTGACGTCGTAAATGTAGCCAGTGATGGGAACATCAAGCACCAACGGGCTCTTCTTCAAAAATGCGATGTCGTCGCGAACACTTTGGTCGAGATCGCCAAAAGGAAGAAATGCAAAGTGGTCCACGTCTTGGTCAAGATCTTTGCGGACCTTTACCTTGAGATCCAGGTCGGAGAAAGTAAGCATACCGCAATCGGTCTACGTAGTCAATTAGTTAGTCAGATGCATCGTAGAAATAGGTTGGGAAACACAAACGTGGTGGACGATGACAATTTCACGAGTGCCGAGTAGTTGCTGCGAAATAATGACGGATCTAAGAGCATCGGAAGCTCGGCCGCCAGCATTGCGGATTACATGGGCCGAGCCAAGCTCAATTCCGAGGACTTGGGCCGGGTCGAGTCGAGCATCCATGCAGGCCACGACAGCTACCTGACTGAATCTCGTAAGCTTCCCGTAATTCTGGTTGAATGAGATAGAAATACCGAGATGGGGGCAACGCGAGGTCTCCCTTGTCAAAAGCCGACGCATACTGCTCATTTGCAGCTTCGTACTCGGGCGTGATTGAAGCCGAAGACATGATGAGTTTCTCGGTGAGACAAAAGTATTTATGTGAGCTTCGATAGTTAGTTTAGGATATTTGATATGCACAAGTGATGATGGGGTTTATATGGTCCCCATGTTATCAGCTCTCTCAACCACTTTGGGAATACCGCTCAATCGCCATGCGCGGGGTTTCTGTCGCAATCTCACGTTTACAGAAAGTGGTGTATGACTTGAGCCAATGATTGTACACTCACATACCCCTCACCTTGACTTTTTCGTCATGGCCAAGCTCGATTGATCATTTTGTTGCTGATTGGGTTAGTCGCAATTGATATGCCGATGATGATATCAAGCTGGTATCGTTTACTCAAAGTTGACTGTATGCGACCGGCTTGTTATTGGATAAGTTGAAGAGCCTGGGCTGGCTAGCTCAATGGACAATATCTAACTGCTTCGTCGTCATATATACCCGATATTTCCATGCTTCAAATAGTATGCCACCAAAGTATTTTATATACGCCTGGGAGGGTACGTGTCGATGGCAGTTGGACTGGTCAAAGGTTTAAGCGCCATACCAGTGCAGGCTAAGACAAACAATTTACCGTACTACAATTACATTCAGCTCTTCTGACTAAATAATACACTAGACAACTTTTTGCTGCATTGACCAACGGTTCGTCCTTCAAATAACCAGGCTAAAATTTGAGAGTGAGCACTATCTCCAAGACAACGTACGCCGGTTTATACTAAGCACACTATGAAATGAGCCATCTTTGATTCAAGTCCGTTCCATTGCCTCAAAATAAAATCTGCCCGGGCTTCCGCTCGGCTCGGGCCGCATCAAGAGGGTTGCCTCACGGTGTGGTTCTGCGCTGTATGGCGTCTCCCTTGTCCGAGCGCTTCAAACCTTACAGAACAAGGGTAGCACACACATGTACATCTCTAATTCACTGTAACGCTCAAAGCATGTCTCTAGTCCGAAAATTAAAAGGTATCATTAATTACAACTTGACTCCGTAGTGACCAATTACACTGCACTATCACTACCAATCTCACTCTGGCAATACCAACCTTTGACAGTCTCCTCGGTAAACACCTTGCCAAAAGAGTAGCTCCCTCCAAGCTTCATCATTCATCAATAGTTTCGATGTGCAGCTGCAAAGCTACTGAGACTCATCTTATCATCATCCCCATACTGTTGTTGAGGTGTAGGCTGCGTATGCGTCGGGGGTGGTGGCTGCACGGGAGGTGCCTCCCGTCTCGTATTCCTCATAAAAGACTGATCGGACTCATCATCAATGAGAACCACCATCCACACGCCGACGGCTCCGTTTGAACCCAACAATGGTGTGCAGTGAATCCAGCGATTTCGACCTGGAGTGGGGAGGGGAGGTTGACCGCCACCCTCACCGTGACTCTGGTGGTCCATCACGCGCGTATGGTGGCTCTTGGTCTGCATTTCCGACTTGGAAAGCCAGCGGATCTTGGCAGTGAGACCATTGCCACCAGCAAAAGCCTGGGTAAGTGTTTCGCGTACGCGGTCAGAACCTCCGATGCGAGATAGAAACGAACTCTGTAGCATGCCTGGGACACGTAGAGATGGCGATGCAAACAGAATGCGTAGACTGGGATATGGTCGCACGAGCAGGTAGTGCTTGTAAATGCCGCTAAGGCGGCCACCGAAATTTGTACTGACAGGATCTTGCAGAATGGGATCAGACAATCGTCGGTTGATAGTGGAATCGTCCTGGAATACAAGTCGCGGCTTGTTCCAGTTGGCAGGCACCGTATCTGTCTGCTTGATATCCTCCTGGTGTGTACGGTGAAAGGCGCCACCAGATTCACGGACAGTCTTGAGCTCTGTCAGATCGAACATCTCTGCTAGTTGACAGAACTCATCCTTTTCGTGATCTTGATGTTGTTGGACCGATGCCTCGCCTGGGTACCGCTCGTGATCGGGGTTCTCCCGGGCCGCGAGAGTCGCTAGCGAATCCAGGCCAGAGAACTCTTTCACGAGACCGGAGACATCAACCTGCGCGCCCAAGTGATACCGCACAATGCCTCTGGAGTCAAACAGGGGAGCAACCATAAGCAGGTTCATGAAGGGAGATCCGTCGCGGCGGTAATTGAGGAAGGTCTCGCAATGATCTTGGCCAGCTTTAAGCTTATCCCGGATTCTCTGCACACTGAACGGATTCGTTTTGGGACCTTGAAGGAATCGGCAATTGCGCCCTAAAACGTAGTCCATTCCGTACTGAGTTGTTCGGTGGAATTCTATTTACCTGATTAGTCTTGGGCTTGCGACAATATGACCCGATTTTAACTCACCTTCACTTGCAAAGACGATGGGGTTGTCGGGTCGCGACGGATCTGTCAGACAGAATACCTCCGCCAGTCCTTCCGAAAGATCGCGCAATTGCGGAGATAGTGTGTCCGTTATCCTTCGCTTGATTGTGATACTGACTGTCTGAATATACGTGTGGGTGATGTAGGCTGGTAGGTCGTGGTTTGCCATGACTTGGAAGGCATCATCAGCCCTCTTACGAAGGGCATTATTGACGGTATCAGTGACGGCATCCGCAGTAAAGTCGAGTCCGTCAATTGACTTCAATGAACCTGTCAGAGAATTGGCATAATTAATTGCCCGAAGCGCCTTGAGGGTATCGAGGTAGTAGGTCAAGAGGGGCACCGAGTTCGGTCGCGATGCAGAGAGGAAGTTTGTGAAGCGCTGGAAGAGAACAGGGTCCTCGAATATCACAGCGAGGTGCTTGATAGAGAAGAGCAGTTCAGATTGGGACTCAAGTGTATACTGCTTGCCCATCGCATGCGCAGGCACGACCAAGTCAAATGAGGCTGGGTCGAACTCCTCCTCTCTCAATGGCTCGAGTCCATCGTGATCTACACCACCGCCTTTCGCCTGCAGAGCGGGAAGTTGTGTAGGTACGTGCACTGAAGACATGGACGATGCGTCTCTATCTTTGTGCGACCAAGGTATTGACTCGCGCGACCGGTAGGACCTGACACTTCTTGAAGCTGTTGATGAGGGTGCGGCGGCGTGGGATTGGATGTCGACGTTGCCCATTCCATCGCCCAAATCCTGCGTTTCAAAGCTGGGGTTGTCAGCTCGTGGCCATTAACATATGGAGTGCGCAGACATACCTCTGCTTCATTGACACTTGTCGCGGCCTCGGTGTGTGTGATCTAATGCCCATGGGCGGCTGGGCATGCTGAGAGTGCATCTCGTCTACGAGATTGAGGTGTGTCGTCTGCATATTTTAGAGGGGCTGTGATGGTGATAGAGATGCAGAGTATGGAGGGAAACACCAAACGGTAGTGACAGCTACTCAGTACTTAACGGGAGAGCAAGAAACCGACGATCTGACAAGAACAGATACGTAGTAGACGCGCATTGCTTTTTGTTTCCCTACCTAAAGCCTGTCTGCATCACTCCCCTTTCAGGACAAAGAACCATGACAGCGATCTCTAGGCGATGGCGCCAATCTCTCAGCTCTGCGAAAATTGTTTCCGCAGATCAAGCACCACTGTCCAATGGCAACGTCTACCATATCCAGCGCCTTGGTCTGCGCTAAAACATTTGGTGGCAGTTTCCTGCAACGCTCAGGGCCCGATCTCGACAACAGGGGAAATTCATCATGATCGCGATCAGTGCGTCATCCATCACCCTTTTGGTAGGATCCCGACGGGTCGGCAGTTGACGAGAGCTAATTTAGTGGGAGCTAGAGTGTCCCTGACATAAATTTCCCTGAGTGCATTGGCTATTACTGGGCCCGAGACAGGGGTATCTTGACGGCCTAAGCGGGAATGGACAGCTAAAAGAGTTGACAGATCGCGATGAACAGGTATATCCTTGAATTTGGATGCTGATCTCCCAGAAATCCAATGTCGGATAGAAGCTCTACCGGTAGGTAGTCTTGTGTGCCGTGTTGTGGAAGTTCCCCAGCCGTGCCAACTAACGAACTCTGTTAGATTACGAGAAGCATCATCAGCGGTATCGGGCACTAACCTCCGCAGCATCTGGTAAATGACGTACTTGTCTCTGAAAATATTGACCAGCGCTAGAACGCGGTTCTTGGCTGAACATTCGTGTTCAATGAGCGGAAAGCATTCCAACGCTATCGATTCTGACAGTGGGCCTAATGTGACCGTTTGGCACGCCGCCTGAAAAGAAGCAATCCAACGTGCCGTTTTTGGCGCTATTGCCGTCGGCTGCAGCATCGTTTAACCTCAACCGGAAGGCCTCAATCCAATTGGGAAAAGAAACCGATGCATCGTTTCTTGTTCGTCGCTTGGAATGTAAAACAAAAGACGTTGAGGGAAAACGGCATTCCGTCCGTGGTCCCACCACCATAAACTGAACGCCTTTTGGGTATTTACTTGTCAAAAGTCTACTCAAGGGTAGCCCTTCAGTTTTGACCCATCCAGGCCATCCATAACCAGAAATCTTGCATACCATTATCTGACTGCTAGAAAGAATGACTCTTGCTGTACCATACAGAGACAGGGTAATAAGTGATCGGCTTCAGTTGCTCATGATCAGATCATCAGACGAGATTCTGTTTGTGACCTATCAGTGATCTCCATGTCGAACCCATCCCTTGCTTTAAAAGTCAGCCCCAACGTCTGATAATCGTCGCGATTGCATAATCTCAAATCTGACAATAACAATGTCTCAGACCAATTATGATTGCTCATAGGGCTCGCACGACGCTAGCCTCGAGCTGAAAGCACCTACTGACTGTTATGTCTCGATACACCTCCAATTGAAGATAGCAGTCCCGTGAGTACAAAACGTTTCGATTTCTATTAAAAAAAAAGTACTTATGAGACCTGACGATATCTTTAAGTTGTGTCAAGGTTGCTCATCGTGTTTTGCTACGCTCACCACAACTAGCAACTGAGCAACCTCATATGAAGCATTCACTCTAAGCCTTCGTGACCTTGCCAATCGGTACAAAGAGTAGAAATAGCTCATTTCGTCGTAAAGAGATGAGAACCCCAAGGTAAAGACTAAAAACTCGGATTGGGCTAAACATGTCATTCCTGTATAAGGGTTTCTGGCGTCTTAGACGACTAGCCGCTCACATGTCCTATGACCCTGACAGCCAAACCCAAACACACATCTCAACCTCACTTGGGAATAGCATCATCTATCTAGTAATTAAGAGCCGTAAAATTCACCCTGCCACGCAAGCGGATGTACAAGTCCGCTACCCCGCCTCTTGGCCATGACCTGTCATCATTTAGGGCTGAAGTCAGGCGATTAGCCGGAATCCTGATTTAAATACAAACCAACCCGACTTCCGAGAAAGCCAGTAATCTTTTCTACTATTCTCTCATTTTTCTAACACGGTCAGCGAAAAAAAAATAAGTCAAGATGACAGATACAGCACCAATCCCCATAGTCCTCTGCGGGAAGACAGAGTTCATTGGACAAAGAGTCATTGAGGCGCTCAAGCCAGAGATTGAAGGCAAGAATTCGTTCATGAGAGTGCTCCGTCAATAGCTAACACCCTTAGTCGTTCATTTCATTATGCCTGGAGAATCAGGAAAACTCCTCATCCCCGAGCTTCTCGCGGGAAAGACACTGTCAGATCACCCCGAACGTAGCGACATCGGTTCTAGAAATTATTCTCAAGCGCCTCGTGCCGTTGTCCTAGGTGGTGCTTTCGATGAATCAGACATAGCAGTTTTTAAAGATGCTGCCAAGGCGGTTCCTGGGGCTCGTGATGTACCGTGGGTTCGTCAAGACTCAACTCAGCCTGCGCCTCCGGTTACATCGCCCGAGTATCCCAAACTCATGACCAAGAGGACCAAAGAGGCTGTGCTTAAGTTGGATAAGGATGGGAAGTTGAACGGGGACTATAATGAACTTGAGTGGTATTGAAGTGCCATTTATGCTAAGTCTTGGTTATCAGAGGAATAAACTAGTTCTAAACTCTTGCTGAGTAGCGAATACTCGTTTCATGGCCAAGGAAAAACATGCAAACAGAAAGACTAAACTCCGGGCCAGATCTGACACTAGACCCCCAGGTATCACCTACACAAAGGAAACCGGACTGTCTGATTACGCCGGCTTGTCGTCCTGCTTATCCTCTTTCTTACTTGTCGGGCACTTAGAACCCAAGGTCTTGAAACTGTTCATACTCTGACTCCTGGCATTGACCATGCTCTGCTTGAAACTGGTAACCCGTGAATTCATACCCTTCTCTGCACGATCATATGTGCTGCCGAGGCTTTTGTCGATTTGTTTTAGCTTGGCGGTGGTACCATTCTCAAAAGCCATGCGACGGTCAGTCATGTTCTTTTCAACCTGATTGTATTTGTTGACCATTGCTGTATTGGATTCATTGGTAAAATTCGTCCAGGCTTTCTTCTTCTTATCAACGGCTTGGTTGAATTTGTCGAGACGACGCTGGTAGTAAGAAGACTTTGTTTTGCCGGGGTTGCTTTGTGACTCTGTTTCGGTGGACTGAGTTGAGATGCTGTCTTGTCGTTCGTTTAAGTTACTGTTGTACATTTGGATAGCCATGGAGTTGTAAGCGTCGTCCTCGGTCTTTTGCGAGGGTAGAGATTGGGCGGATTGGTTGGGATTATAGAACTCCTTCTCAGGTTTATCATGCTCATTCGCAGTGTAGACTTCTTTCTCGGGCGGAGGTGCGTAGTATCCTTGAAGTTTCGGATCCTTTGGGTCATAGACCTGTTTCTCATCGTGTCCATCTTGATGCTTGTAGACTTCCTTGTCTACCCCATGGTCATAAACCTCCTTCTCTGCTTCGGGGATATAGACCTCTTTCTCATCGCGGGTCTCGTTTCCCACGTAGACTTGCTTCTCTTCGGAATAGTCCTTTGTGTCAACAACCTCTTTCTCCTCAGACACGTCAGGGAGGCGATGAACCTCCTTGTGAGTATCTTCCCCGCTTCGATTGGTGTTGGCTTTGGGGGTTATGGGCGTAGGCGGGGTCAGGATGATTTGAACAGGGTTGTTTCCTGGGACAGACGATGCCTCGCCTGGAGACGAGGTCTTGGCCTCAGCAGACTGATGGGACTCGGACATGTTGATAATAATGGACTCAGTCTGCTTACCTCAAATGCAGAATCAGGTTTCATTTCCCATTCACATCCCTGCCTAAACTAGATTAGGCTGGGCGTCAGCACTATCCTTGTTGATTAGGTAAGATTAAGAAGTCGTCAAGCTATGAGGTTTTTGGTTAATGCTACGCTTTGATCAATTGATATGAAACCGAATATTATGCTGAAAATTATGTCTTGTTGAGTGTGAGGGCCGTTGGGCGTCACAACAGTGGGAATCAAGTTGCGACGATGCATCTCACTTATCAGTCACCCATGAACGCCGCTGACTTCGCTATCGACTTTGGGTTTATTAGGCGAGAAAGAATTGATAGGGTCTCGATGTTTTTCTGTCTGCTCTACTTCAGAGGTTGATGAGTTCCCATTACAGCTTTCTCGAATTTCGCTATTCAGCTACCAAGCTCACTTGCTCACAGCCCAAAAGGTGCCTTCCTCCCATCTCAAAATCGCCATCCTTTCCTCGATGTGTGAAATCCTGCTTGATGACGTGTCATCTACTCAGTACGCTTCCGCTTGCGTTCTTGTGTGCTCTGAGAAACATAGGAAATTCGGTTGTTGTAGTGCTGCTCCAGACGAGCGATGCGATTGTTGAAGCTTCGCCTATCGCGGCTCATTTGATCATGGACCCCTTTCTCAAGACGCTGAAGACGATCGTTGTAGCTCTTCTCAAGATGAGCGATGCGATCGGCAAGACTCTTCTCAGCACGAGAAAACCGCTCATTGACCTCGCGCTGAAAGACGTGAGACTGATGAGAATTGCTCGATATGTGGTCCTGGCAACGTTTGAGGTCGTCTAGAATGTTGCTGATCAGAGATTGCGTGGCTTTCGACTGGTCTGAGGCCTCCTTCTGGTCCTCTTGGAAGACTTCTTCGATACTTTCCAGGCGATCTTCCTGTGTGTCGAGTCGCTCGCTCAAGTTCTTGAGTCTGTCTTGGGCGGCTTGAGCCCCGGCATCGGAGGTTTCTTGCACCATGGCATCGTAGAGTTGAGTGATTGCATTCTGAAAGTTTGCTCGGGCATTGATGGGACCGACATCCTGACCGGAGGGCGACTGGCGAGTGTTGGCATGATCTTCTGGCGCGGCATCGGGGCCGGCGGACAAACTCTGTCCATTGGTTGATGCGAAGGATGTCCCAGGCACATGCTCTTCAGCGACCTCTACGCTATCTACGAGCCTGGGCTCGCTGGCTGTACTCGTCCCAGGACCTTGGGTCAAGGTAGTTGGGCTGGTGGCTTCAGTGTCGCTTTCAGGTTCGTTATCGGTCCATTCGAGGTCGCTATCGGTTGTATCGCCTGGGTTGGGTTCGCCATCGGACTCCGAATACCGGTAGGACATGATGATGGACACTAGAGCTCAGCAGGAAAAGACTTAGTAGGGTTCATTGAGTGCTGCACCGAGCAAGAGAAGAATGGGCCGCTCGGCCTGTCAAACTTTGTAGAGAAGAGGATTGGAAGTCACTCACTGTTCAATGCGAACGCGATGAAGCTGGGACAGGTTTTGAGGCGGACAACAGAATGCGGGTGGAGGTAGGTACTAGAGCGGGATCAGTTTAAACCTTCAGTCTTATCCAGGTGCTCCAACTCGAGCTGTCAGAAGCGACGCACAGTGCTCAGGGTACTTAACACCAGGGAAGTTGCTGCGAGGGTAAGCCCTTGTATGAGGAGCACTCTCGTGCTCTTGGTGATGATGAAGTGTGTTGAGCAGCGCTCAGGCCTTTCTGCTGACCAGTTAGTTATGTTGTAGGATCCAGGTTGAAGTGTAAAGAAGAGATGAAGGAGGAGAGGCAGAAGAATTAAGGTATGTTTGCGGCATGTGAGCAAACGGAGAGAGTCACTCTTTCAAAAACGGAGCTAGTGAACGAGAGGTGCATATGCAAATGGATCGCAGCCAAATTTATATGCAGACCAGTTTATAAAATCACGTTCCCCTCTCTGATTCGTAAGAGAGCTTTATTTTTAACCATACTTTACGAGCACCTCTCTAAACGGGACACTGCTCTAACATCCGACTCCACTAGATGAAACAAGATCTCTGGTTCATTATCTAAAATGACTGTTGGTCCCATCTGAAGACGCATTCTCAAACTACACGCTATAGTTCATCCCATCATCCAGACTTCAATGCCTTCTCTGGCTTGCGCTTCCCAGCCCCAGGGCCAAGGTCATTGTCCGACATCAAACACACCGGACACTGCACAAAAGTACCATCCTCAATCTTCTTTCTCCTCTCATAATACTTCTTTCTATACCCCTCAAGCACCTCCTCCGATCGCTCTCGATGTTCCTCCTCCAGCGGTGGCGGCAAGATCCCAGGCAAAGGCTTGTACCACTGCTCCTTTGGCACTTTGGTTCCATCCACACCTCGTAGTTCTTTCTCCGTTTCTTCTTCGTATGGCAGGCGGTCCAACAACGCTTTGATGAGTTGAGGGGTGAGAGGTACGGCGTCTACTACGTCGCGGTCGGCTGTCAGTGATCGCAAGACCCCGTCGCTACCAATGCAAGAGATACCCATAAGAGTAGGATCGTCTTTCATCTTGAGCATGATCGCTGATAGTTGTTTCTGCGCGGGGTCCAAGTCTTTTTGTTCCACGTATTCGCGGTCGACGGGAAAACCGTCTTCATCCATGATGTTGGCTGTAGTGGTACGAGTGTGATAAGGATAGGGGTAAGAGGAGGAAAAAGGTTATGCTGCTTGAGGTATAGTTAATATTTCTGTCTCTGAGAGCCTATTATATATAACAAATCCATGGCTCGTAGGTTGTTGGTAAGCTTGCTGATTATCTTGAGAGCGTGATACACCCAGCGTTCTAGAACATGGTCTTTTCAAGGGTCCAGGTAGATCATTACCTCGTCGCCCCCCCATATGACGACACTCCATGCATGGAAATAACATCATTAATCGTCTCATAATTCTGATAAAGGCTATATTCGAGATTATCACGGTCTAGAACATCAAATTCTTTGATCGTGACCTTATTACGTAGCAAGGCACCACTGTTTTTTTGGTCCGAGACCATGTCACGAACTTCAGATTGGGAAGTGAACCGCAGATCATACACGTAATATCGTTTACACAGTGATTCTACAAGGCCTCGACCGAGGTCGATGGTTTATTGATGACTGATTGTCCAAAGGATCATAATGCAAGTTGAAACACATGGGGTATCTTGGAATGGGAAGCCCAAGTCGAGCGGCAAGGCTTTGATGGAATACTGAAGAGTACCTGCCAGGGTATTATCAAGAAACAGTTTTCTTTTGTGCGCCTCTGTTTTAAACCCACACGAGATAGTAGATCGAGGCAAGTATGCTGCGTCTTCAACAAGTAGGCTAGCAGAAAGTACGAAGAGTAATGACCCAATTAGCAACTGACGACAAGTCAAATTACTTTTATTGCTAGACTGGTGTACCAGCGTTGTTGTGTTCACATTTTGCAAACGTTTAAATCTCACAATGTAGTGACCAAAAAGTGTTGGAGAATGAAATTACTCGAAATATGCTAATAAATACAAGGATATAGTATGCTCTTTTTGTTTATGTACTTCCTCGCTCCCCTGCGCGAAATTAATCTTTAAATGCAACATCCGTCTTATCGTTATCGCCGGCAGTCCGGCTGCTTCTATGCATTTTGTTTATATGGTATGCGTATATGCTGTATGCGTGTTGTGTGTATGGTCGGTGTATATTTACGAAGAGATCTCCTCGTCGGTGACACCCTCGCGAGTGTGCTTGGCGGCCTGGTTGGGGCCAACCCACTTGCTGGAGGTGATTGGGTTGACCTTCTGGACGTACATGGTGTCGATCTCCTCGAGGGTGCGGTCCTTGGACTCGATGACGAAGAAGAAGACGATGGCGACGAGGGCAGCACAGCATCCAGCGTAGACGAGACCGTAGAAGTAGTCGATGGCGTCAGTGATGAAACGGGTGCTGTATCATGTTAGTGAATGCTATTGAGTCGTTGGACTAACAAGGTAACTTACAAGAAACCGATGAGGAAGTTGAAGAGCCAGTTGGTAGCAGTGGCGAGAGCCATGCAGCGACTGCGGTATTGTCCAGGGTACATCTCAGCGACGACAGCCCAGACAAGAGGACCCCAGGTGGTAGCGAAGGCGACAATGGCCAAGCAAGAGAAGGTAACGAGGACGGTACCGGCGGCGGGGGTGTTGAGAGGGTTCTCACGGTCAAGGGCGAAGTGACCGACAAAGGCGTAGATGAAGAAGCACATCATCATCCAGGCGGCACCGATCATCAGAGAGATACGTCGACCACACTTCTGAACGACATAGAGACCACCGAATGTGCAGAAGCAGTTGACTGAACCGAGAATGAGCTGGGTGACGTAGCTGTCCTTGAGACCGGTAGAGGCGAAGACAGTGGTTCCGAAGTACTATGCTAGTTAGTCTCCCATATGTTGCAAGGAGTATATTGATTGACTTACGAAGAAGAAGTTGATACCAGTGAGCTGCTGACCAGCCTGGAGGGTAATACCGAGGAGGGTACGGTAGAGCATGCGAGGACCGGTGAAGATCTCGACCAGGCGAACCTCGGGCAGAGCGCGCTCCTCCTCAAGCTTCTCTCGGATGTCGTCGATCTGGCGGTTGACACTGGGGGCGTTTTCGTCAAGACCGGCAAGGCGGGCAATGGTGCTTCGGGCCTCTGCCTCACGTCCCTTTCGGTAGGCAAATCGAGGAGACTCGGGGAGAAGGAGGATACCGGCACCAAGGATCAGAGCCCACAGGAAGTTAAGACCGTTGGGAATTCGCCAAGAAGAGCTGCCGGCGTAGTCGTTGGTGCCCCAGTTAACCATCTCAGCGGTCCAGATACCGAGAGTGACGAAGAGCTGGTAGCAAGAGACGATGAGACCTCGAATGATGGCAGGAGCACTTTCACTCTGGTACATGGGGACAGCGACAGACAGAGCACCGATACCGAGACCAGTGACGAGACGACCGATAGCGTGCTGGTACCAAGCGTGCATGGAAGCGACCTCGATGATGGTGCCGACGCAGGTCCAGAGGGAGGAGACGGAGATGGTCATCTTTCGGCCGATAGTGTCGCAAAGGTTACCGGCGATCAGAGAACCGATCAAGCAACCAATTGAGAGAAGACCAGTGATTGTTCCTTGTCGAGCAGCGCTAAATTCGTATCCGCCGTTGCCGTCGGGTTCGCCAAAGCGGGCACCGTAGTCCTCCATCATGAAGTATCCCGAGATTTGACCACTATCAACGAATGAGTAAAACAACATCAACAGATGAAGAAACAATGCACAAACCTAGTATATCCAAACAAGAAGCCTCCGCAGCTCGCTGTTAGACCCAAGAAACAGGCCAAAGCAGTGATTCGACCATCGGTGTCGGGGCTGTGCTTCCTCTCGAGGTGTTCACCCTCGCCAGCATGTTCGTGGCGTTTACTACCGAAGAACTTCATATTGAATGAGTCTCAAATGAGTAAACAACGTTTAATTGTTGCAATTGATGCAATTGAAGTGTTGAATGTATGTGTTGAAGTGTTGTACACAAGATGTGATGATGGGCCAGAAGTAAGATTGAGCAGCGACGATGGCCTCTTTTGATGTCTTTATTGTGGGGATGATCGTCAAGGCCATCGCGGGCACCGAACGACCAAGGCCATGGGTCAATGGGTCCATCTCATGACTTTGGAGGTCATGCTTCACGAAAAAGTCAAACCCCGGGGGGCTCAGGGAAAAGACTGCGGAGTCTGACGTGGGTGAGAAAGAGGTGGAGAGACCGGAGCAACTGTAAAGAAGGACCGGAGAGACCCTCAGGCATCACGTCATGGGTTGATCGTGTTATTCAGAGTAATCCAGATTCATCTCCGTCTAGAAAACGGTGGACCAAATGGAAGTGAAAGACTTTTTTTTCGTACTGCCGGCCTGTTCGGCATTGATGACGCAGCTAGACCCTGTTCAATGAATAATATGGAACCATTCAGCCCCATTCTTTCGTTCTTGGATCCAGTTTTTGCTTCTAGTGTCGTTCTGGTGGCATCTCTTGGCGTGGCGATCTCGGCAGAGCGCGCGTTGACCAGGCATGCGCAGAGACCCTTTGAAGATAATCTAGATTGATTGGGATGGACATGTTGGCTGCCAAAGAGCAATTGTCTATGTTCAATTGCTGGGCATCATTTACAATGACTTTTCTTCGAGCATTCTACGAGTTTCTCAGCTGGACCCGACACTAGTCAGCGTCTCATATTTCCGGTCGGCCTTGTCCGCGCAGAGCCCCATCGACATATGATATGACACCGAGAGGCCGCCGATCGGACCGACTGTGATTGGAACGTCGGGCGCGCGCGACACGGGGCACTCTTTATTTCCGGATAACAGAGTTGTTGGTGTTTTCTCCCATTCCCTTTGCGGCCGTGGCCAATTTTGATGATGGCATTGTCACGATATCTGGCATTTCGCCCATCTTTTGCCGCTTTAGATGCCGGAATCTGATCTGATCTTTCACGGTATATCCGACAACCCAATGCGGCCGTTTATTCCCATTCCTTGAGGCGTAATCTGCAACAGCTCATTCACACTCAGACACATGGTGAAAACTCGGCCAAATGTGTCGACTGGTTATCCACGCCGTTGAGACCGGCCGAATTGAGCGGAGCTTCTCAGCTATAGCTTCTCCATATTGGTGAGACTTGGAACACAGAGCTCATGGATTGGATGGTACAACGGCAGCGTAATATTAGGTACTCGGCCATTTTTTGGGTCTGCGATAAGCCTCAGATACTCAATTGGAACAGAGACAATTAGAGTCCTGCACTATGCAGGCATACGAGATAAGCCGAGCAAGCATTGTATCTGGTGCAGCCAAAGATAGCAGGTATGTTGATCGCATTCCAGACACTGTTCAATTGCATCACCATCAGCTGCGCTTCAATCGCTCTACACACCACGATCCTCGAGATTCAACATCAGATCAGTTCAAAAGTCTCGAGCTGCCTAGATCCCGCGTGCACCGCAGAGCCTCCTTTGCCCCTGGCCCGCGGCATCATTACCTGCCCATGCTAATGCGGCTCTGCGACGGTGGAATACCCACACGGGCCGAAAAAGGCACTCGGCGATACTCGATACCAGTTCCCACTAATAAGTGGGTAGCCAAGCTCGACATCGGACCCGAACATTCAACGTCCAACTAGGTTACGGACCGTTTCCCGGGCTCGGACTGCTTTGTGCATGCACGGCAATTCATCGCGGAGAGAGATCGTGGGTGACATCGAAGACGCCGTGGCCTTGGAACAGGGCCTAGACAATTCAATACGGAGTGAATGATCAAGAAACAGTCGACAAAGGCCTGATTTTTAATAACTTGTGGGATGACGTTTGCAGTATAGGCTCCGGAGTCCGACGCAGTTGCATTCAATATGACAAAGTAGTAAGAAAAGTAATATACATGAACCGAGATTAGAATTAAACGCGTTAAACTATTGGGGTCTAAAACGGAGAGTTTTCAATATGTGGAGGGTCGAGCATTACTAGCAAAAACTTTCTTCAAGAGTTTGATCTATTCATGTTTGGCCTTTCCATTGAAGCACGTTGAAAATCGAGAGTCGTGACTATACATTCTCTCAACCTCACCCTAGACTCTTCAACTCGAGTCAAGACCTGACGTACAACGTTTCACCCACACAACCTTCTCGAAACTCTACGTGTGCTAATCCCCTCAATCTCCGTCTGGGGAGACACTCCGTAACCACCCACATATCCGTTAGAGTAGTTACTAGAACCATGACCCTAGGATAGATCGGCGCCTCGACGTGTTGCTCGGTCTTACCCACAGTCGAGTATCCGCCTCAGATTCCCCTTCCCCAGTCCTAATCACCGCCATGGGGAACGGAAACTCGGTTGTATTACTCCAACTTTCGCCGAGGCCTTCTTCCCTCCCCCAGAGCCACTCCTCCTCCGCAAGTTAAACCCCCTTTTTTTTTCCTGCTGTTCTCCTGACAAGCTTATCGGTCCTTTGGGACCAGAGAGGGCGGGCAAGCGAGTTTTACATCCCGCATCCTCCGCATTTGCGAGCAAGTTGCGGGATGCTTTGTGGGCATGGGAGGAAGTTTTTTCGCTTCACATGATAGTTCAGCGGTAAGAACGTACGATGTCGGAATTGACGGCTTGTTCAATTTTTTACTAGGTATTCTGTATGTAGGAAGTAGGAGAAACTATCAGATCATCAATTCTCCCTCCGGCTACTGATGTGCCGATTTGGAGGTCCAGGAGTAGAAACTGAGAACACTACCCTACAACCTTCGTACGTGACAAGAACAATGATCGAGAAATGCTAGTATTTGTGCTTTAGATCTTGATTTGGGGATGGTAGCCCATCTTCGTGCGTGCTGGAAGCAAGATTTGTAAATAGATTCGAACAAAGATTGGACGGTCGTGGTCACGCTGCTGATTAGAGAACTCGCAGGTTATACAGTCTAAATTATGACCAGCAGACTCATTGAACTCTTGATTATGCATAACTCGGTCAGACTATCTAGCAAGGTGTTCGGTGTCGCGAGAAAGTCATAATTGAAAGATCGCATCATGAAACTGATAGCTTCTACTAAAGATTGAGTCCATCTTTTGCCTATACTTACCCTACTATCTATTCATCTGGGAAATCTACGATTACGCCACAACTTTGATCCTTACAGCAGGCTTCTTCCAGTACCAGATGTCCACTTCTGACTGTTCTGTGTGGCTTTCTTGTCGTATCTGCACAGCCACTGAATAACTATCAGTATCTCATGATTATGATATCACTGGCCTTATCGATTTCTATGCGAATATACAAGATAGCTATACGAATTTTAGGCATTTCCCTGTTTATATAAGCAATTACGTGTTCAGTATAGTAGATTAGCACGTTTCTATGTTCTCCGCAGCTGTGGAAGTTAACCTCTTAGAGGTATACAGCGCCTTTTTGCGATGCTGTTCCTGCGAGGCTCGTATCTGGGAAATGTTGATGTCTCGACTTAACAGACTGTGTTTATGACTCGTATCAGTGCAAACAAGCTTGCTATCACCACGTGAGCGAATGGTAATCATGAATGACATGACTCACATCCTTTCCTTACTACTCATCCAATCTGTGATACTTTATTCGATTTTCCTCAACCTTTAATCTACAGGATATTAGCGTAGCACGCACACGGACAAAAATGCATTGCTGCAAAGAATGAGAACGAAAAGTTGGGGTTTTGGGAACTCAGCACCTTGAGCAATGCATTCAAATTGATGCAGAATTTATCCTGTTCAAAGCCTCAGGATCAGAGTTTGTGTAGGTAGTCAAGGCTCATTATAATATTAGAGGAGTTTTTAATACTTCATGATGATATCATAGTATTTCTAATCCTAAGTTTTTCCTATCTATGTGCTGGTTTTGTCTAAAATCCTGCCAACTTGCTCGTGATCTCGTCAATCTAGTTATACTACTATGTCCAGTGGGTATTAGTTTGTCTTCCAAAAGAATCAGTGCCGTGAGGCTATGTCTTCTCTGTATGTCAATCGATTCCAAGCGTGTCTCTTTCTATACATTCTTTAAGCGCATGAAGAAATGCAATGAAAACATGAAGCCAAATCGATGGTTTCCCAAAACCAGTTGGAATCTAACTGCTGCTAGTCATCGAGCATTCTGGGTACACAATGCGTCAGCGCTGGAAATGAGAAAATGTCAACCCTGCTCTTAAGCAGACTCTACCACGTTTCCAGTCCTTTTCGTGCAATTGGCTCAATGCAACGTCTTGTGTCGATCATACTCAATTCCATATTCCCGTATGCGCATGACACGCCATGTGTGATCAGGGTACGATGCCAAGATGCAGGGTCTTCATCGGCAATTCTCCGTGACGAACCATACTGTTGGGTCAAATGGCTTGGCCGCAGTTTGAATCGAGATTGAATTGCATGGTACCGACAGCTTGGAAACGGAAACATTAAGAATAAAATATTGTGTGAAATCACAGCCCTTCTGCCGTTATATTCACCGCAGTGCCTGCTCAGGTTGTAATCCGCAAGGAGAAGAACACGTTATCTACCGGATCTTAGATGAACTGTGCCAAGGCTGATGTATCATCCTGATCAGGCAGGAGAAAAACCCAAGCTCTGCGTTATCAACGATTCCTGGTAAATTGAATCTTTGAGCGCATGAGCTTTTGTGTTGGGAGGCGCACCCTTGTTCTTATAAACCAGACACTTGCAAGCCCATTATCTTACGACCAGTCACAAACATCACTGATAACAAAAGCGAATTGCGGTCTGAATAACGTTGTGGCTTATAATCAGGGGCGTTGTTGCTGATGATCCCTGATATAAGGCCCAGAACGGCCAAGACAAAGCTGAGCATCAACACAACATTACGAACGATGGCTTCTCGTAGGTGCAAAAACAACCAACACGGCTATACGGCACCAGATCACAAGGTTCGGATGTCGCTGTATTCAATAATGCCTGCGAGGATCCGCCTTGGGAGTTACGCACAACATGATCACCTTTCACTCAACAAGCTTAATTGGTGGAGAGATAGTTGAAACATTAAGAGGGGAAAACCCCGCCAATTGAAGGGACGATGCTTCCCGTCTGGCTAATGGCAATCCCCATGCTCATCTACCGGGCTTTAGGAATAGCGCTTTATTTTACCCCAGACTCTGGCTTGAATGCATGTCTTACAACTGACCAAATCAAGAGATTTCAGCTGGGAATGAAGGTCCTGATTGGTCTGCGCGGAAAACAAGTCGAGACGTGGGCAGACGGAGAATTATGAAGCATAATTCCTCGAATAAGCTTCGAGGTTATGTCTAAATGTAACCTTAGCCGGAGTTTCACTTTGAGAATCAGGCTTCCCCATTGGGAAGCGACACCGATTCCCAGGTGCTCATTGGCGCAACGAGCTCGGAAAAGTGCAGATGGCATGGCATTAAGGGTCGGGCGTATCGAGGCTGATATATCGCGGTGAACAGAGACGTAGGGGAGAGATATAGGAGGTGAAGAATTATATAAAGGATCGTGAATCCAACAAGCCAAGACTCTTTCTTCACCACACTCTCAACATCACAACTCAAGCCTTCTCAAAGACATCTTTGAACTCTTCAACTACCCATCATGAAGTACACCGCTGCTATCCTCGCCCTTGCTGGCGTCTCCTCGGCTGCTGTCACCAAGACTCTCCCCAAGTCGGCTGGCGCTACCTCTTTCCCTACTGCTGTTCCTGTCAAGGGCAGCTACGATGGTGGCATGAAGCGATTCGAGCGAGAGCGTAAGCTTTCAAATTATCCTCTTCCGAAGATCTAACTAATTCGGTTACTAGCCAAGGTTTGCCAGGGACAGACTGAGACTGGTGAGAAGGATGCCATGTTCATTCTCGAGAACGGTGCCACGCTTTCCAACGTCATCATTGGCGCTTCTCAGGCTGAGGGTGTTCACTGCAAGGGAACATGGTAAGTCTTGTGCACCACTCTTGGCTGCTACGTCACTGACACCCGTAATCAGCACTCTGAACAACGTCTGGTGGGCCGATGTGTGCGAGGATGCTATCACTCTCAAGCAAGCTAGCGGTACCTCGTACATCAACGGTGGTGGTGCATTCAAGGCCGATGACAAGATTGTTCAGTTCAACGGCCGTGGCACTGTCCAGATCAAGGACTTCTACGCCGAAGACTACGGCAAGCTCGTGCGCAGCTGCGGAAACTGCGATGGCAATGGCGGTCCCCGAAACATTGTCATCCAGAACTCTGTCGCCGTCGACGGTGGTGTTCTGTGCGGTATTAACACCAACTATGGCGATACTTGCAAGATCACCAACTCATGCCAGAACAAGGGCAAGTACTGCGACCGCTACGAGGGTAACTCGAGTGGCAAGGAGCCTTCCAAGATTGGCTCGGGCCCTGATGGCACGTACTGCACTACTTCGGGTGTTACCACATCCTGCTAAGCGGTTGATGAGTTGTGATGCGTGATGGATGATATGAGAATATGATGGATTTTGCTTCTGTAGGAGAAGGCCACAGACGTTTTGGCCACTGTATATACTTCAAGCGTAGCTAAGATCAGCACTATTTAAGCACCCTTGTTCCCAGTATTACATCTACGAGTATTGATCGTTCGGATCACGTGCGTGTTAATCACTGCTATCGTGCGATAAGGTAATGTCTGTCTTAGGAGGACAAGTGAGCTCAATCCCATCCATATAAGTCTATCCAGGCGATAACTCTTCACAACATCAACCGTTATGATACAGCAACTACTTGGTATGCGTCACGCTGCGACAGGTTGAAGTTGTAGGGCGTCGCGCTTGGAAAGATCGTCAATTTATCCAAAAGGACAAACCCAAACAAACCAATTGAGGAAACCGATAACTTCAGGAGTTCCCGGACAGTTCTGAGAGAGCTGGAGCCACTGTCATCTGACGCGCTACCGTTACGGGAGCTCCCCAACTGGATGACAAAACACACGATAATCTGGGTCGTGATCGTATCGTGACCAAGAGTTTGGAGCGCACATGGAAATCCCAGATAATCCAAACCCAATGAAGATGACATTTTCATAGTTGGAAGTACTGACTATCGGTAATTCTGCTATTATTCTTTGGATTGATTGAGGTGTTTGGCTGAATAATTGAGTGCCATGCGTTTCAATATCTGAACAACTGCGATACTGCAGAACAATTGGGCATCCGGTCGCAAATGCAAGGGGCAGTTGATTGATTGGATGAAACGTCCATCAATTGAGGTGCGTCGGAACTTTTTCTCGGGCGATGCATCCCAAAATTCGCCTTCCAAAACTCGGCCCCAGACATCCCTGTCCAAACCCCGGCATTGCTTCAGATAACGCTAATTGCTCGTGATTGGCACTTTTGAACATATTCTCTGTGCCTTCCAATCTCTTTAAGGATCCTTTGATATCGATCTTGAATTCGAAAGACCTTTTGAAGAAGCTATCAGGGCCTGTCAAGGGGGAAACTTGAAACCAACTCCCTTGTCAGGAAATAGATCGCCACGCGACACCACGATTGGCTCACAGCCTCGGTCAAAATCGTTTCAACACCGACTGCCCATTTGAAGCCACCTCGACAATCTAATTGGCGAGCCGTCATTGTGCTAATCCCAACCCCACACCCATGGCGGCAACCAACTCACCACTCACAAGGCAAAACCGCCATATTGAACAACTTGGCTCATTAATTATGCACTCCTTTATCTTTCACGCGTACCTGATTCTCGTGGCAAATATCGCGATATCAAGCTAAACACTTGCACGGGACGATTCTGTTGGCTGCATCACTTATGGTTAATTCTCATGCTATACCTCGCGAGGGAGGCGACGTGTGGGATCGGCACTCGCTTTAGGCAGGTAGTGGCTGAAGCCGGGGTAGGATATCTCGAACGATGGCGATCATCGGGCACATGTTTGATACCATAGGTCTCTACATGCCGAAGACTACCAACAGCCGGCTATGGCAATTGAGGATAAGGGGATTGCTCTAGAAGGGCATCAAGATAAATAGATGCGTGTGTCTCTAGAACAACTTCTATCATCAAGCAACTCAGCTCTTCAGTCTTTACAAACACATTCACTCAACACCACCACTCTCTTTTCAACTACACTCTTTACTTCCAACCACAACACTCTTTATCAAAATGCGATCTGCTACTCTTCTCGCTCTTTTGCCCTTTGCGCTGGCCGCTCCCGCTAGACGAGATGAGCCTGCCCCCATTCTGCGACCTCGCGGCGTCAAGCTTGTCGATGGCAAGTACATTGTCAAGATGAAGAGCGGCGTCAAGACTGCTTCAGTCAGCACCACTGTCTCCTCTATTGAGGCTGATGCCGACTACACTTACACCAACAGCTTCAGCGGCTTTGCTGCTAGTCTCAAGGATGATGAGCTGGAGAAGCTGAAGAACGACCCTAATGTTAGTTTCATCCAGTGATGCAAATGAGCGAGATTACTTACAAGATTCAGGTCGAGTACATTGAGCAGGATGCTTTCATCAGCATCAAGGCTACCACCGAGCAGGACAATGCTCCTTGGGGTATTGCCCGACTTTCTAGCGACAAGGCCGGTGGCAAGACTTACACCTACGATGACACCGCTGGCGAAGGTACTTGCGCCTATGTCATTGACACCGGTATTGACGTTGAGCACCCCGTAAGTCTTGATCAACACTACACGAGTGACGTGATCTAACACGTGCAGGACTTCGATGGCCGTGCCAAGTTCCTCAAGAACTTTGCTGGTGGTAGTGACGGTGACGGTCAGGGTCATGGCACTCACGTTGCTGGAACCATTGGCTCTACCACCTATGGTGTCGCCAAGAAGACTAGCCTCTTTGCTGTGAAGGTTCTGGATGACAATGGCGAGGGTACCAAGTAAGTTATCTGACACATAATACATGAACTTGTACTAACAAGTCTAGCTCTGCTGTCATCGCCGGCATGGACTATGTCACGGAACACGCTGCCTCTGGGTCATGCCCCAAGGGTGTCGTGGTCAACATGTCTCTTGGAGGCGAGTTCTCCGATGCCGTTAACAAGGCTGCTAAGAGCATCGTCGACGCTGGCCTCTTCCTCGCCGTCGCAGCCGGTAACGAAGGAACTGACGCCTCCAAGTCATCCCCTGCTTCCGAGGCTAGCGCTTGCACCGTTGGTGCCACGACCAGGAACGACACTCTGGCCTACTACTCAAACTTCGGCGAGATTGTCGACGTTCTTGCGCCTGGTACTGATATCCTGAGCACCTGGCCCGGTGGCAAGACCAACACTATCTCCGGTACTTCTATGGCTTCGCCCCATGTTGCTGGTCTGGGTGCTTACTTCCTTGGTCTGGGAGAGAAGGCTGAGGGTCTTTGCGACTACATCGTTTCTGCTGCGCTTGATGGAGTCATCTCGAGCGTCCCATCTGGCACTGTCAACAAGCTTATCAACAACGGTGTTGGCAAGAACTGAATTAGGCCATGAGCCTGTTTTGTATCCATAGAGATCACTTTCCTAGCTGTATGACCTGACGTATTTATTAATGCAATGCATCCTACTACTTTGGCTGGACCTCCAAGCTATGAGCTTATCTTGGACAAAAAGTGTGTTTCAGTCTAGAGCCGTGCGCTGATGTTTTGACTCTCGTGTGAATGCGTAATTGACAAGAGCGACTGTAGTCACCGCCGACGAGAATACGACTCTCACGGGTTGCTTGTTCACAGAACAGAAGGCGATGGAACTTTCGGATCACTTGTTTCGTATCGACTTTAGCAGTCTAAGTACCAGGAATCTTGTATTCAAGGTTCGGCAGTATCATAGACGTTCACCACAGAAATACCGGTAACAGCAAGCGAGGCGCGAGTTCGATCAAATCACTTCGACGTAAAAGGTTTCTTCTGCCTACTCTTTCCAGCCATCACCAGCACCGAGGAACCAGTTAGCACCCACGAGCCGTAGTCCGTACTTTTCAACGAACTTCGTCGGGTCAAAGGAACGCCTTTGTGTGAACTCTTCACCTCCCACATCCTCCTTCTTCAGATCAAGGCTTGCAGGCTGTCGGTACAGGAGGAGCAAGTATCGATGAGGCTTAGAGCTACACAGCTGTTAGCAGGGAGATCGCATGATTCATATTGCTGGGCTCGACGTACTCGTCCTTTGGGCCAGGTCCCAAGTACTCTGTCAGAGCTGGCTGGACCTGAGCGACTTCGTCCGTGCTTCCCAAGGGTCTCAGCCCGGGAAGAACCCAGTGGCGCCAAAAGGCAAACTTGGGATCGTCAGGTGTAGGCGCGTCAGGGTCTACAAGCAAGAGCAGGTATGTAGCGTCTCCTGGAGCGTCGGACTGTACAAAGTGAGTAAATTAATCCCAGTCCATATCATACGAGTGCGCGAACCTCTTGGTTGAACTGAATACTCGGCGAGCGCTTGCAGTCACTGGCGCGAAGAAGATTTCCCAGCTCAACAGCCTTTCCATCGAAAGAGACCCGGAGATCGATTGTCGGCTTAAAGTTCTCGGGGATCAGACTAGCTGCCACACCAGGAACTAGCTTGGCCTCCGCCAGAGAGCTGGATAGTGTGCTTGACATATTGAAAGAAGTATCGGATTGCCTGATTTGGTCTTGCTGGCAACTATGGTAGCTGAACTTGATTGAGGCTGGGTCGATGACGGTGGTCTTGTATATTTGAACTGGTTACCCCACGTTGGGGGTTGCATGACGATTACATCTGACTGGTGGAAGAATGCGCTGCGCAACATCGCCAACGGCTCGGTACCCCCAATTCTGCGAGTTGATCAGCGGGAATCTTCGGTTATCAATTGTGCAAAGTCGAAACAATCTCACGTGTGCATTATGTGATCGAAGGTTGGACATCCGGGTTCTACAGAGGTGCATTGAACCATCGCTTGGCGAAGAATCTGACAGCCATGCCGGCGATGAAATAAATCTGTCGCCGAATGGCCTGACGCATTGATCGCAGCCGTTTTACGCGCAGTAGAGCTGTGATAAAGTCCAAGATAAAGTGTACGGCCCGTCCGGGCTGGCCCACTGATTAAGCTTATCGGGGAGCGGGAGCTGATAAGCTGCGGCGATGACGCAAAAGCTGGCAGGTTCAGGGTAGACGTGGCGCACCCAATATTTTCGCGAGCCAGATTTGCGAAAGCTCTAACTATAAGCAATAACTAAGGGAATTTACGTTATTTAGTAACTCAATGATGACCATGCAGCTACTTTTAACCCTTTCTATCTCGGAAAATTACAAAATGGCATTGTGCGTTGGTATTTGATGAGTTAGATGATATGTGCTTTTCCAATCGTAAAGTTGCTCAAGATAAGTACGGATGATTGAGCAGCCTCGGGGTCTAGTCAAAGTACCCCACTATTAGAGTTCTGATTGGCCAAACCCTTTCAGATAAGATAAGAGCACGGCAATTGCATCATAGTCACGTGAGCCCGGTCGCGAGCGCGTCGCCTGCTTCTGGGCTCTCCACGCAGCAAGCTGTACGCTGCCAAATGGGGCTCGCACAATGGACAACCCACGGCGTTGCCACCAAGTCTCCATTGGAATCGCTCACTGATGTCGAGATCACTTTCTCTTGGCAATACAAACCCTTGTACACAGACGGCGTCACTGTTCAAACCTGCCTCCTGCTTAGCGACGCGGGTATCCAGTCCAATGCACACGATGGCTTCCCCCTGTCTACCTAGACGAGAAGCGCCATGAGCTGTTCCCAGATTGCCAGCGCCTCTGCACGAGCAGGGTGCTTTGTTTCGTTCTTTCACTATGACTTGATTGCTGACACCTGAAAGTGCAAAGCGTGGCACCACCGATGGCACCTTGCACTCCGACAACCCTCCTCTACTTCCGAAGCCCATGCCGCGACGCGATTCCGACAATGTCCCCGAAGACCGCGACCCTCGATTTACCCTTACCCGTTACCACGACCGCGAAATCTCAAGAAAGTCACGAATGCGACCATAGCTTCTTTCCGTCCACCGAATCGAAGAGCAAGTCCAGTCCTTACACATGCTGTGATCAACTCGTATGATCGGACATTGCCTCTACATATACACACTTCCTACCAGCTCTCAAGTCGGTCAAATGCGACATGCCATTCGTTCGGCGTCTGTGAGATACCGAAGGAAAGCATTTTGGTGAAACCTAGACTTCCTCGGTTGCAACAAAGAGCCGAAGCGAGGAGCGGCTGGATTCAAGATGGCCGGTCGAGTTTCATGGAGTTCAATTCACTACCCTTGTAATCGTGCGATCGTACACATTATCATGCCGACCGCAGGAATGGTGATCACCAAAGCTCAAGAACATGCGAATATCACCCGATTGCCCCACCACCGGACACCGAGTGCCCGAGTGTTGTCATGATCCCGAGTCCGGGACGAACAAACACGTAACCCCGAGCTGCGCAGAACGGTTGGTCGACGGACACTGCAGCGAGCTCCAAGACCGAGGAAATCCGGGGTTCGGCGCCGTACTCAGTCCGAGCATCAAGTGCTCGACGAACTAGACGAGTACAAATGTGATAACCCCCTGGAGAATGTGATAAACGCTTGACGTAGACATGCTTGTTTGTTCCATCGCGCAACATGAATTTTGAGGATATCGTGACCTTCCGTCCTGACACCTATCGGCATGGCAAGGCGAACGGAGTTTGCTGCGAGTTCAATTGAGTTCGTCGCATTGACGGTATCCCGCTTCTTTCCTGCCCGACTGCTCATAGAATTACCTGATGATCAACCATTAAAGTGAAGGAGAAGATGCGTGCATGGCCAAAGGAAATATGGTCATCTTGGAGGTTATTTCCGATTTAATCGAGTTGAGTTTATCGATAATTCCTGACCCGTCGCTCTTGGCGTTGGGAACAACCAATATGAATTGGGGTAGAGAACGTGATGACCCGCTATATACCCAAACAAGAAAAGCTTCCATCGGGAGGGGGGGTAGTAGTTAGACAGCCACTCGCTAGAGTGGTCAAGTGGAATTAATTCTCTACGGAGCCCTTCGGGGAGCCGTCCTTGCACGTGTCGTACGCTACTATCCCCTTTCCTTTTTTTTTTTTGCAATTCGCAGAGGTGACCGTTCGAATCGCTATGGATGCAGACTATGCCTGATGTTTTCCTTCTTGCATCGCACATTTACGCACTATCAAACTTGTATCTCGTGGCTGTATTAAATACTGATGGGTTTATGTGTTGAGTAACCGCTCTGGACGCTAAACGGCAGAGGGAGAAGTGCGACCCATATATATACTTAAACAAGTAAGCTTTCTGCCGGGGGTAGTAGCTAGACAGCCACTCGCTAGAGTGGTCCAGTGATCGCACGGTACCTCTCTTGAGGGCCATTATTGTTCACTTGTCGTTACGCTACTACCCTCTTTTTTGTTTCCATTTGTGATGGTAGGTCGCAAGTTTGAATCAAGAGCTAGACATTCTTTTCTGTGGTAATTCTCGTCCTTAAAGAATATTAGTACTGTGGAATTTAATCACAATTCGAATTATGGCTGTCGCTGATATATGTGAGCGTGATGAAATGAGGCAGACCGGTTAGTGAAGATGGTACACAAAGCTGGGTTTGTTGATATACCCAAACAACGCTGAAAGTGTCGGATGGTAACTAGGAGTGGGTTGTTTCTGCAGCTCATTCCAAAGACGTTATCGTCCACTCTTCTTTTGGCGATTTGGCCTGCTGGAGGTCAACTGTTCAAATCCCCGAAGACTTTTCTACGTGTCTTTTTGTTCAATGCCTCACCCTGGAGGATCTATCGAAATAACTGAAGCAGTTCCATCGACCGTGACTTTGAGCACTCAATTGTTACAGATCGTGCGACAAAAAGAGAGCCCCAGACGCTGAAAGAAGCAGGCACTCATTGTTCCCTGGCAATTCGCTCGTAGCAAACCAAGGTCGCGATGATAATTTTGAAGCCTACTTTGTTTTCGTGTCTTCTCTTAATTCCCAGTTCTCGATGCTGTTATAATGTGGCTGGAGCATGATTTGCCAAGCCGGATTCATGGATCTTGTCGTGCGTGAACATGATGCGCTAGCAATTGAGCGCTCGTCAAGAGGCTTGCAGGTATCTCGGGAGTAACTGAGGCTGCTTACGACGCAGGTACCATATCTGCATGTCTAAAATGGGGAATTGAGACATCGACAAGACGCAGTTGGTGTTTTTTTTAACAGATGCACGCTTGGCCAGGGTCCATATGTAGCAAAATTGATTCCAAATGTAAGCGGTACGAGTGATTGGCCCGGCATCTGTAGCCGTTGTTAGTGTAACCTTGATCTCTGGTTCTCAGATCATTTGAAAGAGAAAATGCGTCATTGGATGGTCCTCTTGTGCAGATTGTCTCTCCGCGTATTGACCTCAAAGGGTAATTATCGGGGGATCATGCATTGAATGGAATCAATTGACTGCCCTCACTGTTTTTGCCTGATCGGGAATAAAGGCAGTGAATCCACTGTCGATGGTGGCAGTTAACCCCGCTCTTTGGCTTACCAAGTTTAGACTGACTTAGCACTCGGAAATCAGTCCGCAAGTCTAGGCCATGGCTAAAGAGCTCCCCTTGAGCTGCACTGCAGAAGCAGGGATATATGTATCACAATGGCGGGGGTGGCCCTATGACCAAAGAGGTTGCTATTGCGCAGATGCTTGGGTTGCTGTGGTGTTTGTTTTGCGGGGCTCGGCTCTTGTTGCTGACTCGGTGTCTGGGGCATCTCAACCGATCACGGGATGTTTTAGGACGAGCAGATGAAAGCTAATTCAGTGGCAATGGATTCTGCCTGATTGACAGAGATTGTAGAGTCGAGGCCTCATTGAAATAAAGATTTCGACGGCGAAGATGGTCCTTTTCTAGATCGTTCTGAGAGGCAATCACACTGGCACTGACTGACAGTGTAAACCGGTCCCCCTCCCGATGCGATGCCGAAGACTCCCGGATCCTCTTGCTGAGTACGGACAGCTTCCCCGCACTTGGCTCACAGTGCGTCATGTAAGTTTCTTGACAAATCGGGTATGAGTTACGCAATGTTAGTTGCAGCAGTTGCTTGACGAGATTCCGAGCGTGGTCCGGTGTAGCACAAGAGTGAGAGCGACCCCCGGATGCGCTGCTAGTTTGTATGGAGATGATGGACTCTCACCTTGCCACTCCACTCACAGGCGCTGTGTTGCCAATCCGATCAATCCAAAAGCCCGTGTTATAAATCTAAACTCCACCCCCGCATCTTCCCATGCCTCGGTTTCTCTTCCCTCGTTCTTCCTTTTCTTGTGCTCCTCGTATCTTGTATTTGTCTGCGAGGACTAGGACTTCAATCTACAGATCTTTTCACACATCCGCAGTTACCATGGCCGAGAGCAAGTGTCCCGTGCACAAGGTGCCTAATGTCGCTGGACATGGCGTAACTCACCAGAAGTGGTGGCCCGAGTCCCTCAAGACCAACATTCTCCGCCAGCACAGCGCCGTTACCAACCCCTACGGCGACAACTTCAACTATGCCGAGGCCTTCAAGACGCTCGACTATGAGGCTCTTAAGGAGGATCTGCGCAAGTTGATGACCGACTCGCAGGATTTCTGGCCTGCTGACTTTGGTCACTACGGTGGTCTCTTTATCCGAATGTCATGGCACAGCGTTGGAACATACCGTGTCTTTGACGGTCGAGGTGGTGGCCGACAGGTAAGCACACAATCCCTCGTACTGCAATCGCGCAAGCAAAACTAACGGCGACAATCACAGGGTCAGCAAAGATTCGCTCCCCTCAACTCCTGGCCCGACAACGTTTCCCTCGACAAGGCCCGCCGCCTTCTCTGGCCCATCAAGCAAAAGTACGGCAACAAGATCTCATGGGC